>JANHMN010000005.1:1454744-1633297 GCA_030674055.1 Rhabdomys pumilio | reverse complement strand
GAAGAGAAGAGAAGAGAAGAGAAGAGAAGAGAAGAGAAGAGAAGAGAGAAGAGAGAAGAGAGAAGAGAGAAGAGAGAAGAGAAGAGAAGAGAAGAGAAGAGAAGAGAAGAGAAGAGAAGAGAAGAAGAAAAGCTAAGTGTGGTATACAGTATGATTCCAGCATTTGGGAGGCTGAGACAGAAGGATCAGCATCAGTTAGCAAAAGAGGCCTATAAATGGGCCTCAAAAAAAGCAACAAAAAATAAACAACACAAAAGACACAGTCCTGGCCTTCTGAACTATCCCTTTGAGTACTTTGGAGTTATCATCTAGTTGTGAATGATGGTTCACACCTGTTATCTCAGTATATGGAGTCAGAAGCAGAAGAATCTCTGCGAGTTCAAGGCTAACATGGTCTACATAGTGAGTTCCAGGCCAACCAGGGCTACATAGTGAGACTCCTGTCTCAAAACAAAACCAAAAGAACATAAAACAACAAAACAAAAGACAGAGTCCACATCTCTAATCCTGGTGATTCCCTCCCAACTGGTCATGAAGACCATTTCAGGAAGCCATAGGAATGGATTGAGAGAGAGAATGTCCTGCTACAAGGTTGGTATTACAGAAACTAAAGCCACTTGCTTATGTCATTGGAGGTTCATGAAACTACTTCAACTCTCATGTCCTGAGATTCATATTCCATGGTTTGTTATGTAGCTCTGTGTTCCTAATTGTTCATTCTTTGATATATTTTGTTGTTGTTGTTTTGTTTTCCTTTTTGAGACAGGATTTCTCTGAGTAGCTCTGACTGTTTTGGAACTCCCTCTGTAGATCAAGCTGGCCTCGAATTCACAGAGATTCACCTGCCTCTGCCTCTGGAGTGCTGGGATTAGAGACATGCGCTACCAGCACCCTGCTTTATTCTCTGTATCAGGTCAGAGCTGTTACTTTGAACAGTGACTCCTTTATGGATGCTTGTCACAAGTTTCACCCCATACATCTTTTACATAATATTAGACCTACCTGACCATAAGAACCAGATGTGTAGGCTTAGTTTTGTTTTGTTTACTGAGGCTCAAATCCAGGGCTAAGCATGTGCTATAGTCGACCTCTTATCTATATTCCTGGCCCAGTAAGGTCCAACTGGGAAGACAGATTTCTGCAGCCTCTTGCCATGCCCCCCTCACTCCCTCCCCCCCCCCAAAAAAACTGACAGGCTATGGGTGACACGGTAAATGAGCCAACATACTATCCTTGAGTATACTCCAGTTTCCAAAAAGTTCACCAACTATTGTCTTCAGAAATAGGCAGTACAAGGTTCAGTGTCTTTATCTTGGATAGGCTTTCTTGCTTCCTTTCAGAGCACAGAACTTCCAGAAACTGTGCTGAACTTCAAGGCTGCTAAGTTTCCAAGGGATGTGTCTCCTTTGATAGAGTTTATATCCACCTCATTTGAGGCTTCTCAAGTGCTTTGTGCTCTTGAGTGTAATGGAGCATACCTTTAGTCCTAGCTTTTGGAGAGGCAGACACAGATGGATCTTTGTGAGTTTCAGGCTAGCCTGGTCTATATAGTGAGTTCCAGTCCAGCTAAGACTATGTAATGAGACCCAGTCTCAAAATAAAATGAAATAAAATAAAAATAAACAATAAAATAAAGTGTTTTGTGCTTATCCTTTATTACAATACTAACACTTGCTGTGTTGGCAACTGTAAGCTTCAAATTCAAGGTGCTAGGCCCTGCATTTCCCCCAAGAATGTCAACTGAGAATAGTAGATCATGCTGTCTATAATCCTGCTACTTGGGAAACTAAGATAGGAATATTGCTGTGAGTTCAGGCCATATTGAGCTATATCTAGTAAGTTGCAAATAAGCATGAGCTACATAGTGAGACTTTGTCTCAAAAACAAACAGAAAGCGCTAGAGTGGCTGATGAGATGGCTGAGTGGATAAAGTCATTTTTCCAAGACGACAACCCAAAAATTCATTAAATACACAATGTAGGGCAAACACACTCATCTCAATAAAGTGTACCCAACACAATGTCATATTACATCCTCTTTGGCATGGCATCCTTAGGATTCATCTATATATTTATTCCCTCAGATTGTTCCCCATATTTATTAGCAAATACCTTAGCTGGCTATTGTAACTCACACCTGTAATCCCAGTGTGATGCTTAATATTGGTGTCAAGTTGACTGCATTTGGAAACAACTAAAACTAAGCTGATGGGCACTCCTGTGAGCAATTTTTTTAAAAATCAGATTATTTGAATTAGGAAGACCTACCCTGAATCTGGTCCATAACCAAAAACAACATTGGAAGAAGTGGAAGAAGGAAACTTTTCTTTTTGCTTGCTTGCCCTAACACTCTCTGGCAAGTTATCTGTCTTGTTGCTGAGGCTGTTACTAAATCCAACTTCTTTATGATTCCAGCTGTTTAGTTATGGTTTCATTGCTGTAGACACCGTGACCATGGCAACTTTTATAAAGGAAAACATTTAAATTAGAGCTGGCTTATAGTTTCAGAGGTTTAGTTCATTATTGTCTTGGGGAGAAGCATGGCAGTGTCCAGGCAGACATGGTGCTGGAGAAGGAGCTGAGAGTTCTACATCTTGATCCACAGGCAGCAGTGGAAGACTGTGTGACACACTGGCCAGACTTGAGCATAGGAGACCTTAAAGATCTCCCTCAAAAGTGATGCATTTCTCCAAGGTCATACCTAATCCAAGAAGGCTACACTTCCTAATAACCTCACTCCCAAAGGGCCAAGCATTTAAACACATGAATCTGTGTAGGCCATTCCTATTCAAACCACCACAACATAACTAAAAGCCAACAAATCTCTTGCAACTCCCTGGGACTCCAGGACCAGATTGGGACTGCAGAAATATTCATCCTTGTGAACTGAACAACTAGCAGGTGCTTGGCCTTTTTGTTGTGAGATAGCTATTGATGGACTACATAAACACATTTTTAAAGCCAGTATAATAAATTCCCTTTTAGTATTTATTCATTCTATGAGTTCTGTTCCTTTAGAGAATCCTGTACACCCAGCTCTTGGGAGGTTGAGGAAAGGAAGTCAAGTTCAAGGTCAGTCAGGGATACATTGTAATACCTTGTCTCACAGAACAACAAAAATTTTTTCCTGTTTTGTTGTATAAGCTATTTCCTTTTGGGCTTTAGTGTGTACTTGCCTTCTTGGAGTATCTTGAGATCAGATCCTAATTGTGGTCAAATGGCAACAGAGGATATCTTCTTGCAAATGGGTAACATGACAAGAATGAAAGGTGCACAGTTTCATTGGTAAACATGCCAACCTTCAGTGAGATCCACCTACAGTCTGAGGTGGCAGAAAAGGGGTCAAGGTCCTATAGTGAGGGTGGCCTGTGGAAGTCACAAGAAGTTTTCAAGTGTTCAATAGTTTGATGATCAAATGATGGTTGCATGAATCAATATACACAGGTAAAAACCTCAGGTGTGTATTTTATGTGCACTCACCCTCAATAAGAATATGTTCAATGAACAGGCTAAATAAGTTCATACTTACTATTAATTAGGACTAATCAACTGTGACAAGATGCAAGAAGAATAGGGAAATTTTTGGAGATGAAGTAAGGGCCAGATAGACACTGTAACAACTGTAGTCTCAGTAATTGAGGATCCCTGGGGCTTATGGGTTCAGTGAGAGATTCTTGTCTTAAACAGTAAGGTAGATGGAGAATGATGACTGAACGAGTAAGAGTACTTGCTGACTTCAAATCCCCAGCACCTACATAAAATCCAACCATGGTCACACACTCCTTAAAACCTTAACACTGTGCAATTGCTGAACTTGCTGGTTGTCAGTCTAGATTCAATGAGAGACACTGTCTCAAGGGAATAATGGGAAAGGGACAGAGCAGGACAGCAGATCTCTTCCTCTACTCTCAATTTGTGCATACACACTTACATTAAAAAATAATTAAGATGGGCACTGATTGAGGAAGTCTGGCCTGCATACATGTGCATATTTTAAAAAGTATGCCTTTTTGTGAGGGGGTGTTTGGTTGGTTTTGTTTTTTTTTTTTTTTTTTTTTGGTTTTTGGACACAGGGTTTCTCTGTGTAACAGCCCTGGCTGTCCTAGAACTCGCTTTGTAGACTAGGTTGGCCTCAAACTCTCAAAGATCTGCCTATTTTTGTCCCCCAAGTGCTGAGATTAAAAGCTTTTGCTGCCACTCCCTGGCTAATTGTGTCATTTTAAAAAGGAGGTAACCCTGGCAGGCCTAAAGGCTCTCTGAATAGAGGTATAGGCCTGTTATCCTGAACATATAACTTCCACTTGGCACTCCCTGCAGCTCTTTCTGACCTGACTGTCATATCTGTCTTCTATTTCTGAAAGCAGCCAGTAGCTGCTCCCATACTCCCATACCACACTTCACCTCTGCCTTTCTCCCACCTACTTGGCAAGAACAGAAGTTGGAGAATGTCAGTTGAGCTGCCATGTGCCTGAGTCAAAAGACTATTATTATGGCAGAATCAGTAAACACACTGGGAATGGAACACATCAGGCTAATGTTTCAAATAGAGATAGTGGGAATAAGGAAAACAGCTGACTCTGAAGGGGTTCTCAGTGAACAGGAACAGAAACCTGGCCAACAGCTTGGAAGCACACAGCATTAGGACTGGAGATTTTTGATGGTTATAGGAAAACAAGAGCTATAGAAAAGCAAAAGTAAGCCTGCAGTAAATCACAGGGTATGAAGGGGAGTGGATGCCTCAGTGGAAGAGCCTGTGGCTGGGCTGGTGGTGAGAACAAGAGGGAAGACATTTTGTTGTTTTAGAGACAGGGTTTCACTGTGTAGCCCTGGCTGTCCTGGAACTCACTGTGTAGATCAGGCTGGCCTCGAACTCACAGAGATCCACCTGCCTCTGCTTCCTGAGTGCTGAAGTTAGAGGTGTGTGCACCACCACTGCCTAGCCATATTTTTCTTTTGAAGCTTTTCACTGATTCTGTCATTAATAAAGAAGTAGTTGGTTGATATGTATAATTTCAGCACTCTCAAGGCTGAGATGGGAGGACTGCATAATGGCCAGCTTGGGGCCTACATATAGGCCTCAAATCCTAGCTACTTGGAAGGCCAAAGTAGAAGAATCATAAGTTCAAGGCCAGCTTGGGATACAGAGTGACCTCAGGGCCATTCTGGGAAATTTAGTGAGACCTTATATCAAATAAAAGGTGAAAAGAGGGCTGGGGAGGTAACTCAGGCAGAGTATTGTTTGCCTAGGAAAGTTCTAATCCCCAGTACTGAACACTCCAAGGATGGAATGACATCAGGTACAATATACTGGTTTACCTGAACCCTGAGTACCAAGTGGACACTTATAAGTGACTTTAGTTGCTTTGTCCTATTGGTAAAAGAGAAGCTCCCAGGTATTGTCCAGTAGGCTACAGACTGATGGCTCCAAAACTTCAGGGTCCTCAGCCATATTTGGCCCCTTTAGGCAGTATTTACCTCCTTTAGGAATGGGGGTTCCCAACAATGAGGACTAAAGCTTGGTATTGAAAAACCATCAGTGCAAAGGGCCCACAGTGTGATAATAACATCCAAGGGGAGCAGATAACAAGGCCTGACAGTGGGGTGGAATGTCCACACTGTGGGAAGAAGCAGGGAAGACGGGGCTGGGACGGTGGGACAGGGCTGATCACACCTCAGGGAATCCGCTATCCAGGGATGGAGCTTCCACACAATGGGACATGTAAAATCATGAAAGGGTCTCTTCATTTCCAGGTTTTTATTTGCCTGTTATAATTCTGATATTATGTACATATATATATATATAGATATGTTGTTGTTGTTGTTTTGTAGAGGGTTCATCAACAGACCAAGCAAAGGCATACAAGGGAAGCCACAGCTACTGGGTAGGAGCAGAGCAGTGCTGGGAGAGCCAATCTTTGCTTTTTTTGTCTGCTTTTATTTTTCATGGAGTGGGATCATCAAAGCTAACTGCTATAAAATGGAGAAACCACCTAGAGACTCAGACATCTGCCTACACGCTAGTGGCATATGGGAAAAGGGCAACGGCACAAACTTTCAAAGTCACGGTGTATTTACATTCCCAACGTGAAAAACAGGGGAAGGGGCTGAGGATAAGAACTGGGGGCAGGCAGGGCTGCTAAGGGGTCCTGGGGTATGGTGGCAGCAGGGAGAAGCCTAGCCAGTGCCAGTAGGAAGAGGTGTGCCTAGCTCCAGCAGTGAGAGAAGCCACTTCGATGTTGTCTGGTGGGTATCGAAGGCATGTGTGTGTGTGTGTGTGTGTGTCCTGAAAGTTGGAATAGCAATGGGAGGAGCATGTGAACCTAGTGTGCTAAGGGGGTGGGAGACAACTCTGAGCTTTCCAGATGGCCTCTTCTACACAGGTGGCCAGCTTGCTCAGGTCCTCATCCTGATTGGATCAAAAATGGCAAAGAAAAGGGAGCAGATGGTGGGGACAGAGTTTTATCTCCAGTCAGGCTAGCCAGGGAGAAAGAAGAGGTGCCAACCTAGTCCTGAGGAGACCCCACCATGCCTGTTCCCAGTCAGAAAGTGAGGACAGCTACTCAGAGACAGCTCAGAGGACTCTCTTTTGTCTTCTTCCCCAAACTGTGGCTTCTCTGTCTAAATGGGTCAGCAAGGCAGCACCTGAAGATCCCTGATATGGGAGTGAACTGCCCCGAGCTGGGGCAAAGCAGCATATGCCCAGGAAAGGGTGCAGCTGGGTTTTGGCAATAAAGAGGGTAGTGAGTGGTAAGAAAGAGACCTGAAGCCACAGTTCCTCTCCTCTGCTCCAGTCAAGTCTTCCATGCGCTGTGGAGAGAAGGAAGGACCTCGATCCCAAAGTCAGCAGGCCATGGCATGGTGCATTGGCCAGGTGTCTTGGCCCTTGGCTCTCCTGCACCTCTGGCCCTGGGCCCAGCTTGGCCTTGCCTAATATGGATGGATCTTGCTATTCTAAGGCTACTGCAGGATTGATAGGAGAGGTAGCCCCTGAGCTGTCATTGCCTCCTGCTGCCTCCTTCTCTTTCTTGCCACTGTACTGGCCGATGAAAGAGCCATCCTCATTGAACTGGACGTCCACACTGCCCCCATAATCAGCCAGGCTGTCATCACTGCCTAGGGGTTTGATGTCTCCATTGAGAGATGGCTGGCTGCTGCCAAAAGCTTTCTCTTCATTGTCACTGTATGGAGAGAAGATGGGGTGTGAGTAGATGTATTGCAGGGCCCTGGCAGGATACCCTAGCAGGTCACTCTAGTAGGTTCTTGCCTTCTTTTATTTTCCAATACATACAGGAAATTTTGGGACTATCTTAACATACTTCTAGGAGGTAAGGCTGTATGCATGATGCCACAGTGCCTGTACCTACTGCTGGAGCTTCTCTTGGGTTTAAAGGCAGCCAGAAGAGTTACAGGCAGCCAGCACAGCAACTAGGGTCTTAACACAAGAATAGCTGGGTAATGTTGGCTTCTCCCTAAAAGGGTAACTGATGGACCACCAAAGGAAAAGTGGGGGTCCCTCCCTCCCCAGTTCCTGAGCTCTAACTGGACATCCCTACTGTCACATCTTACCTCTCCAGGGACCTGAAGTCACCCGAAGCACAGAAAAGAGAGAGGAGTTGAGTAAGAAGCAAAGGTCAAGCAGAGCTGGGTCAACCCCTACTTCTGCCCCTGCTTACCTGTACTCGCCGAAGGTCTCGTCTTTCATGGGCCGGGCCTCGGAATCTACCTGAGTGTCCTCCTTGTCCTTCACTACAGACATACCAGAGGAGTCAACTTCTACTGCCCACCCCCAGAATCTGGGTTGCTTTGTGCTGAGAGCCCCCAGCACTGTCTTGATAGCACTTAGAAAAACCTTCAGAATGACCCACCCAACCCATGTGGATCCAGCTGCCACTGGTGTAGGCCTCTGTGGCCCCAGCCTGGGAAGAAATCATCTTTGGGCTCTGACCTGCACCCCACCTCTATAACTATGCTTGTCATGCAACTCTCAAGTTTGAGCTTTTGGGATAAGGTGTTTTTTCTCTACTTTCAGCTGTCTTACCCAAGTCTGCACATTTTCCAGGTTACCTGAGTATTTGCCGCCCTTGCTGCGTTTGATGAAGCAGAGGATGAGCAGGATGAGGAGCAAGAGAATAATAGCGCTGACAAAGGCAATGAACCAGCCCTCGGAGGCAAAGCTACCTGTAGTAGAAACTCGCACAGGGCCTGAAAGCACAGAGCAGGAAGAAGACAAAGCCCAGGCCCTGGGATGAGCTATGCTGCCAACAGGCATGCTACATACCTAAGCCTAAGCAGCACCTTCTAAGTTAAGGTATGGTGCTCAGGACCCATTTGAATCTATAGGAGACTTTTGGAGCTAGGGGGTGCCACAGCAGCAGATGAGAAGGAGAAGGGGAAGAGAGCCCTCTGTTGATGGTGTAGGAAAAGGTACACCAGGATTTCTGGGAGGCAAGAGTGGTTCATGGATGCTAGGGGCTGCATGCAACAAACCCAGCAGTGGTGCCCAAGGCTTCCTGGCAGAGGATGGTGGCCCCAGTGCCTCACCAGTGCCATTAGTCTTCACAGCCAGATGGTGCAGGAGGACCTTTTCCTTCATCAGATGGATCTCATATTTGGTGTCAGGCTGTAGGTTCCACTGTGTGTAGGAGCTCTGATTGTAGCAGACATACTGAGGCTGAGGCTGGTGATCAGGGCTCACTTTCCCTTCTGTACAGATGAGGCACGGTGGCAGAGGGACTAAGCAGGAGGACTGAGGACACCTTAGGGGTAGGGACAGAGCCTTAGCTCTCTACCCCAAGGATATCTCTGCACTCACCTGGCAAGGCTTTGAACAAGATATGGAATTTGAAATTGCACTGGCCCTCCTGAGGGACCCAGGAGACCACGCTGTAGTTTTCACCTGCTGTGGCTGAGATGTTGCCAAAATCTGGCTTGCCTGGAGAATGTAGGAGCAAAGAGGGACCACAAGGCTCTTCAAAAACCCACACTCATGAGCTTAGCCTCCCAGTCAACCTCCTCCCTTGGTTAAGCACAGGATAACAAGACTAAAACCACCAAAACCCTTGCTTCAGCTCACCAAACAGGGCCATGGTGCCTCCTTCACGCACAATGGCCTCACCAGGACCCTGCTGGGTAGTAGCCTGAAGCTGGAAGCGGTACTGTAGATCAGGGTTGAGGTTGGTGAGATTATGAGTCCGGAGCTCTGGGTCCGAAAGGTTGAAGAACAACTGCTCTTTGCTTTCCCCATCCACTGTGGAAAGAAGTAAGAAGCTGGCTTCAGTTACCAGTTCAGGCCTTTTCTAGGTCTCCCAGACTCCATACCAGGTACAGTGCACACACAGGGATGGTAAGAGAGCAGGTAGCCAGTGAGCACTCCATTGTGGCTGAGTGGTGGCTGCCAGTGCAGTATCAGGCTAGTGTCCGACTGGCACTCCAGGTGTAATGCCTCAGGGTGGCCAGGCACTGTGGAAGTATAGAAGGGTAGAAGGTCCTCACCTGAGTCCAAGGAGAAGGGACAGGGGGTGCAGGTATAGGGTAGGGTAGCAGGCAGACTCACCTCCCTCTGGGGTGCTGAAGGTCCATTCACTTGCGGGCCCTAAGCCCCGCCCATTAAAGGCCTGTACCTCCACATGATAAGAGCTGTAAGGACGTAAACCACTGAGGATGGCACTGGTGGTGTTCGCAGGTACCACCATGTGGCTTTTGTGGATATGCCTCTTGCTGTGCTTTCTCTGACTGCCCTTCCACCAGTATGTTACCTGTCCAGAGGGCCAATAAACCTCTTAAGGGTAGAAGTCATCGATTGAACAGGACCTCTAATACATGTTCCTCATCACTCTTGTCATAGACCCTTCACCCCCACAACCCAAGAACTTTCAGAGGCGCTTCTCACAGACAATAGAGTCCCCACCCTCAATACTATCACAATTCCTCTTTAGTTCTCCCCATATCCTGAATCCTTACATTGTATCCCCTGAGGTGGCCCTTAACCTGGGCCAAGTCCACAGGCCTCCACCTGACCAGCACAGTGCTTGAGTTGAAGATTGTGATGTCTTCAAGCTCAGGGCTCACCTGGGGGTCTGAAAACATCCAGTTATTTGGAGAAGACACAGGCCTTCACCTGAGCCAGCAAGTCATACTCCTTCCCACAGGAAAGTGGGCTGCATGCCACATGAGGGACTATTCTGTGACAAACAGGGCTCTCCAAGAAGAAAGTAGTAACTTATACAGAGAAACAACAACAACAAAATCTTGACTGGGTGCTCAAAATTACCATTTGATGATGTTCCAGACTCAAAGAAATCCACAAGGCATGAAAACTTGCTTTGGTAACTAGCTCTTAACTGACATGCTGGGACCGAAGTGAGTTGAATTTTACATTTTAAAATATTTGTATATACATAATATGTCTTGAAGATAAGTTCAAGTCTAAATCTACAGGGTTTCTCTCTGTGGCTGGGCTATACTAGAACTCACTATGTATCTTAGGGTATCCTCTAATTTTTGCCTCAGCTTCTGGAACGCCACACTTGACTTTATACTAATATATATAATTTAAATTTAGTCTCCTGGAACTCAGGCTGACTTCTAACTTTATATGTATCTGAGGACGACCTTGAACTTCCAGTTCTCCTGCTACCACTTCCTGTGTGTTGAGATTACAGGTATACACAATAACCATGCTAGCTTTATATGGTGCTGGGAATCTAGCCTCTGTGTATGTCAGGCAAGCACTCTACCAAATGAGCTACACCCCAGCCTTATATATATTACACCATTTTTAGCAAGCTGTGTTTTCACTGATCCAACACAAAAAGCCAAGTGTGGAATTTCCCATTTTGGGTGCCATATTTTAGCTCCTGGATCATCTCAGAGTTGGGATTTTCTGATGAGGGATAGTCAGCCTATACCACACACTCCCTGGACCAGAGACAGGAAATGCTGCCAAACATAGTGCTGGTTCACTTAACTGCTATTTCTGCTAATGGCAAAAGTGCAGCAATTTGAGCTGTGCAGAATTTCATAAATTACAGTATCTATGGGAAAGTATGTCCTTGCTTGTAAGCACTGTACACTGAATCACTGAGGGGTGGGGGCTAGCAATGGCAAATAGAGTGAAATACACATGTGTACAGGATGACATGCATGAGGAATCCAGTCTCTAGCCCTCAAACCCTGGGATGTGGGCCAGGCGCACTCCAATACTCACAGTCTTCCCCTGAATAGCCAATGGTGACCTGGGGCTCAGGGCCCTTGCCCTGGTTGTTCACTGCCTGGACTTTGATCTCATAAGGCACAAATGTGGAAGTGTTAGACACCACCAGGAAGGGGTCGCTCACAGTCTGTTCCTTCCAGGTCTCCTGCTTGCCCTGTGGACGCCACTGTACACGGTACTGAATCTGGGGGGCATTCCAATCCATCCACCGAAGAGGCTGGAGGAGGCCAGTAGATAAAAAGACCATCAGTCAAGAGCCCCCATCTTCTGTGCCTTGTCCCTTGGCCCAGATATACCCCAGGCATTAGCTTCCTCTTTAGTATAGCCAAAGAACAGCAAATAGCTGGGTTCTGGCTTTGTGTACACAATGCAGATCAGAGTAGGGACTCTCACCTTCCATGTGATGACCATATTGTTGGTCTCATTCCCTTCCCCTCTCACATCCACAGGATTCTTCTCTGGGGCTGGAAAATAATGTGTCAACCTATCAGTGCTGCAGTAAGGAAAAGGAACAAATGGCCCATTCTGGTTCCTGAAGCAACAAGACAGTAGCCCAAAGAGTGCAACAAAGACCTCCTTGCTGCCCCTGGAACTCTGGAACCAGGGGGCATGGGCACAGCATGCCTTCTCTGCACCCTACCCACAAAACCTGGGGCCCAGCAACTGCCACCCCTTTCAGGTGATCTGGGAGAGGGTGTTGTCTTGGCTTACCTGCCTCAGGTGTGACCACAGTCTCAGAGACAGGGCTGGGTTCTCCAGGACCATATTTGTTAATAGCAGTGACCCGAAAGGTATAGTGGACATACGGGGACAGCTTGAGGGTAGTAGAGGTCTGATTTCCTGGCACCTTGCCCAGACTGAACCATTTCTCAGGAGCCATTTCCTTGTCTTCAAATTCAATGTCATACTCTGCCAAGAAGCAAATCCACAGTGGAGTAATGAGCATGTAGTGTAGTTTAGTGGGGAGGTCAATGGGGAGGTAGGCGCTTATGAAGGAACACAAGCCCCCTGGAAAACAAGTATGTGCTTTAATGAAGCAGGCCATCCTGTGGCTATGGTTCTGGGAGAGAGGAGGATCTGAGGAAGAGGTACAGCTGGTGGGGGCAGTGCAAGGGATGCCACACTCTGGTCTCTTACTCTCAATGGGAGAGTTGTGGTCTTCAGCAGGGCTCCAAGACAAGTGCACTTGGCTCTGCTTCAGCAGGTGGCGGTTGGACAGCTCCAGGTGAGGCACTGGCCCAGGGCTCCCTGAGGGTCACAAAAGGTCATGGAAGGTGGATTGTCTAGCTTCCTCAACAGCCATCCACATGTCCCCACCTCCAACTCAGAATATCCAGCAATAGGAGAGAGCATGTGCATGGTGGGTCAGAAGATAGGTACCCTTTGTACCTAACTCTATATTAGGACTTACCCACCACTAAGAGCTGTGCCCTGCTCTCCACTTCATCCAGTTCAGTGCTAGCCACACAACTGTAGTTGCCCTGGTCACTGTAGTCCAGACTCTGGATGACCAGTTGCCCATCTTCTATGAAATACCTAGAGGTAGGGGCATACATGCCCCTTAGCTAGTGGCAGATGAACCATTTTCTGCCATTCTTGACCCTTTCCCTTGTCCCACCATGGACTTCCTCCTCTAAGGAGGAGTCTCCTGCCAGGACAAGGCTAGGAGGTCTGACTCCCAGTTTTTCTCACTCTGCTCCCTTCTACCTAGCCCAATTTAGGGCTGGGGACCCTCACTTGTCACTGTCCCCACGTTCCTGGAGGTCTCTCCCATCTCCACGCCAAGTGATGCTGGCCTGCAAAGAGGGGTCAAAGGAGGCCTGGCACGTGAATGTCACCCTTGCACCTTTCTTCTCAATTGCGCTCCGGGGCCCCTGTGTGATCTGGGTTGCTTCTGAGGAGAACAAAGGGGAGAGGAGGTCACTTTGATGTTCTCCACAGACTTTGACCCTACCTCTCAGGAAGTCTGACAGTCATGTGTGCTCATCATCTGACCTTTAACCTGTAGGTTAGCCAAAATGGTCACATTGTTCTGGTCATTGGCAGCCTGGCAGAAATAGCGTCCAGTGTCATTGGCTTGGAGGTCTCTGATGCCCAGCGTTCCATTGGCATAGGGGAAAAATCGTTCATCCTGAAGCACTGTGGTTCCTTCTTCATCCAGCCTAGACCAAGCAGAGGGCCTGGCTTGAACTAACCAGTTTGGCCTCCCTGCCCTCCTGGGATCTTTAGATGAGAAGATAGCTTAAAAGCTTCCATAGATTGGGCACTCACCACTGGACACTGGGAACAGGAGCTCCAAAGGCTTTGCACAGCAAGTAAGCAGTACTGCCCTCAACTGCCATGTATGTCTGATTGTCTTTCGTTAGGATCCTGGCTGGCAGCTCTAGGGAAAGAATAATCTCAGGAGACAGGGTAGGTCTAGAGGTCCCAAGTATAAGAGAATCCAGTAACTCCCAAGATGGCACGCACAGACCCTTAGGAACCATGTTTATTGGCTTCTTAATTCTAGGCTGTCCCTTTCAGCATTGGTTAAATAGTTTCATTAGCCTTGTATCCACTTCAGGATTCTACCAAGGACTGAAGGCTCAAAGAGTAGTGTCTTCCCCAAAGCCTTCCCTGTCCAGCCCCAAATATCCCTGAGTATCTGTGACAGAAGTCATCAGACTATCCGGGTTGCATCTTGTCCTGGGTACACCTCTGCTCAGACATGATGATAAGACCCTGCCCATTCTAAGACTCCCACTCTCAACTATTGTAAGAATGGAAGAAAGAAAGATGGGGTAAAGACCTTAGAAAGGAGCAAGGCAGCCCCAAGAAGCTATGCCCCAACCAGCTGCTGGCTGAGTAGTTTTAGTGGCCTGGAAAGACAGACTGGGAGCTATGAGGCAAGGGTAAGCAGGTGGGTGGAAGAAAAAAAGGGTCAGAGGGAAGGAAGGCAGGCAGGAGATAAGGTCACTGCACTCACGGACAACATAGATGTAGGCATTGGCTAGCAGGACCCCATGCTGGTTGCGGGCTTCACACTGGGTCACCATTGTGTCACTTGGTTGCATGTTACTCAGGATCAGAGACCCCTGCTCAATCCGGTACTTCTGGTCCTTGTTCACCTCTGTATGTAATAGGCAGGACCCAAAGGCTCAGGTCAGAACATTGAGCTTTTCTGAAAGCCCTCCTTACCCTTCTCGTCCTCCCCTTGATGTTTTCCTGTACACCCTACACACCCAACCACTGCTGAGGTCCTGCTTACCCTCCATAGGCATGCCGTTGATTCTCCATGTGACCTCTGGTTGGGGCCTGCCCTGGACTTGACAGTCTAGGCGGGCAGTTTCTCCTGGCCCATACAAATGGCTCTGGGGCTTCTGCAGCCAGTATGGGGCAGCTGAGCAGGAGGAAAAAAGCAGTCTGAGGCCGAAGCCTGCTCTGGACCTAAGTGCAGGCCCTGCCTTCTCCCGTGACAGTGAACACTGCAGGCCATCAACACTAAAAGTCATTCTGAGGAGCCTGTAGTAGCTAGGAAAAGATGTACCATGCCCATACCTTCGACAGTGACATAGTAGGCATGCCGGGCACTGCCCAGCGAGTTTTCAGCAAGGCAGGTATACTCGCCATCGTCCTCCTCTCCCACATTGAGTAGTTGCAGGGTCTTGTTGTGGTTTTGGTAGATAACACGGTCTGTTGGCATAGGATCACTGGGGTGCAGCCACTTGATGGTGGGTGTAGGGCTGCCCAGGGTCACAGTGCCAAAGGAGAAGAAAAGGGAGAACAACAAAACCACTCAGTCCTCAGGCATAAACCTGTTGGGGGCCACTGAGCATCAGCCCTCCACCCTAGAAGCTCACACTCACAATCCCTCAGCAATGCACTCCAGGATCAATGACTGGCCCTGCAAGGCCACCAGGTGGCTGCTGGAGTTTGTGGGGAAGAGCAGACGTGGCTTCCGGTCAATCATGCTGTTGGCTACCAGGAGAAAAGGAGTGAATCATCAGACTTGGAGAAATTGGACATCCCAGAGAGGCCCTAGGCCTCTGCTTGCTCCTATGTTAAAAAGTATGGCTCAGTTGTAGAAAGTTTGCTTAACATTCCAGAAGCCCTGGGTTCCAGAAAAATAAAAAGATGCCTGACCAGTGTGGTGGCCACATTAGCATCCATTCATGAATTTAAGGCAGAAGAATCATAAGTTCAAGGCCAGCTTGGTCTACAGAGTGAAACTATTATTTTAAAGTATGTCCTAGCAACATGTGGTAACATATGACTCCAATCCCAGCACCTGGGAAATAGAAGCAGGCAGATTTCTGTGAGTTTGAGACCATTCGGATCTGCATAACAAGTTCCAGGCCAGCCAGGGCTACAGAGTGAGACTCTGACTCAAACAAATAAACCAACAAACAAAACATATCCACCCATCTCTGCCTTCACCACATCAGAAGGGGTCTTAGTGGATACAGTTGAGAGCCATGTTGACTTAGAGGACATTTGTGGTTGTGGGCCCCTTTTCTTGGGGGCCAGGCTGGAAGTTAAGAAAAGAGTGGGATAGGGTTATCAAAGCTTCTGGGACTCACTGGGCTTGACCCGGAGGTCAATAGGTTCCTTTTGAATGATGGTTCTGGTGCCAGGGAAGTGGGCATTGCAGATGTAGTCTGAATGATTGTCTGAGGTAAGCACATTGGCAAAATATAGGTCTCCATTCTGGCCCATGGACACTCGCTCATCTTGTTTGATGTGTAAAATCTCTGCAGAAGAAGAGACAAGGAGATGGAGGTGGGAATCTGTTGGAGAAGACCCTCTGCCCCCAGCCCTTATGTTCCAGGCAGCAGCTCCTTCTGACACCCACTGCTGTTCATCCAGTAGATCCTAAGTGGGGCTGCACTGGGTGGAGGGTTGCAAGGCAGAACTACTGATTCTCCTTCCTCCACTTCCACAGGTTTTACAGTCTCCTTTGGCCACTTGGGGGCACCTAGAAAGGACAGAGACTGGCATTCTCATCTTGAGCAAAACAGTTGAAGACAGGAAGGAGAGACAGGGGAGGTCATGGTGATTCACAATGGCATGAAGGTGGCAGGTGGAAGTTCACATAAAGGGAGGCAAAAATTCTGGATATTTCTGAGGCTCATAGTGGGGAGGGGGGCCCCACAGCAAAGAGATGGTAAGCAGGAGGCCAACTGACCACAAAGGGTTAATTCATCATGATTCTCAGCTCTCCCACCCACCCTGAGGAAAGGACAAGCAAGAATGGTAGAGGGAGGCTGAGGTGCAGCCGTGGGGGAAGGGAGCTACAGAGGGATGCAGGAGCCACAGACCCTTCCATCATCTTGACACAGGAAACCATGGCAACAGTTCCCAAGGTAACTGAAGAAGAGAGTGCTTCAGGAAGCAGAAAACTCAGTGAGGATGGAATGCAGAGGGAAAACCCCAGGGAAAGGGCGACACATATAAAGAGACAGCTCTAGAAGCAGGAATCAGGAAAGAGAGAGATGGAAAAGCCAAGTTAGAGATGCAAAAGGAGTGGAAGGCAGCAGAGACCAAAGTGGGAAAACCAAGAAAAGATAAATGGCAGAGATGACAGAGATGAGCTAAAGAGTGGAAGAGGAAACCCCAGGCAGAAACAGCAGCTACAAAGGCCAAGCCAGGGAGTGACTCAGCTAGACAGGTGGGCAGAGAGGAAGGCCAAGTAGACCCTGGGGCAGTCACCCACCCATTCAATCCAGTCCATGCCTCCAGTCTACCAGCAGCGATCACAAGCTAGGCACCAAGAAAGACTAATAGAAAGAAGGGGCAATGAGGTAACAAGAAGTTCAGTGGAAAAAGAGGGTGGATAGACTACTGGAGAAAATGAGAAAGGACAATGGGGACAGCTAGGGTGGGGTGAGGGCTGTCAGGGCACTCAGGCACCTCAATAACAACACAACCAGCTAAGGTGACAGTGGCTGCCTGTCAGGCCCCCATTCAGTTCCCAGGATCTAAGGACCTTCCTTTCAGGTACCCCAAGCCCTTCTGGCCCTGCTGTGCTTCGCACCCTCGGCCACGAGCTGAATCTCATGTGACATGGCAGTTCCTAGCGTATTGCTGGCATAGCAGCGATAGATGCCCTGAAACCTCTGGGCAAAGCTGTTGTTGCCTTCGATGGTGAAGGAGCCAGAATAGGGTGACTCGTGCACCACTACACCCAATTCTTCCTTGGGTTTGAAGTGGATGCCATCTTTCGTCCAGCGGAACCTGTGGGCAGAGCATAGATAAGAGATTCTAGTACTCAAAACATGCTGCAACATGATAAGAGTGAGTGTTCCTGAAGCCAGGGAACTTCAGCTGGTGGGCCCAGAGTGGACAGGGACTCAGAGTCACAACTCATATCTGAGGCTTCTAGACTCAGAAGTTAGGTGACCCAGGGAGGCCTGAGGACTAGAAGCTGAGGTCAGCTGTCATCAACAGTGGGTCAGAGGGTGGGGGTCACTTACTCCACTTGAGGTCTGCCTCTGGCTTCACATTTGAGGCTTATGTCATCTGTTGGGAAGACAACCAGGCGCCGTGGAGACTGTTCTGTGATGACAGGTGGCTCTAGCACTAGAGACAAAATAAGAAAAATGGGGAAATTTATGTCTGGTTGATACCATGGCCTCAACTTCTGTCTCAACATGAGGATAGCAGGGCACTTAGGAAGCCCATGGCCAGTGAGCATATGTGGAAAAGGAGAAGCTAAGAGACACAGGGTGTCAGAAATGGATACTTGAGGAACAGAGAAGAGAGACCAATAGAAATTAGAGAAAGGAGAAAGAGATAGACAGGGACAGACAGAGAAACAAAGACAGAAAAAGACAAAGGCACATAGAATAGTCTATGGCCATATTACCCCAAATGAATCTGATCTGGGAAGCTAAGTAGGCCTGGTTAGTACTAGATAAGAGAGATAAAAAGAACAAAAAGTCAAGAGAGACAACAAAAAACAGAGAAAGCAAAAAGGGCAACTCCAGCCAGGCTGTGGTGGCACATACCTTTAACCCCAGCATTCGAGGGGCAGAAGCAGACAGATCTCTGGGTTCCAGGGCAACCTGATCTACAGAGTTCCAGGACATGGAACCCTGTCTTTTATACCCCCCCCCAAAAAGAAGAGCAATTCCTAGTGAGAAGAGATAGCACCAGAGTGACAGCAATAGACAGAAACAGTGTGAGAATGACAGAAATTCCAACAGAAGCAGAGACAGAGCAAAGATGCTAAACTCAG
The DNA here is from genome assembly GCA_030674055.1 of Rhabdomys pumilio. NCBI lineage: Eukaryota > Metazoa > Chordata > Mammalia > Rodentia > Muridae > Rhabdomys > Rhabdomys pumilio. The sequence continues at coordinate 1,614,870 of JANHMN010000005.1, read as the reverse complement.
GTGAGTGAATAAGCCAAGAGGAGCCTCTGGATTGAGTTAAAGGGACAAGAGACAAGGGACCTGAGCCAATCCCCCCCCCCAAAAAGAACCCCAACCATACCCACTTACAGCACTACAGGAAAAGTAAGTGTTCTCCAGTATACAGAACAAAAGTATGCTGGCTCAGCCCAAGGCCCCTCCCCCTCCCTGTGTGTGGCCTTTAAGTATGCTCTCCCACTCCTCCAACTTACCATGATGTCCTTTATCTGAGAATCCAGACAGCAAGGGAGAGAAGGGAGAGAAATGCTGAGAGCAGTCCCAATAGGGTCTGATGGCAGGAGGAGAAGCATGCTGGAGCAAACTCCCATGGAGAAGAGACATGGAAAGGTTATGGAAATTCAGGGGCACTGGACAGAATCCCTGGATGGCACAATGTCCAACAAGAAAGGCTTCACCAGGTACAGCCCCAGGATTTGTAGGCCCAGAAATACAGAACTTTTGTCTTTAGTAAAGGGTGTTGTTATAGCCCCTGGCAAGGTTGAGTAAGGCCCACAGAACTAAACTCTTCTCCCAAGATGCCTTGGAAGATTTGGAGGCAGACAGCCTGGCAACTGGCGCCCTCCCCTGCTCCAGCCCACTTCCCTCCTAATCCAATTAGTGCAGCTCAGTGTTTTCAGTTAGGAAGATCCAGCCTTCAGAGCCTGGCGCCCCTCCTCCTCAAGCCCTCTCAAAGGCCCTGCCAGCATCTGAGTCTCCATAGCCCTCAGAACCTGCACTAGCCATCCTTCTCTCCTTCCTTCCTCCCAGGAAACCACCACTAGGGCAGAGGAGCTGCCCCATCTCCAGGACTCAACTGAGCCATAAGGGGATGGAGAATGGGGAGAGGAGGGAACAAGAACTCTGGGTTGGCTCTGAAAGCCTTGACTCTGCAGACTTCAGCTTCAGCATAAGGCTCCCAGAAGAGAAAAGGGGACTCCTTAGGAACAACACAGAGGTCTATGATCTGGGGAGGAGCCAATCTGAGAGCAAGAGAGTGACAGCAGTGACAGAATAAGGGGAATCAATTCAGTGGAAGAAACAAGAAAAGAGACAAAGGAGCCTGGAGAGGCTGGTGAAGGAAAACTGGAGGGCAGGTCTCAATACGTAGACAGCATGCCTGCCTGCTGCATTATTTCAGAGTCAGTACCAAGGACTGGTCATTGCCCAGGACAGCCTCAGAGCTGCTCTTGTCTCTGGCCTAGTTATCTGTCTTCACTGCCACATCCTTTTTCTAAATTCACCCTGCCCCCACAACACAAGAGACACACCCAGGTAAGATGGGCCAGCCCATCTGGCAGCAGGGCAGGCTGATGCCCAGCATAAGGCCTTGGCACTTTAGATTAGGAAGCAGATCTTGAAAAGCAAGTGAAAGACAGAGAAGGAAGAAGGACCACTATATGTCTATGAATGTGCAAAAGTTAGGGTCTGGTACGTGTGTGGATGTCCTGGAATGTGCATCTGTTGGTGTATATGTGTATACCTGGGCCTTAATGGGACAGGCTTGTCTGTGTGTGCTTGCATCTCAGTGCACACTGCTGTGCTATACAGCCCCCATATCTGTACAGACAATTGCTCCTTGATTTCTGTGTAGACAACTGTTCCTTTAAGTGTAAATCACCGGTGTGTATTTCGGTTGGTGTGTGCCATTCCATTCATATATCTGTGTCTAGTTGGAACAAGTGTCTGTTTCATATTCCCAGCACACTTGTATGTCCCTTAGCATCTCTGAAGGATAAGGAGTGGGTGTAGGGATCTCTATGTGAGTGTCTAAGGTGCTTTAACCGCTGTGCCATCAATCTCTTTTCACCTCCTCCAAAGTTTGCTATACCTGATGTCAAGTGCCTCTCAAGTTCGCCTCTCTTGGCTCCTATCCCATTCTTGGCAGTCTTCCCCACCCCTGCTCTGGAGCTTGCCTTTCTTTATGCCCAGGTTCAGAGATAAAGATAGCAAAGTGGACAAAGATTAAAGTCTAATAACTCAATATGCATAAACACCATCATATATGATACTCTCTGAAATGCTTTTCTACAGGATGACAACCACTTAGTGCAATGTGCCTACAACTCTTGCTGAAAGTTGGGCAGAAATCTCATCACAGTAAACATACCCTTCATATGTAAACATGCTCTACTCCCCCATACACCTGTACACCCATCCTACTACAAAGAAATGTTATAGGCAAATACCTGCACATCTTCACAAACCTGACCTCTAAATAAGTTAGAGTGACTCACAAACTTACTGAAATAGGAAATGAAAACCATATCTAGCAACAGTCATCTACTCAGTTAAAACACACACATCATACACACATACAAATGAGCAAGCCAAGTCAAAAGCCTAGTTCCACTCTACAGCTACACTCCACAATAGCCACACACTTACCTGTGATAGCCATTCAAGAATCACAGACACATGTTCCAGCCCTTTCCCAATGCCTCCAAATAATTACATCCCCAAAAGAATTCAGAAAGCTGTTGAGTCAAGACCTGGTGTTTTCAAGGTATCTTTTCCTGACTCAGTTAAGAGACAGGACTACCTGGAGTCTAAGATGGGAAAAAGCTAAGATATTAGGACTGCCCATTCTCCTGGCTTCCATATCCATTGGGTGTGTTCAGAGAGAATGGAAGCAGAGAAGAGAGTGGGTTTGGAAAGGGTGTTCAAGCCGGCGGTGGTGGCACACGCCTTTAATCCCAGCACTTGGGAGGCAGAGGCAGGCGGATTTCTGAGTTCGAGGCCAGCCTGGTCTACCGAGTGAGTTCCAGGACAGCCAGAGCTACACAGAGAAACCCTGTCTAGAAAAACCAAAAAAAAAAAAAAAAAAAAAAAAGAAAGGGTGTTCATGCTAAAGGAGAGCAGAGGAAAGGGTCCAGAAAGAATGTCTTTTGGACAGTCTGCTGTCCGTGGTGCTGGAGGCACATCTGTTCCTGTCCATGGTGCTGACACTCTCCATGCTTTCTTCCTGACCCTTCTAAAGGTAAAGAGAGTCCTGGGTAACTCTTGCCCACCTCGTGCTACAGAATAAGTGAGGGCTAAAAATGGGGAGAAAGTGAAGAGGTAAAAGATAAAGAAGAGCTCAACACAGCAGCAGTAGTAAGAGGTGGTGAAGCTCCCTTCAGTTACTTACATTCATCAGGAATCTGTATGAGCAGGCAGGGGCCACAAAGGAGGAGAGGCCACAAGTACCGCAGCATCACAACCATCTTCCTGTCAGCTCAGCAGCTCAGTGCAGCACAACTGGCCAGATTCCACTCACCCTCCCTCTGGTGGTTTCCAGCAGTAGCTGCTGACAGTGGTGGGGGCACTGAGAGAAGGGAGGAGGGAAGGTGGGAGAGGAGAGAGGAAGAGAGTGGATGGGGCAGTCATTAGTGACTAACATCTAGGCCCAGATCTTGTCTCCATCCACAACTGGCTAGCTTACCCTTCCCCACCACCATTTTCCTCCTCCCTACTCTTTACACAAGCAATTCCACCTTGGAAGGAGAAACCTTTAAGAGACCACCTTGGTTGGGACTCCAGATTCCCTTTCATTTCCTTCTTTTGGTTTGTGCCTTTCTGCCAGCTGCCTCTCCAGCACCAACTTATTACCATAGTTAACTCCCCTGTGGGTACCATCAGGGTATGTGTGTGTTGATATACCTGTAAGCAGGTGTCCAAGGGCCTGTGCATGGATGCAGATCTGCATGTGGGGAGTATTTATGTGGGAATGCATGCACACATTGATGTGTGTGTAGAGGAATCAGTGTGTTGCTACTAGCTTTTTGTGTGTCTGAAAATACCTGTGAAGGATGAATCCCTGTGACTCTAGCTTGCACACATGAATGTAAAGAATGCTCCTTGTAATTTCATTGTTATCATTCCAAGAGCTGACTGATCTCTGGGAGCTATCTGCACCTATAACCTGGAGGCTTGGGGAACAGGGTAGGAAAGAAGAAATGGGCCCAAGATAGTTGCATTTCATTGAACAGGCTCAAGAAAAGAAAAAGAGAATGAAAAATAAAGCCTGCTCTTAAAAACTGGGAGAAAAAAAAAAGGAAAAAAGCATTTTGTTGCTACTCTTCAGCCCCCAGAGGGCAACAGTGGGAGTCTTCCTATTGCTACATGTTCCAGGCCAGGGCCATGGAAAGTTCTGGGACATTTCCCAAGACACTTTTCATGTCTGGTAGTCTCAACACCTAGTTCTTTTGTTGAGTCTTCAGAGTTCAACTGCTAGATGCATTCTCTTCAAGCGTAAGTCATTCCAAGTATGTTTCCCTAGATGTAGTGGGGCTCAGAGACTTGAGATCCAGACAAAGATTAGGAAAAGAAAACAGGAAGGTTTGACACAATAAAAGACATGAAAAAGGAAAAGATGATGATCAAACAAACATTCAGACAAAGGAAGAGTTAGCGTTGTTGGGTAACTGAGTTAGATGCCCAGAACCCCAGTCTGGATGCCCTCAATAAATTCATCCAACTAGGATCTTATCAAAGTAGAGTGCCTCATCTAGAATACCTAAGTTTCAAAAGCAAGTAGGTGGGGCTTATAAGATGATTCTATGGGTAAATATGCTTGCTACCAAGCCAGATAGCATAAGTTTGTTCCCTGGAGCCTACATTATGTAAGGAGAGAACTGATTTGAACAAATTGTTCTCTGATCTCCAAGTAAGCATCCTGGCATAAACACAAAAATTAATAGATATAAAAGAAAGATTAAAACACCCAAAAGGAAGGCCAAAAGTCCTAGAATGTCATGTTAAAGCATCTGAACTCCATCAGGAGGCAGCCAGTAGTCACAAATCAATTTCACCCAAAGGGGGTGATCTGAGAGTAGCATTCAACTTGTAGCTTTGCCCTCCAAACCTGGTGAGGGTGGCAGAGCAGCAGAGTGGGTCAACATAGCTGGCCTGGAGGCCAAGGGAATGATTTAAACAGTAGGAAGTAGAAAATGGATGATCAGTCCAAACCTTCAAGAGCTGAGCTGGGGTCCAGAATAGAACAGTGGTTTTGTTTTACCAACACCTCCCCCAACAAAGCCAGTGATAGCAGGGCCAGGAAGCCCCAGGCAGCCCTAGTCTTGACTTCAAGGCCTGTAGAAAGCAGTGGGAGACTTAGATCAGAGAGCAAGGGATCAAACAATAGCCTTGGGAGCTCTGAGCTCTGGTCTGAGGTGGGGGTGGGGTGGGGACTGGAGCAAGGAAAGCTCAAAGAACTGTCCTGTCTGGTAGGATGCTTTGATTCTCTGTGTGTTGAACTGGTGATTTCTACCAAGCCACTTCCTCATTTCCCCCCAAACCTATGATCTCAGAATGAGGTTTGGTATACATGCAAAGTGAGGAGCAGGGGGTGAAAATATTGTGTTATCCTTGCATGTGTCCCATCCTGGATCTATCTTAATAACTGCACATTCAATTTATTTTTATGTCTTCTAATATTATTTGTTATCTGTCTTGCCACTGGTCTGGACACTCAGAAACAGGCATGAAGGAGCCAGATTGAAAGGCCTTTGACAGATGGGGGGTGTCTCTTCTGTTTCTCTTCCCACTGCTGCTGGGTCTCTGATCTCTCACCATTCCTCAGGCAATTATAGAGAGAGCTAAGGTTGTTAGCTCAGCAGGCCCTGACCCCCCATCAGCACTATGGAGGGCAAAAGGGGGGGGGGGGTAAGTGTTCTACAGATGGAGCCAAGGCCTAGCCTGTCAAGGGTGACAGACAGAGTGAGAAAAAGGCAGGAGAAAGCAAGAAGAGTCTGAGAAGCAGGGTTAGGGGGCTGAGAAGAGATGACAAAGACAGCTGTTAGTAGACTAGATAGCCAAGAGATAAATAAGATGGAGAAATATAGAAACAGATCTGAACAATGAGGACAGGAGGAAAAAAGTAAAAGGAATACAAAAGATGAGAGACAGGTGCAAAAAGCAGTGCAGAGAGAGAAGGGTGAGGGGTAGATGTGTGCACCTGCATGCAGGCCACTGCTTCCTCCCTTTGCAGTAGTCTCAGTTCTTGAGTGGGTTGGGGAGGGAGAAGTGCCAGGCAAGGAAGGGTTGGAGGGAAAAGAAACAATGAGTCTGCATCAGTTGTAGGGGGTGTATCTGCTTGGAAGTCAATCTGGGTCCAGAAGCAGGGCAGGGAGAGTAGAGATGCTGAGCACTGAGGCCAGAGAGACAAAGCACCACAATGACAATGGTAAACCCCTGCTCACTGATGGCACTGGAGCAGGAAGACAGTTGTAAGATAAAATAAACGATTCATTGTTGGCTAATACACATGTGCCAGAGAACAGGTGGAGGTTCCCACAGAGAGGAGAGAGAGGAGGGTTATGAGAGGGAGAGAGGAGGGTTATGAGAGGGAGAAGCCCCTAGAGAGCTCGGCAGATCCTTCCAAGATTGCTGCTGAATGTACACCAGCACAGAATAGGCAGCAACCTGACTGGGGGAGGTGCACAAACAATCACAGGCACAACAGTGTGTGTGTGTGTGTGTGTGTGTGTGTGTGTGTGTGTGTGTGTGTGTGTGTGCCAATCAAGTAATCAAGTACACCTATTACTGTGTACACCTACCACACAGTTATGGAGTGTAAGACAAAGGTGAGAATGCTCCCAAGTGAAGCCAGCCTCTAGTCATCCTAACCACATTGTGGCAAATCTTATATGGTCAGGGAGAAAAACCAACCAGTATAACAAGCATTGGAAGGGGCAAGTCCAGGAGACGAGAGTCAAGACCACAGGAGCCTCACTTTGGCCATTCTGTGTCCTGCCTGAGTTCAATGGGGAGTCCTCTTGTCTACACCATACCATGTCACTGTCATCAGTGCTGCATTGCTGGCAAAGCCAGTTACCAGGGAAGGGTCTGAGAGGTCATGATACCTGGCTGAGACTTAGGGTTGTTGTTTCAACCTCTGAGTGCAAGCGCGCGCGCGCACACGCACTCCAAGGATGCCCTGCAAATGCACTTAGAACACATGCCTAATCAGCTCCAGAACTGCCACTGCTGGTATTTCCCAAAGGAAAAGCAGGAAGAGGGCCCTTCAAAGGTGGATCAAATAATCCCCAAGCTTCCTACTCAGTATCTAGGGAAATGGCATCAGGACAGAATAGGGGCAGTACTGGGGGTTCAGTGCTCTGAGTATATATCAGGGACAGGATGGGTGGCAGGTACCTATCCTTCAGGCCTGAGAGAAAGTGGAAGACATTTGGTATTCTGTTGATAGTGACATGAAGGTATCAGTGTCACCTAAACCTTATTTACTATGTCCCTTTAAGGCTTTCTCCCAACCAAATAGATTGTGGCTGTTGGGTTTCTATGGTGATGGAGCCTGACAGCAAAAGTGGGGGAAGCCTTGTTGTATCCTTTTGGGTTATTTAGATAATACATAAAGAAGACTGCTTGAGAAAGCCCCTAAAGATAAGTATCTGGAAGCCCAGAAGTCTTAGACTCCTCTCTACCTCTTCCTTAGGGAGAGACTGAAGACAGTACACCCCATTCAGTCTCAGCCTTCCTTATCCCAGCCCCCTCATCCTGCCTGAGGCTTCTGTCTCCAAGGCAACTAAGGCTCACCTGTTAAGGACTATTCTTAAATGATGGAAAGGGAGCAGATGGAGGTTAACCCTTTGTGAGGAAGGGAGGGAGTATCCTCATCCTTGGCTGGTTCTGACACTCCTTCAAACATGATCTTTGTCAGCTCCATTTTCTTAAGTGAATTCATAGCGCTTACCACCTACCAGGGATTCTTCTAAGCACTGTTCCACAGACTCATTTCATCCTTATAAGCTCCATTTGACAAGTGACAAAATTGAGGCCCAGACCTGAATTGTGTACAGAGCTGCCATAGGCACTCAGTAGGGGTGGGGTTTTAAATGATGTAGAGGCTCCGGAAGCTGCCAAAAGCTCCTCTAACATCCTAATTTGTTTCTGCTTGGATCCTATAGAACCAGAGGCCTGGTCAAGGATGGTCTCCAAGCCATTCTGTCCCCTGGGGGAAGAACTTATTTGCTAAGCAAATGTAGAAGGTAGGGAATGGAGTATTGGAAGGACAGGATGAGGAAGTCCCATGTAAGCAACAGCATATCTTAATGAAGCAAGCCTGACCCAAACAGCCTATCTGCCCTTTTACTTGGGTTCCTCTCAGCCTGAAGCCCTCCCTGTGAGATTCATATAACACCACTTCATTCCAATACTCAATTTAAGAGAAGGCTAACTGCTTTTCTTGTTGGATTAAGAGGTAGACTGGAGTTCTTTGTCTCCTCACTACTAGCCCAAATCTTAACCAAAGGCACACAAAGGTCCCTCCTCCAGCCAGAGCTTAGGGACAGCAATGGCTCTGTTTCTGTACTGAGGGGTGGTAGAGAGCAAGCAGGAGCTAGAATTCACCCCAACAGAGCACAGACCAGGATTCAGCTTTCCAGAGCATTGAAGGCAGAGCCACAAAGAAGCAGCAGGTATCAGGACTTTCCTGGCCCTGGATTTCATGGGTCAGTTAGAATGAGCCTCACACTGAGGGACTTAAGGGGCCACCAAACAAATAGGCAATCCATGTGAACTAGAGGAGGTAAATGTGATGAACAGAGCAGCAGCTGATTTGTCTCCGATTCCAAAATGACTCTTGGAAGTGGCTCAGACACTGCCAGGCCCCCAGTAGACCAGACCCTTGGGGCTTCTATTCCCAAAGGGTTAAAGGGCAGAAGAGGCACAGGAAGCCTGGGAGTAGACAATGGTGCTTCTGTCCTCCCCTACAGCCAAAGCATTCCTAAGGCATCAACGAAGACATCTGGGGAGGAGACCCAAGGGAATAGCCAAACCCAGGCCTGGTCAGAGTCTCTGCCCCCCACAATAACTAGTGCTACATTAGCTAGCCACCACCCTGGTCCCACCCCTTCCCAGCATAGACTCTGTTAGAGCCACTGAAGAGACCCATATAGACACGCTGTCTCTCAAGAGCATACGTACAGATATATAAATATGCACAGACAATCAAATAGGAGCCCAATGCAAGCAAACAAGACTAATGGAAGTTACACAAATACACACATGTGACCAGATACATGAGCCTCACATGCAAATAAAAATACTAGAACGCACACACATACAGACTCAAAGCTTCCCAGCAACCCACCTTTTCCATGCAGACCTCCAAACTAGGGCTACCCTCCCTAATTTCTGCCTGGCACTGGATGCTTTATGCTGGAGTTCTGAGAAGGGAGGGGGCTCATAAAGAGACAGTCCTCGTCTTTCAAATTCTATCTGTAGACCAAAATTGAGACAGACAGGCTCCAAAGTCTCCCATGGACAAGTGAATATTCTACTACCTTCCTGCCCCACCCATCTGCTGGTTTACGAAGCTGCTGCTACTGGGTTTAGGTGCCAGAGACTAGCACAAGTTGCTGAGTGGAGATGGAATGGCCTTGCAGCTTTTTAACCTGGAAAAGCTGTGGCAATCTCCTGGGGCCTTGGGTTGGGGGGCTGTGGACAAAGAAAAGCTCCCAGAAATGCCAGCAGAGCAGATCCTCCCCTTGGCAAAAGAACTCCCACCCTCCTCTGACTCCTCCCTCTGTCTCCAACCACAGGCTTTAGGAAGCCACAAAGACCCTGTTGATATTTGGGAAGCAGCCAGGGTGGTTATCAGATGCTCCTCTTTACCCTCCAAGTCACTAAAGGCCATACGGGAATGTCTAAGCCCAATTCAGGGACATGGAGACAATTGAGGTACACTAAGGCTCACCCCTATTATGAGGACTAGCAGCTCTGTGCCAAGCTCATAGCCATCAGGAGTTACTGAGAGAGGGGAACACCTTAGGGGAAGTACAGGGTGGAGCAAAGAAATACAAGATAAACAAAAGGGCAATCAGACAGAGTAAAGGGCACCAACTGGAAGGGGAAGTGGGCAGACAAGGGTAGGGAAGAGGGAAGACAGAGCAGAGGACAGGAGGGGAAGGCTGCATCTCCACCTTCTATGGGCAAATGATGAAGAAAAGGGATGGCCCAGTAAGAGGATAACAATGTTAGGGGGATGCAAGGAGCCTGGGAAAGCAGAAAAAGATGACCAAATTAGAGCAAGTGACAGATGGAATGGTTATAGGACCCGAGGGATGGGGCTAATGAGGGCCCATTCTAGTTGGCCCCATACAGGGAGGGACCTAAGCCTTCCCCATCATGGGAACAGGTGACGGGGCAAAGACACTGCCAGCTTGGGACACTAATCCTGGAATTCAGACCCATCCCCAGAGCCAGAACTGTATGGCACCCCTCACACCTTGTCCATAAAGGGAGGCCTGGCAGATCTCTTCATGGGACCTCAATTCTACTCCACACCCTGGACACATGTGGTGATAGGATCATTGGGATAGGTCATTCTTGCAAGGTCATGTCACCCTTACAGTCCAGAGGAGCACCACGTTGTTTTCATTTTGGTTGATACCATTTGCCATGAAAAAAGATCTTGCCTACATCAGTGAACCACCATTCCTCGTATGATAGCCAGCAAAGCTGAAGCTCAAGTCTGGTGTGGTGACACAGGTCTATCATCCCAACATTCGGAAAGGTTGAGGCATGAGGATTACTTTGAGTTTGAGATCAGCCTCAGTTACATAGTGAGTACTAGATCAGCCACAGTTACAAAGTGAAACCCTGTCTCAAAAAAAGTGATTTCTGAGTTTGAGGCCATCCTGGTCTAAAGAGAGCATTCCAGGACAGCCAGGGCTATACAGAGAAACTGTCTCAAAAAAAAAAAATCAGAAAGAAAGAAAGAAAGAAAGAAAGAAAGAAAGAAAGAAAGAAAGAAAGGAGGGAGGGAGGGAGGGAGGGAGGGAGGGAGGGGGAGGGAGGGAGGGAGGGAAGGAAGGAAGGAAGGAAGGAAGGAAGGAAGGAAGGAAGGAAGGAAGGGCTGAAGCTCAAAATAGGTGAGGGCCTGACTGTCTCAAGTCATTGAACTGAGCAACAGTCAATATGCACACTCATATGTCCCCTTCATCCTGCCTAGCCAATCATGGAAAGTGCTTGTCATGGAAAGTATCTATCCCTGAGTGACAGAAGAGTACAGTCTTAGAAGATGCCAACTGGGAAGCATAGCAGAGCTCCCCTGTCTTCTAGCCTTTTTTCACTGTCTTCCTTTCCCCCCTTCAAATTATCATGAAGGAAATAAAAGGGAAATCTGTATTTCAAAGGGGCAAGGATGGTATTGGTGACTGGTTATTTACATGTGCAGTCTGGCCTAAGCAGGCACTCAGCAGTGAAAATCTATCTAGCAAATGGCTACCCACCCATGGTCCCTGGGCAGTCATCCTGTGAAAAGCCCCCATGCCTGGCTATGGTCCTCTGCAGAAGGCTAGAGGCTGGGCACTGGGGCAGGAGTCTCTTGGGAGTAGGTAATAGCAATCCAGGAGGGCTGTGCTGTGATGAATGTTGAATGTGTTTCCCTCTCCTTGGTAATCAGATCATAGGCAATTCCTAATTTCTTTTGTTCTTCTCTATTTCAAATGTATTTCAATAAGTTGCTCCTGTGTTTTTCAAATGTACTGTAACAAGATATATTGCTTTGGGGATTGTACACACAAAAAATAATAGAGAATGACAGACATTGGAATACAACGAGGCAGACAAGTGGGGGAGTTCCCAGTCCTAGCCCTGTCACCAACTTGCCATGTGGCCACAGACCCTTGAGGGTGACTGAAGGCTTAGTGCCTGAATGGTAAGCAAGTATATACATTGCTGCATAAATGTTGGGCTAGATGAGAAGCTAGGGTTGTCAAGTCCCACCATCTGCATCAAGGAGCCCATCAGAGCTGAGGCCCTGGGCAAGCCCCACCCTAGCCACCCTACTAAAGGACCATAAAGGTGAGGAGAAAGGCTGCTGGATCTATTCATCATAAGGGCCATGTGAGTCAGCAAACACTGGGCTGCTAGTAACAGCTACCACTAGAGTTGCATTAATCAGGACCAAGACATCTACCTGAAAGGGGTGCCAAGTCTCCCAGACAGATGGTGGTCCTGCCTCCCTGAGACAGATGGATAGGGGTTCTAGATACTAGGTCAGGAACAGTGGGTTAAATCTGTTGTTCTTTTCAATCCCTGTCAATCAACACCCTAAAACTCTGAACCAGATAGAAGGGAACAGGGTATGGAAAGGTCTCTCCACCCATAATTAAACAGGGAGTTTAAAACAATGTCTAAAATTGCTCCAGTCTCTACAGAAAGAGTTCCAGGCACCTTGCTTCCAGAAGTCCCTGGTCCTAAGCCAATGAGGCCCTTCTTCCCTTATTTTTACCTGATAGACCCATGGTCTACACCCATGTGCATCCACAGGCATGTCAGTGGGTGCCCAAATTCATCTCTCTTAGTGTAGCCTTTATTGGCCAAAGAATCTAAGGGAGGTTCTGCACCTGAGAGGAGACTGGTTTTGCAGTGCATTTGAGGGGATCCCCGGTGGGAATTTAGAAAGGAGGTGAAGAACAAAGCCCCCTCCCCACTTCAGGGTGGAGGGGCAGGCAGTGCCCATCCCTGTTTCTTCTCCCCCTCCCACTACCGGAGGAGCTTCACTCAATCTCCCCCATCCCATTCTAGACAGTGGGTTCTCCCCCACCCCACCCGCAATCAGGACTTTAGAATGGGGATGAGGAACAGCCACGCCCAGAGCCACACCCCACAGCAGTCGACTGGGTTAGATGGAGGTTCTGCTGGGTTCACATTTCTTTTCTCACACACACATACACCCACAGGAATATGCCAACTTCAGCCCCACTTGCCCACACAGAACCTGCCTGACCACTCCTGTGCCCCTCCCTAAGCATGCATTTGGGGAGCCGCCCAGTTACCCCTCACCTGTCGGGCTCTGGCACCTAGCCACTTTCTCCAATCAAATTTCAGACTGCAGTGCTCAGAACTCGGTGCCTAGCATGGGTGGGGCTCCAGCCTCCCTATGCTCTACCTAGGAGGCACGAAATCCGCTCCCTCTGCGCCCGAGGCGGGCTGGGTCTGAAACGCAGATGGTCGCTGCTGCGGCCAAGGGGACAAACCAGCCCGCCTTACCTGCACTGCTCGGGTTGCCAGCCCAGCCTCTGTGAACGTCGGCCTCGGACCCGCCACCCGGCGATGCCGCTGCAGACACGGATGTTGCTGCTGCTGCTGTGGCTGCGGCGGCGGAGCGGCGGCGGCGGCAGCGGGCGGGGCAGCGTGCGCCGGGAGGTGGGGGAGGAAGAGAGAGGGGGAGGGAGTGAGATCACCTCCCCCGCAGCAGGCCCCGCCTCGCCACACCCTCTCTCCTTGTTTCATCTGAACCAGACCACAGAGCCCAGCGTGTGATAGGGACCTCGTGGGGGTCCTCTCCACGAGCGCCAGCAGTCCTGGAATCCCCGAGACGAGAGTGACCCCAACCTCAACATCATCAGGGATCCCTACCGCCCTTGAGGCTTGTATTGGAAATCATTTGCAGAAGTATTTTCGGGATTTCGGGGCTGGACAGTGAGGAGAGGATCCAGACTACAAACCAGATTTACCTCGCCTCCACTTAGTCTTCAAGGGCAGTAATGGGCATTTATATACCATTAGGTCCGGGCCGCGCCCTGGTCATGTGTTTGAATGTCTCCGCACTCTCGGAGCAGAACTCCTGTAACCTCGAGCTCCTCTTCGAACCCCTGTCCAGCCAGGATGCTAGGTCAGGGTCCTTTAGGGATGTGCGCCTGAACCTGAGTCCCCAGCCTGCGAAGGGGTGTGGTGAGGCATAGGCTTCTGCACACCACACAGTCTCTACTAAACACCCCAGACTAGGCTAGAAGAGAGAGTTCACAGAGAGGGCGCCCTTCGACCTGAAACTCCCTACTCCCGATCTTCCTCCCTCTTCCCTTCTGCTCAGTGCCTTATTTCTTTGTCCTCGGGATTGGCCTCTTCCTGACCTTTCCTGCCCGCCCTTCTCTCGCCTACAGCCCTTTGGGGAAAGCTTCTGGAAAGGAGCTCTTCCCAGTGGCGCCCCCTCCCAGGGTCATGGTTGTGACCTCCCAAGCGAGGCGAAGCGGAGGGGGCTGGAATTCCAAAGTGAGTCCAGCTAGCTGAAGCTGCAGGGCAAGGAAGGCCTAGGGCCCAGATGGCAGATTGCAGCCCTGGTAGGTACGGTATTTTTATGAGCATGCCTGTTACTCAGTGAAGCATTCTGTAGGCCCTCTATTCAGCCTGCCAACACTCCCCCAGTGGTGTAATGCCCTGATCTTATGAAAATACTTTTGGCACTCTAGCCTGGTTACCCTCCTCATATGATCACCTCCTACCAGCTTCCTTTCTTATGAAAGAAAAACTTGGGGGGGTGCCTGCTAGCACTCTGTGAAGTTTTGGATGTCGTGTTCGATGGAGTCTTTAGGAAGAGTCATCTGAATGAAGGTGGAGGCCTAAGCAGAGAGCTCAAAAGACACTACTCCTTCTACAGGCCTGCCACTTGGCTCAGATGGATTCAGAATGAAGCTGCCAACAGTACTCAAGAAGTTTTAGTGGTTCAAGTCTTCAGGAGACAGCAGAGAAGACTGAACCAGGCAGCTAGGTCATAAAGCCAGGGGCCTTTTTGGCTGGGCAGAGAATGGTATTTTCCATGAGGCACTGAACTGAGATCAGCTTCTTGACTGCACACTGATGTAAGAGCGATAGGCCACAAAATTGGCCTCTCCTCTCCAGCTGTTCTCTCCACTGCCTTACTCCCAGACTTTACCCCAACTGGACCTAATCTAGGGTTGATGCTGTTCTGGAACTCACTATATATCTGGGTTTCATTTTAAACCTACATGTCCCTGTCTCAGCCTGCTGAGTGCTGGGACTATAGGTGTTCACTATGCCTAGCTCTGTTTGCAAAGCCTAGACATAAGTTTTATTTCATCTCTCAAAAATCTTTGTCTTTTAAGTGTCAGCACTTGGGAGGCAAAGGCAAACAGATGTCTTGTAGTTTGAGGCCAGTCTGGTTTACAAAGTGAGTTCCAGGTGAGCCAAGGCTATACAGTAAGACCCTGTCTCAAAAAGATTACTCAAAAAAAAAAAATTACTTGCTGGGCATGGTGGCACTCATCTTTATCACAGTACTTGGGAAGCAGAGGCAGGTAGCTCTCTGAGTTCTTGGCCTGCCTGGTAAACAAATCGAGTTCCAGGACAGTCAGGGCTGTAATACAGAGAAACCCTGTCTCAAAAAACAAAAACAAAAAATCAATTAAAAGTAAAATTCCACTTGCTTGACATGATGATGGTACATACCTATAATTCTGGCACTGAGAGGCAAAACAGGAAGATCTTAAGTTTGACACCAAAATGGGTTAGTGAGTACCAGGACAGTGTGGGATACATTGCAAGAACCTGCTTCAAAAACAAAACAAAACAAAACAAAAACAAATCAAAAACAAAATAAAATAAAATAAAAATCAGCTTCAGGAGTAGGACTAATGCGTCAGTGGGAGGCCCTCAACACACACACACACACACACACACACACACACACACACACACACACACTTCAGCCATGAAATTTAACTTATACTGAAGTTGACTCTTTTGAAACACATAGTTTCAGAAAGACTTTTGGTTATTTGGTTTTTGTTTTGTTTTGTTTCATGAGATAGAGTCTCACTCTGTAGATAAGGGTGACCTCCAACTCACAGAGATCTTCCTGCCTCTGCTTCTCCAGTGCTGGGATTAAAGGTATGAGCCACTGCTGGTCTGAAGGTTTTTAACTATTTTGCTGATTAAAAAAAAATAAACCTAACTGTAATGGCGCAGTACTCAGGAGGCAGAGACAGCTGGATCTCTGAGTTTAAGGCCACTCTGATCTACAGAATGATTTCTAGGACAGCCAGAGCTACACAGAAACCCCGTCTCAAAAATAACCAAAAAGAAAAAAAACCATAAAAATATTTTTAATCATGTGCTTGTGTATGGGTATGTGCATACTGGTGCCCAAAGGGGTGAGGGTCCTCTGGGATCTGGAATTATAAGCAGTTATGAGTTGCTTGAGCAAGATGCTGGGAGTTGAACCCTGATCACCTGGAAGAATTGCACATGTTTTTAGCTGCTAAGCCATCTCTCTCTAGGCTCTGTGTTTTTGTTTGTTTGGTTTTATACTCACTATTCTGCCTCGGCTTCCCCAGTACTGGGATTAAAGACATGTGTTATCATGCCCACCTTAGTTTGATGAGTTTTTGATACTTAATATTGTAGTCACCACCAAAATCAAGCTTCAGAACATTTCCATTGCCTTCTCAAATTCTCCCAAGTTCTTTTACAGATATCTTACTCCCTTTATACTCTGGTCCCTGACTTCCACTGATCTGTGTGCTATCTTTTCTAGAATTATTTTTAAATGGCATCATAGAGTATTTGTTTTTTATGTAGCTTAATTCACAAAGCATAACTTTTGAGATTAACCACCCCAACCACCTATTCCCCTCCCTCATCTGTGTGCACATGTCAGTGTGTGTGTGTTTTGATCATTAGTTCTTTTACATCGCTGAGTAATAGTCCAATGTTTGAATGTATCATATTGTATTTAGCTGTTTACTCACTGAAGTACCTGGATTGCTTCTAGTTTTGGCAATCATGATTGAAGATGCTCTAAATAACCATTCACAGGATTTTGTGAGGACATAAATTTTCATTTGTCTAGGATAGCTACCTAGTATTGAGTTGCTGTATTAATAGTACATTTATATTGTAATTGATCCAATTTAAACTTATCCCTGACTAGCTTACAAATAAATGAGAATCAGACTATGGTTATTTTATTTGGCTTTGACAATTAATTGAGAGTAACCCTTAATTTACTTTTCTTTTTATTTTTTTATTATTTATTTATTGTACACGAGTACATTGTAGCTGTCTTCAGACACACCAGAAGAGGGCATCAGATCCCATTACAGATAGTTGTGAGCCACCATGTAGTTGCTGGGAATTGAACTCAGGACGTCTGGAAGAGCAGACACTGCTGTTAACCTCTGAGCCAAGTCATCTTTCCAGCCCCTAATTTTCTTTTCTTTCCTTTTCTTTTTTCTTTTTTTGCTGTTGGTTTTTTGAGACAGGGTTTCTCTGTGTAGTCCTGGCTGTCCTGGAACTCACTCTGTAGACCAGGCTGGCCTCAAACTCAGAAAGCCACCTGCCTCTTCCTCCCAAGTACTGGGATTAAAGGCATGTGCCACCACCGCCCGGCCTAATTTACTTTTCTAACTGCTTGCCTGGCTACTTCCCCATTGATGTATGCCAAACACTTGCCATTTCTCCTGACTATGTGCTCATGGTTTATCTCTTCTCATGGCAGTTTTCTCCTCTTTCTGTGTCCTTTCTTCTCTCACCTGGCTCTGTGACTCTGACCACGTAACTCAAAACCCGCCTACCTCTAATCCCTCTAGTAATTGGTTGTAGCCATTTTTACTTAACCAATATTTTTAAAGTAAGAAAAGAGGTTTGTATGACAAAAGTGGTAACCATGAGAATTCACTTGTAGGCAACTAGATCTTCCAGTAGCTACAGAATTTAGCATTATAATACACAGCAACAGACCAAACCTCAACATATATGCACCCATTTTTGTCTTATAACTGCAGAGTTTGTAGCTAGGTATGGTAAAGTATACCTGAAATCTTACTACCTAGGAACCTGAAACAGGGATATTAGGAATTCAAAACCAACCTCCAGGCTATATAGTGAGTTCCAGGCCAGTCTAGTGCACAGTGAGACCCTGTACCAACTTGAATTCCATCCATGATGCTTGCTGTGATATTTGAGTTAACTGGTTCAAGCTCATTGTGTGCTTTCTGTTTGCCCTGTTTTCTAAGTTCTCCTTCTTGCCTCCACTTCATATCAATAAAGAGCAAGAAGAAAAAGGCAGAAATCTGTGCTGTAACCATCTATAGAAAGGGATTTGGTGCAGAGATGTGAACACTTAACCATCTATTTGATGGATTGCCAAAAGGGGCTCGAGGCTAGAGCTCTAGCTTCCTAGGGCATCTGCTGTACCTGCCACCACTGGCAAGGTGGGGAACTACCAGGCTGCAGAACAGCCTATGAGCTCAATAATAACATAACAAGTTCAATAAGACATAGCAATGG
The DNA here is from genome assembly GCA_030674055.1 of Rhabdomys pumilio. NCBI lineage: Eukaryota > Metazoa > Chordata > Mammalia > Rodentia > Muridae > Rhabdomys > Rhabdomys pumilio. The sequence continues at coordinate 1,596,819 of JANHMN010000005.1, read as the reverse complement.
ATATACATATAACAGATACAATATTCAACCTACTAGAAACTATCATTGTCACAAGTGACCCTCACACAAAGTGGTAGAGAACAGACATAGGAATATCTTTGGCATCCAGCAGAAACACATCTCCACTAGCAGAAATGCAGCCTCCTCTGTCATCAGTGTCTTTGTCACATGAGCACACTTGGCTCCCACAGCCATATTTGTCTCCCAAAGTCCAGGTGAATGGAAGTCTAGGAATGCCCAGTATTTACTAGCTAAGAGGTGGGAATGAGCCGGGTGTAGTGGCACACACCTTTAATCCCAGCATTCAGGAGGCAGAGTCAGATCTTTGAGCTCCAGACCAGCCTGTCTATACAGCAAGTTCCAGGACAGCCTATGGTACATACAGAAACCCTGTCTTGAAAACCAAACCAAACAAACCAAAGGTAGGAATGGAGGAAAAACTGGTGGTGCACACCTTGATTGTGATACTCAGGAGGGAGAGACAGGAGGATCAAGAATTCAAGGGCAGCCCCAGGTATATAAAATAATTGAGATCAGCCTGGCCTACTTGAGATCCTGTCTAAAAACAAAGCTGGAGAGATGGCTCAGCAGTTAAGAGCACTTACTGCTCTTACACAGGATTTAAATTCAGTTTCCAATAGCCACATCACAGAGTTCACAACTGTCTGTAACATCAGCTCCAGGAGATCAGATTTCTTCTGGCTTTTGCAGATAGCTGCACTGACCCCATCCCCTCTCTCTCACACACACACATAGTTAAAATATAAATAATCTTCAATTAAATAAATTAATAAAGAGGCTGAGAGCAAACCCAAGTACACTCTCTTGGTCATTTTGGATTAAATATGCTTTCTCCTTCTTTTGTAGTAGTTACTGTAGCTATTTTACTACCCTGAATTCTTATTTATTTGTGGGTTTTTTTTTTTTGAGACAGGGTTTCTCTATGTAACAGCCTGGCTGTCCCGGAACTCACTCTGTAGACTAGGCTGGCCTTGAACACACAAAGATCTGTCTGCCTCTGCCTCCAGAGTGCTGAGATTAAAGGTATGCACCACCACTGCCCCATAACATGCATTCTTAACAAAGTGTGAAGTTAATCAGTATCTCAACTCTGCTGGCTATAATGTAGGTCTACAAATTCCATGATATTCCTCTCTCAAAAGGTGGCACCTTTTATGGCAGTATATGTCTGTAATCCCAACAGTCTAGAGTCTGGGACAGGAAAATTACAACATCTGAAGCCAACCTAGGCTGCATAAGGAGACTCTGTCTGTAGGGAACCTGGTTGTCATATATGCCTAAAAGACTCCATATTCTACTATGGAGGTTTTGCATATCCATGTCCATTACTGCTTTATTCACAACACCAAGGAAATGGAGTTAGCCTAGATAGCCATCAACTGATGAATGGATAATGAAAATGTAGTATACATATATGCAAGGAACTATATCAGCTCAGGACCCCCCAAGACCAACTTCTCAGCACAAAGGATCTTTATTTTCCCCAGAGTGACAGAGGGCAGGGAATAAGAGACAAAGACTAGAGATAGAGGAAAAGTAGAAGGGGAAGGGAACATGGGGGAGGGTTAAGAGGTATTTGTCCTGGAAGGGGGGGTTGACAAAGGCCTGCCGCTGGACATAGAGGAGACACATGTGGCACATAGGCAAATGGCAGTTTATAAAGGTAAAATGGGAAACCCTCTGTTAGGATGAGGTGTTTAATTTTAATTGGGCATGTTAATTAGGTGAGCCAAAGGGGGCTTTTAATCGCTGGACTTCAATACTTTGAAGGCTGGACCTTGGTAGTCAGCTTCAGGAGGAGGAAGTGGCCAAATAAGGAAATAGACCTTGGTGACTAGCTTTAGGAATATAACCTAATAGGTTTTAGCAAGTCAGAGAAAATGGGAGAGAAGGGCAAGGCCTGCCAGAGCCAAGCCAGCCTTGCTGGAGGAAGTTAATATCCCTTCAGTGGTGATGTGGCTTAGTTATTAGACTTCTTGTCTATTCTGCAGAAGGCACTAGGTTTAATTCCCAGTACTTTTTGAACCTAATATTGTAGGGCATGCTTATAATTCTAGCACTGAGGCTATAAAGGCAAGAGGATCAGAAGTTCTAGGTCATCCTTGGCTACATATTAAGTTCAAGGCCAACTATTGGATACAGGAGACACTGTTTCAAAAGACAAACCAAGAAAAGAAAGGGAAGTGTGTGCCCCTGTATATGTATGGTATATATTTTTAGAGACTTGTTTTCTATAGATGTGTGAGGAAGGGTTTCTAGGTTTCTAATTTGTTACATGGTCAGAAAGCTAGGAGGATTCTGAAGTGCTGGTCAACCTCTCTGCTATTCTGGAATCTCCCTTTGCACCTCAGAGGTGAAAGGCCCCCATCTCTCCTCAGAGCTTTCCATGGTCACTGCCTTCCACACAGCATCTGTCCTGCTTTCACACAACTACTACTCTTGTGTTCACGGCAAAATTCTGCATAAAGCAATTTTCTAGTCCCTAGCTCACACTAGAGAAATTCAGCCTCTTCTTGGAATGTCAAGAGAAGCCTGAAACCACTATCCTGAACACTTCTCCGGGGTGTGGGATGTTCTATTCTGGGTCAGGAGGGGTGAGGAGGGAAATTAGTACTTTCTTCATCTTCCTCAGTTTGGCTTTCATTGCCACATATCACCAATCCAGTGTCAGTGATTTATGTCCCAAACAACATCCCAACCTTTTGATTTCTTTAGAATTTTTGTTCTTCCAACACTATTGTCTTTCTTTTTAAAAAAAAAAAAAACATTTTAGAAGCCGGGCAGTGGTGGCTCATTCGTTTAATCCCAGCACTTGGGAGGCAGAGGCAGGTGGATTTCTGAGTTCCAGGACAGCCTGGGCTATAGAGTGAGTTCCAGGACAGCCAAGGCTATATAGAGAAACTCTGTCTTGAAAAACTAAAGAAAAACCAAAAAAAAAAAAAAAAAATTTTAGGGTCCAGCATGGTGGCACACACCTTGAATCCCAGCACTCAGGATGCAGAAGCAGTTGGATCTCTGAGTTTGAAACTCTACAGAGTGAGTTTCAGGACAGCCAGGACTACACAGAGATAACCTGTCTCAAAAACAAAACAAAACATCCCCCAAAATAAAATAAATGACATTTTAGATTTACTTATTTTATTTTACACATGCGAGTGTTTGCCCGAATGTATATCTCTGTACCATGTGTGTGCAGAACCTGCAGAAGTCAGAAAAGGATATCAGAGTCCCTAGAACTGGTGTTAAAGATGGTTGTGGGTGGTGGGAATTGAACCTGGGTCGTCTGTTGTCTGTAAGAGCTGTCAGTGCTCTTAACCTCTGAGCTATCTCTCTAGCCTCTTTCTCTAGCTTTTGTTTTGTTTTGGGTTTTTTTTTTTTTTTTTTTTGAGACAGGATCTCACTACATAGCGATGGATACCTTAGAAATTGTACTGTACATTAGGCTTACCTCAATCTCACAGAGATCTGCCTACCTCTGCTTCCTGTCTACATCCCCCTCCCTCCTATGTGTGTATCTGTCTGTCTGGCACAGTCTTTGTTTTGTTTTTCTATATCTCTTGCTTGTTGTTTTGTTGGAAGCAGAGTTTCATGTAGCCCAGGTTGGCCTTGAACTCTTCATCCTTCTGCCTCAGCCTCCCAAATACAGGAATTACAGATGTGTACTGCCATGCCCAGCATTCCCAAATCCTCACCTATCCTCACCTATCCTCACCTATCCTCACCTATCCTCACCCATCCTCCTCCTCTGTTTCAATTGCTCTAACTTGTTCATCACAAATGCTTACCCTCTGTTCTTAGTCTCATACTTTTCCTTTCCATTCTCTACAGCATCCTTCCACTCCTGAGTCTGGACAAGTTCCTCAAGCACAGTCAAGGTCTAAATGAATGATTCTCTATTGAATGTTGGCCCATTTACTTCCTTGCATGCTGGCAGCCAGCTTCAGGCATCAGCCTAAAGATCTTCCTTGGGACTAATGCCAGGACACTGGACCTGAAGTCACAGGACCAATGAAGCTTACTATTGACCAGTCCCTCAAAGGTCCTTGTATTAAAAACTTTGTTTCCAACATGGCATGCTGGGAAGTGGTGGGTCCCAGTGGGAAGTGTTCCATACATTGAAAGCACATCCTCAAAAGGAAGAGAGGGAGGGCTGGAGAGATGGCTCAGCAGTTAAGAGCACTGACTGCTTTTCCAAAGGTCCTGAGTTCAATTCCCAGCAACCACATGGTGGCTCACAACCACCTGTAATGGGAACCAATGTCCTCTTCTGGTGTGTCTGAAGACAGTGACAATGTACTCGTATAAATAAAAATAAATAAATCTTTTGAAAAAGGAAGAGAAGGGTTGGAGAGATGGCTCAGTAATTAAAATCATAAGCTGTTTTTCCAGAGGAGACAGATTTGATTCCAAATGCCCACATGGTTGCTCACAACCATTTGTAACTCCAGTCTCAGGAACCTGAAGCCTTCATGGGTATTGTATACACATGGCACATAAATATGCATGCAGGCAAAACACTCATACACATGAATATAAATAAATAAATGAAAAAAAACAATAAATAAAATTTAAATTAAAAATTACATTTTTAAAAGGAAGAGAGAGAAGTCTTTGTTTTTAAAGACCCTTCCTTTGTTTTACAACCAATTGTAAGGTCAGTGGTTTTGTACTACCACTATCCTGCCTTGCTAGGCTGTGTTGGTGTTTGGAGACAGGGTTTCTCTATGTAACAGCCCTGGCTATCCTGGTACTTACTCTGTAGACCAGACTGGCTTTGAACTCATCTGCCTGCCTCCACGGAGTTCATTCTTTGTTTTTTTTCAAGACAGGGTTTCTCTGTGTAATATCCCAGAACAGGAGCACATGAACTCACTCTGTAGACCAGGATTGCTTCAAACTAACAGAGATTCACCTGCCTCTGCCTCCTAAGTGCTGGGATTAAAGGCATGCACCACCACACCCAGCCTCCTCTTACTGCTTTTTATTTGAGACAGGGGCTCTCTCACTAAGTTGCCAGGCTGGTCTTGAATGTATGATCTTCTTGTGTTAGCTTCTTAAGGATCTAGGATTATAAGCCTGGGCTACCATGGCCAACATGACAAGATAGCCAGAGATCACCTGACTTCTGAGGGAAGCCTCTATCCTGACAGCATGAAAGAGAAAATACAATTGTAAAAATACATACTTTTTCTGAGCCAAGCATGATAGCTCATATTTCTAATCCTAACCCCAAGGAGGCTCAGACAGGTGCATAAAATTATAAATTTGAAGTGAAATTATATATTGACTACCAGGCTAACTACAGTTACACAGCAAGATCCTTTCTCAAAAGCAAACAAACTAAAAGGAAAACAAACTCTGATTTCTGTATTAGTTTGGGTTGTTATTGCTGTAATGAAACACCATGACCAAAAGCAACTTGGAAAGGAAAGGGTTTATTTCAGCTTACATATCTGGAGTCCACAGCTCACTGTGGGAAGCCGAGGCAGGAAGAACTCAAACCTAAAAGAGCCTAAGGAAATAGGAGCTGATGCAGAGACCATAGAAAATGCTACTTGCTGGCTTGTTCAGCTCATAGCTTGCTCATCTTGCTTATGAATCTTGTCACTGAGCCTCTTAAACCTCCCACATTTCAGGAATTTCCTTTTAATTTTAGTTTGTTTTATGAGCATCTCTCCTTCAGAAGGAATGATTTAATTCAAATGAACTTGCTATACAAGGCCAGCATCAAGTGCTGTGATAGAGCTCACTTGAAAGCAAATGACAATAGCCAAAAGCAACTAAACCACTATCAGCAGACAAGTGGATTTAAAAAAAAATGGTGTTAAACCATAAAAACATTGGCTGGGGATGGAGGTCATTGGTGAAGGACTTGCCTATCACCTACAAAGCCATTCTCAGTACTGCACTTTGATGGTGCACTCCTATAATCCCAGATAGAGGCAGGAGCATTGGAAATTCTAGGTCATCAGTTTCTGACTAGTATGACTATGTCTTCTCATGGGGTGGTACGGAAGTTAGGCAGTGGACATGGTTGTGATGGGTGAATACAGCAACTAATAAGGCAGAAGCTGCATGCATTGACTTTTCTGACCCAGTCTTGGAAAACAAGCAGCACTTTTAGCAGATTATGTTAATCACAAGCAATGCACAAACCTACCCTGGTTGTAGGGGGAGGATTAAATTCCACTTCTTGATGGAAGGTGACAAGGCTCCTGGAAAACACATGGGATGCAGATATTGTTGGGGCTACCTTAGAAAGCTATAATCTGCCACACTGGGTTAAAAGGCAGAGTATCAGCTTTAGACAAAGTATCTATACAGTATTTCCAAGAAGCATTTTTAAACATAAACACATGTTGAAAGTCAAACTATGGACAAAGATCTATCAAGGAAAGCTGGTGTGGCTATACAAATACAAAATAGAGTAGAATTCAGCATAAAGAGTATTACCAGAAGTAAGAGAGACACTGAAAGGCAACAAATAACAAGACCAAATCCCTCAAATACATGAAGCAAAAATTGTTCCTTCTAAAGGGCGCTAGAAATAAACAAATCTCCCAACATTGACACTATATGTTTTTCAGAAGTTGATCAAATAGGAAAGAAAAAATCAGTCAGAATATAGATTTGAACACTATTATCAAGTAAATTAATGTAATTGATATTTAGAGAGCACTACATCCTCAAATATTCTTCTTTAGTGCAGATAGAAAATTCAGGAATATCAATGAACACCAATAAAGGACAAAGGACTTTGGATATTACTCTACTGTGAAGGTGAATTAAAGAGCAATAACAATGGTCTGGCGGGATGGCTTAGTAGGTAAAGGTGCCCATCACCAAACCTGGTAACCTGAGTTTGATTCCCAGGACCCACATGCTGGAAGGAGAAAAATGGCTCCCACAAGTTGTCCTCTGACACACACACGATATGAACACACACAACACGCACACTGTACACACACACACACACACATTGTGCTGTACACTCCCACCCTCACATAGATAAATGTAATAAAACAAACAAATGTAAAAATCAACAATAAAGCCAGGCAGGGTGGTGCATGTTTTTAATCCCAGCATTCAGAAGGCAGAAGCAGATGGATCTCTGTGATTTCAGAATTTGAGTCTCTCTGTCTCAACAAACAAACAAACAAACATCAAGGCATGGTGGTGTATGCCTGTAATGCCTGGCAGGTAGAAACAGATGGATATAAGTAGTGCCTATAACACTTGGGAGGTAGAATCAGATGGATCTCTGTGAGATAAAGACCAGCCTGGTCTACATAGTGAGTTTTAGGACAACCAGGGCTTTGTAAAGAGACCCTGTCTCAAAAACAAAGAAAACAAGTCAAAAAAGTAAAGCATGCTGCTACATGTCTGTAATTCCAGTACTTGGGAAACAGAGGCCATGAAAGTTTGAGGCCAGCTTAATTTACTTCATGAGTTCCAGGTTTACCAGGAGACCTTATCTTAAAAACAGAAAAACCCAAAAGACTCCTCCCCAAAAGCAATATATATATATATATATATATATATATATATATATATATATATATATGTGTGTGTGTGTGTGTGTGTGTGTGTAATTGTGTATATATGTGCAGTGTGTGCTTCTGTGTAACATATGTGGGATGTGGAGGTCTAAGCTACATAGTGTGTGTGCACAGGATGGAGTGAGGCATGCATCTTTGCCTCTTAGGAAGGCATCCACCCCATGTCTCTTCTACCACAAGGGGCTGGAAGGAGCTGGAGCCCCACCAGACTCTCTGGGCAGTAAAAGACTTTGACTGTTGGCAAGATCCCTGGTCCTGGTCCATGGTAGTGTTGTTTTAGTTGCTAGCCTTGCAGGTCTAGCCTTGCAGGTCAACAGAAGACAGACAGGGAGAAAAGGAGTTTGGCCTTGGGTGGGTGGGCAGGGTACAGCCTGGGACTGGAACAAGCTAACTTGAACAGACAGGGAGCCATAAAAGGAAAAGAAGCTGGTGAGTTACAGGTGGCAGGAGTCAGGAGTATGTGGGAGAGAGGGACCTAAACATCTGGGTCTTTAAAGCGCTCTACTCTCAGGAAACTTGGACAGCTAAGCTTGCTGTTAGTTCACAAATGTACGAGTCTTCATGTTGTGTGAAACATGTATGTGTGTATGAAGGAAGTAAATGAAGCAGGTAAGCATACTTGAGGTCAGTCTGAAAGCTTTCCTCCTGGGGCAAGTGATTGTAGGTGGGGCATAAGGAAGAGGGGGGGGTGCTCCTGGCTCCTATACAGGTCCCTGGGGGAGAAAGCTGGATCACAAAGGGACTTGTTTAGTTCTGGCTTAGCCCCTACCCCACCCCTTCCCTTCCCTTCCTGTCCCTCATCTCCAGGCAGCCAATCTTAACTGAGAAGGGGCTTGAATGGACCTGAGAGGTTCTACCATCTCCAGGCTGTTAGCTCTTCATTGCCAGGGGACAAAGACAAAAGAAGGAGCATAGCTTGGATAAAGGAGGTAAGGATTTGCCATGAAAAAGTAGTGATTCTGGGTCAGGTTCAGCCATTTCCAGCCTCAGTTTTCCACTTAGGAGATGAGGTGCTGCACTAAATACTTTCCCACAACATTGCCATACTATATGTTCTAGAAAGGTGGGCCTGTGAAATAAGAGGAGGCAGAATGGAAGTTGCTGCTGAGTTAAGCTTGGGACTGGGCTTAAGGGGGATGGTCCTGAGGACTGACCAAGGAAGCTTAAGGCAGGAAAGGAATTTGGAGACTAGGAATTTACTTCCTAGTGGATGGAGGAAGGAGGCCAGGGAGGTATGAGTCTAGGGGTGGCGCGTGAGGGAAAGGAGGGGGGGAAGTCTCCTGTGCAGGTTATTCCCTGAGGCTGGGTTGGGGCGGGGCCGACAATGGAGAGCAGATCTGAGTGCTGGGCCACCTTCACGCTGCTGCCCAGGTGCCTAGAAGCCCAGGAGCCGAAGCAGGTAAGGGGCTACAAAAACAGCTCTGAGATGCACAATTGGTCTGTCTTGCCCAGTCTTTATCCCTCCAATGGTGGTCTATCCAAGATACTGTCTGGACAGAGAGACCTCAATGTTTACCCCTAATCCCTAATCACCAGTCTGGCTTTTGTGAGCTGCCTGGATGGAACTGGGCTTTGTGTGTTTGTTCTGACTGTTCTTTATATTCCCTGTCCAGGCCTAAATGCAGGCTGGACCTCCATCCTGTGAACACACCTACGGAAAGGCACCTGCCTCCTGGCACTTCTATCTGCTGCCGTGACCCTGGGAAGTGGGGCTGGCCCCTTGAGGGGAGACTGAGTTGGCCCCGTGACAGGTGTGCAGGCCATCATCAGACACCACATCATGGTCCTGGTTTCTACCATGTCTGGTAAGTAAGGTTCCAGTCACTGTGCTCCTGACACCCCTCAGTTGGATGAGCCAGGTGGGCTAGGTGGATTTGAAGAAGCTGAGAAGGCCCTTTTTCTAAAGACTTATTTCCCTTTCTTGTGAACTGGTGGGCTGTCAGGAGAGATTGGTTGAAGGGCAGGTACTACCTGCCTCCCAAACTAAATACTTCCTTAGGAGGCTCCTCTGTTGGGAACCAGGAAATAGGCTGTAAGACTGACAAGGGGTTCGAGGGGGCAGTTGCACAGGCCACACCATCCCTAACATTGGAACGTCTTCATTCTGGGGAGCCTACACAGTACCCTACTAACTTGTCCCTTGTCCCTTACCCTTGCCCAGCTGTGCCTGGGCCCCTTTCGCCCCCTAGCTCTGCCAGCAACAGCAGCCAGGAGGAGCTACTGGATGACCGAGACCCGCTGTTAGTCCGGGCTGAACTGGCCTTGCTATCTACAATTTTTGTGGCTGTGGCCTTGAGCAATGGCCTAGTGCTGGGGGCTCTAATACGAAGGGGCCGGCGTGGACGCTGGGCACCCATGCATGTCTTCATCAGTCATTTGTGCCTAGCTGACTTGGCTGTGGCTCTATTTCAAGTGCTCCCCCAGCTGGCTTGGGACGCCACTGACCGCTTCCATGGCCCTGATGCCCTTTGTCGGGCCGTCAAGTACCTGCAGATGGTGGGCATGTATGCTTCCTCCTACATGATCCTGGCCATGACACTAGATCGCCACCGTGCCATCTGCCGCCCTATGCTGGCATACCGCCATGGAGGTGGGGCTCGCTGGAATAGGCCAGTGTTGGTGGCCTGGGCCTTCTCACTCCTTCTCAGCCTGCCTCAGCTCTTCATCTTTGCTCAACGTGATGTTGGAAATGGCAGTGGGGTATTTGATTGCTGGGCCCGATTTGCAGAGCCATGGGGCCTTCGTGCCTATGTCACCTGGATCGCCTTGATGGTGTTTGTGGCACCTGCCCTAGGCATTGCTGCCTGTCAGGTTCTTATCTTCCGGGAGATACACGCCAGTCTGGTGCCGGGGCCATCTGAGAGGGCAGGGAGGCGCCGCAGAGGGCACCGGACAGGAAGTCCCAGCGAAGGAGCCCATGTATCCGCAGCCATGGCAAAGACCGTGAGGATGACACTGGTGATTGTGATTGTCTACGTGCTGTGCTGGGCACCCTTCTTCCTTGTGCAGTTGTGGGCAGCGTGGGATCCAGAAGCTCCTCTGGAAAGTGGGTGTGGGTGTGACTAAGGCTGGGGATAGGGGGGGAGGTAAGGGGCTTGCCCAACACATTGAAGTACTCTACTTGCTACCTTTATGCATGTGGTGTCCCCGTGGCTTGCTAGTGTGAGCAAGGAACATCCTGGCTCCAGCCTGGACTCTTTTCTTTATAGGACCCCCCTTTGTGTTGCTCATGCTGCTGGCTAGCCTTAACAGCTGTACCAACCCCTGGATCTATGCTTCCTTCAGTAGCAGTGTCTCCTCGGAGTTGCGTAGCCTGCTTTGCTGTGCTCAGAGGCACACCACACACAGCCTGGGTCCTCAAGATGAGTCCTGTGCCACAGCCAGCTCCTCTCTGACGAAGGATACACCCTCCTGAGTAGCTACTGGGCTCTTTCTTTCTTTCTGTTTCTTTTCTTTCTTTTTTGTTTGTTTGTTTGTTTGTTTTGTTTTTTCGAGACAGGGTTTCTCTGTGTAGCCTTGGCTGTCCTGGAACTAACTCTGTAGACCAGGCTGGCCTCCAACTCAGAAATCCGCCTGCCTCTGCCTCCCAAGTGCTGGGATTAAAGGCGTGCACCACCACTACCTATCCTACTGGGCTCTTTCTATTAAAAAAAAAAAACCCTGTAGCTCAGCTGACTGTCTAGGGTTGGCCCTGGGAGTACCAAGAAAGGGTACCTTGTTTATCCTTGGTCCTCCCTAGGTGTCATTGTCCCCAGGTATATAAGAAGGAATGTTCCAGGGCTGTAAAGTTGGCTCCTTTGTTGCCAGACATGGGATGCAACTGGGAGAGATGCCTCAAGGTCTGGGAGGAGAATAGGCAACAGAGGTGCTTGTGCTTCCTACCCCGGCAAGTACCCTGCAGGTGAAAAAGACTCCCAGGGAGCTGGAAGAAGGACTAGGATAGGACTACTAGATTTTCCTGTCATTCTTTCCTTCTGTCTGTCTCCCTAATAAAAGTTGCAGTTCATTTTCCACATGGAAAAAGTTTCCTTGGACCAAGTATATGGTGGGCACAGAAGCTTAAATACAAAGATCCCCACACCCATAGATATACCCATGGTTAGGAACCTATCTTATAAGCAACAAAGATTGCATTTTTGGGACCAGGTTCCCAGGTGAAAATAAACAGCTCCATGTCAACCTTCTGTCTTGGCATCTGGCCTCTATTAGCGCAGGCTCTGGGAGTTGCCCTGCACCCTACCTGTTCAGCACCCCCAAACAGCACAGGCTATTACAACAGCAACCAGCAAATGGGTCTTTATGAATTACTGCCACAGCCACAGCCCAAGGCTTCCAAGCAAAGGCACAAGAGAGGCTTGTCTCCAGCTTCCTTCCTTTACTACCTTCCAAGAGACCTAGAACAGGGCTGAGATGAGGCAATAGGCGTAGGTGGAATGGTGAGCTTGCTGGTGGCTACTGGAGGTAAGCTGCCTCAGACTGGCTTGTGAGTTGAATCTGGACCCTGGGGATGGGAGGCTGAGGGGGAAATTGTAGCCCCAGGTCCCCAGGAGAAGACTTTGTTTTTGTTGAAGCTGCTGCAAGCCAGGGGCTTCAGGTTTTGAGTTCCTAGGCTTGAGGAGGCTGTAGATACTAGCCCATGGCCCTGGCGGACAGCAGCTTTTCCCAAGAGCTCCTTAAACACAGAATCCATGTTCTGCACCACAGCCTAGCAGAGAGGAAAAAACAGAGAGTGCCCAGTGAGTTTCTGCCAATCTCCAAACTTAGGCCTTCTCTACCATACTGTATGTAGGTAGGCCAGGCCAGGCCCCCTTTCCAGGGGTCATGAGAGGGACTAGTTGAAACTCCAGACTACCTTCCCCACTCCATTCCAGCTTCCTTCCTCTAGTCACTTTCAGTGTTGTTTGTGGGATAGTAACTTCTTGGTCTTGTTCTGGGGGGGGGGGCAGCTTTGAGACCTGGGTCCCCCCTCTTCCGTCTCCTACTTTTTCTCTGGCTGACATCAGAGCTTCCATCTAGGGCCTCTGAGGCTGTAAACATACAGGGGACTCCTGGGTAGGTGTCTTCCCTTGGGTCTCCCAGCTGCCAGGCTTTAGCTTCTGTGTGTTTACCAGCCTACCCTAGGATCCTTAAGCCTAGGAGTGGGACCACTCTTCCTAAGACTTAGTAATTGTCTTCCTGCTCAGTCCATAGGGGCTCAAAGGACCCCCTGTATAAAGGGAACTCCTTAAGTTGTACCACTCATTAGAGCCTTGTTTTGAGACTATTTTGTTTCCTTAGCCAGCTGCCCCTCCTCCTTCCCCACCAGATGTCCTCTCACTCTCCCTGGCTTGCTAAGCACCTAGCCTAGCTCTAGGTGCCAGCCTTCAAGTTTGTCTTGGAGCTCCTCGCCCACATCAGCCTAAATAGTTTGACTTCTCTGTAGCTCAAGAATGTTGTGAGTCCCATACCACAGATGGGCTCATGATCTGCCGTGCCCTCTCATCTCTGCCTCTGTTCCCATACCCCTGTCCCTGACCCCCTCTTTCCCCTTGTCCCCATGTTCCTCCCTAAATTGTGACTTGACTTGCATGTCTAGTAACAGGTGCTCCTGGACCAAGGAGAGTAGTAGCAATGAGCCTCCCCTCGGGGAGGGCAGAGAACATGGAGAAGAGGTGCCCCCTGCTGGCCCCATAGCCAGACCTGGCTTTTACCTTATCCATTTCCACATGTCGCTCAGGGGAGGTGGGGAGTAAACAATGTCGTCTGTGTCCAGAGGAGCCCAAAGCCTCAGGTGAGGTGCCTAATTCCAGCCTACAAGGCAGAGATAGGAAGATTGGCAATGGCCCTAGGAAATCCTTGACCTAAGCTGGCAGTGCCCATTTTAGGTATAGGCAAGGAAAGAGATGAGCCTCTATGGCCCCCAAAGTCCTCCAGAACCTCTGCCAGTCACAAAAAGGCTGACTCTGTTCTATCTACACTTAGTGATCTTTATGCAACAACTCCCCCAATCCCATGTGGCTAAAGCCTGAACCCACACCCTCAAGCTTAACAGGGTAGGTAGCCTCTGGCCCACCATGCCTGCTGCTTCTAACAGTACACAAGGCAAGTAGAACCCTCTAAGGGGTCTTCCCAAAGGCCTGCCTTCTTCTGGCTTACCGGTTAGTTAACTCCAAGGGCAGGAAGTTCTCTGGATGGGTCACAGATTCCCCTCTGGCCTGTAGTCCTGAACCAGCCATCTGCTTCTCATCCCTGAGTAAGGAAAATAATGACTTACTTTGGACTCTTTCCTGGCTAGAGCTTGAAGGCCAATGGCTCCTGCTTCAATCAAAGGAGCTGAGAATGATCGTTCTTGGGCCCAACCAAGACCCATAGACTTTGGCTTGGGGTTGGGGAGGGAAGCAACCTGGGATATAACAAGTCCTGTTTGAGATGTGTGAATGGCAGCAGCTACTTCTAGAAAGAGGAAGAAAGCCTGGAGATCTATGCTCAGTAAGAGATAAAAAAGCAACCATGAACACCACAGCCCAGGAGATCCAAGGCAGATACAATGGAACCCTCCCTAGGGCTATATAGCTCACTCACCCCTCAGAAAGTGTGATGTACTTATGGGGAATGAGCCCCTGCACACCAGCAAGCTCCCCTCGCCACCAGTCACTTGATGCCCGAGCATACAATCGCAGCACATCCCCTCGCTGGAATGTCAGCTCCTGGGCTGTGCGGCCAGTGTAGGCAAAGCAGGCCACAGCCTCTACAACTCCCTCTGGGTCTATGGGAAAGAGAAGGTGTGGCTGAGGATAAAGTGGGTACACAGGAAGAAGATGGGATAGTCTCCCTGCTCCTTTCTCACCATCCTCCTGAGCTGTGGTCCCAGCTTTCAACTCCAGCTCTGGCTCCCCAATGAGGCTCTCCAACTGGCCATCCCTGATGTTTCAAGTAGAGTAAGGCTGACTTGCCTCCACCAGACTCCCTCTCCCCCAAGAAGCCCCCAAGCATACCCCAGGCAGCTGGCAGAAGGTGGTGCCATGCACTTCTCATAGATGGGGCCTGGAAGCATGGCTGGGGGTGGGAAAACACGTGCTGGTTGCAGGATAAGGGTCTGGACCAGCTGGTTCACTCGGCCCTGCAGGGCTACAGGGTCCTGCCCAGCAGGCACAGGCAACAGTGTGGGCCCAAAACATACAGCCAGGTTGTAGGAGTCCATCATGTTCTCATCACTGTACTGGGTGAGGCTGGGGAAACATGCAGATCACAGGCAGGGAGCTCCAGCACTAGTGACCCCTCCAACCCCAACAGCCAACTGGATCCCCAGAAGTACTCACTGGTTGAGGAAGGTGAAGAGATATCGTAGGACCACTAGCACAGGTCTGGGTAGCCTGGATAACAGATGGCTCACAGGCTCCACCCGCTCACCCATGACTTCCAGTTCTGTGGCCGAGGCAGCCCAAGAGAGCAGACTGAGTAAAGCTGTAGCTAATAGCACTAAGGGGGGGAGGGAGAGCTCTCCTACCTAGCTGGCCTCAGGGCTCACCTGCTGAAGCCAGCAACTCATTAAACATGTCCAAGGGGAAGAGTGGAGGTTCCAGGCTCCGAAAGTACAGCTTTAGTACCCCAGCCACTGAGTCTAGGTCATGGACAGTACAGCCTTCCACCAGAGGGTCCTCCCCTGTGGAGGGTAACATGCTAAAATGAGGTTACTTGTGCCAACTGAAGCCACTGCTACATTTGTCCATCAGTCCTCACCTCTTTCAAAGGCATCTCGTATCTCCGAGATCCGGGCCTGGGCACCTGATACCCGGAAGATGCCTTCATGTTGCAGGCCTGTGGGGGACAAGGAGCTGGCAGGCAGAATCCCTTTCTCCACAAATACCCAGTGCCACCATGGCAGAAGATAAGCTACACTTACCATTGAGGTTAATGAACTGAATACAACTCTCCACCACAAGGGGCACAGGTTGGCCTGAGCTCTGGGGACAGAGAACACATTTATTTCACTAGGATATAGCAAGATGCCTGATCATTCTATCACTTTTCTCCTAATAGTGTTACAGTGAAGTTTATTGGAATCTCTGTGAAGAAACTGATTTGCTGATGCCATTGACATGGCATTTTACCTTTTATTTGTAAATTGTTACAAGTGTAATAAGGTAATCAAAATCCAGATGGTGACCTTCAAAGAGCACTGCAAAACTTGTATTTGTTCACTTAAATGTCTGATTCTTATGAATGCTCTAGGTACATGACACATTTGCAAATGACACTGTTTTTTTCCTTCCTCCTCTTTGAGACAACCCCTCATTAATCCCAGGGTGGCCTAAAACTTGCTATGCAGCTGAGGCTAGTCTTGATCTCCTGATCATCCACCTCCAAAGTGCTAGAATTACAGGCTGCACCACTACACCACTATAACCTAGTTCTTTCAAATCTCTGCTTCATTCCTTTTTTTTTTCTGTTTAGAATTGCCAAAAGTTGGGCCAGAAGTATATAGCCTATAAGCATCTTGTGCTGATCCTAATTACAGGGGAGAACTCTCAACATCCCATCTCTAAAAATGTTAAGAGTCCCAGGTTTTCTGAGTTCCTTAAGTGTTTCCTTTAAAACTGGATATGGTGGCATCCCCTTTAATCCCAACACTTGGGAGGCAGAGGCAGGCTGATCTACAGAGTGAAACTGTCCCCCCCCCCCAAAAAAAACCAAGAGGCAAAGACAAACAATAAGAAAGAAAAGAAAAGAAAGAAACAAACAAACAAACAAACTCCAGGAGGTTGGGACTAGAGAGCACTGAGATTAGGCAGTTGCTTGGGTCACCAAAGCTGGAGAAAGACTAGAAGGGATAGGAATGGTCTCTAACGAGCTGGAGTGTAGGGCAAAGTAGTACCTGGATAAATTTCTCCATATCACCTCCAAAAAGTCTCTGGTTATACTTGGGTCTAGGATCAGGGTGGTAGCTCTTGTGGAATTTTCTCTCTGTGTACTGGGTCCTGAGAAGAATGGGAACTGCCTCTTAGGGGAACAAGCCGTGGAGAAGTCTCCCCATCCCTATCCCATGCTACAGGCCCTGAACCTTTTAGACAAATTGGGATGTTAGGGCCACAGGGTGCTGGTAGTAGACCTAGAGTTGTGCAGCAAGAACAGGGGAGTTGGGAACCTGTGAATAGACCAGTACCCCACGAAGGACTCACCAAGATGTCTCTTGCTCTTCCTTGTTACCTAGAGAGGAGAAAATATTATCTTGTCTCTCAGGCTGGAAAACTTCAATAAACCCCAGAGAGAAGAGGCTTAGACTGGAAGCTCAGGATAATCCAATGACCTATGCTGGGTTAGTTCCTGTATGCCAAACAACCTCTCTGGTCAGGGAGGGGAATGGACTAGATCAAAAGGACAAGGGAGGGGGAGCTTTGAGCTCCAGAGAGGTTATGCCTGGAATAGGACCCACCTCGTTGTATGGCCTCCTGGAGCTTTTCATGCTTGGCCTGCAGCTTGGTAAGGATGCTCCGGCCACTCAGGTACTCCTGCAGCTTCTGAGAAACCCAAAGAGCCCCTAATTTCAGCCTCAACTTTGCCCCCTTTCTCTATGCTGCCCTTTGTGGCACTGTCCCACCTGTTCAGTCCCACCGTAATATAGAAGGTTTCTGTCTCCTGCTGCTGGTTCCGTCTGCGGCCTGCCTGTCGGGTGCCTGGGTCCGAGCTTGTAGACTTGAGAGACTCAGTGGAGGGGCTGGCCTGCAAAGAGTCCAGTATATCCCCATCCTCTGATGCCATCACCTCTAACAGAGCCTGAAGTGTTGCCTTCAGTGTCTTATTCACCTGAGGGAACAGTGCCGGGACAGTAAGTTGGGACAGTATGGGAGGAACAAAGTCTAAATATGCAGAAAGAGGAAAGCTATTGCCAGCTAGGAAGGAACTGTCAGGGCAGCTGAAGCTGAGAGAAAACTCTAGGGCCTGTCTCCATCCCAGGCTAAGCCATCCATGCCTCTTCTGTCTCGATGGTCTTTTGGTCCAGGCGACTCTGGATGTTTTGGGCTCTGGGCAAAATCTCATCCCGAAGTTCCAGCTCAACCTGGATCTCAGCCACCTGTAGCAGATAGTACCAGGGACTGAGGACTAGGTCAGAGCACAGAGCTCAGGTAAGGCACTAAGGATTGGTTCGGGGAAACAGGACACATCTCTGTTGCTTGCCTCTGATTCCTAAGTGCTAGGATGACAGGCACCATGCCAGGTTTATGGAGTGCTAAGGATAGAACTAAAGGACTTGAGTATACTAGGTATGCACCCTACCAACTGAACTATAGTTTCAGCTAAGGATATAACTTGTACCTTCAATAAGCCTCAAATACCAATACAAAGGAACACATAAAATATATGTCATGTGAAAAGAGAAGCCAGGCAGTGGTGCCATGTGCCTTTAATCCCAGCACTCTGGAGGCAGAGGCACAGGCAGAGGCAGGAGGATTTCTAAGTTCGAAGCCAGCCTGGTCTACAGAACTAGTTCCTAGGATGGCCAAATCTACACAAAGAAGCCCTGCTGCCCTCCCCACTCCTCCCACCAACCAAAAAAAAAAAAAAAAAAAAAAAAAGGAAGGAAGGAAAAACTGAGACAGTTCCTACAAGACAAATGCTGTATAAGGCCACTACTGGGAAAGATCTTTATGTGTCAGTGTTATAGCCAAGTTCACAGAGATAGCAGAATAGTGGGTTCCAAAAGCTGGAAGGACAGCAGTGTAGTCCAAAGTATTTATTGGGGACAAATTATGTATAAGAAAATGATAGACAGGGTGACAGCCCCATAGAAATGTAAATGCACTTTAACAGCAATGAGCTTTTGCACTTGGAAATATCAGAAATAATAGATTTTATTTTTATCATTTAAAAATGTGATATATTGGGCTAGAGAGTTGGTTTAGCAGTTAAGAGAACTTGCTGTTCACCCAAAGGACCTGAGTTCAGTTTCTAGCACCCATATTAGGTGGCTCAAAACCACCTGCAACTCTAGTTCCACACACATGTGACATTATATATATTTACACATACATAATTTAATTTTTAAAAAATGATGATCTATTTAAAAGCAAACATAGTGGAAGCTGAAGAGATAATCCAATGGTTAAAAGTGATTACTCCTTTTGCAGAAGAACACAGTTTGGTTTCCAGCAAACAGGCAGCTTATAACCACTTGTAATCCAGCTCCAAAAGATCCAATGTCTTCTGACTTCTGTAGGCACTTGTATACAGATGCATACACACACACACACACACACACACACACACACAGAGAGAGAGAGAGAGAGAGAGAGAGACAGAGAGACAGAGAGACAGAGAGACAGAGAGACAGACAGAGACAGAGACAGAGACAGAGAGACAGAGAGAGAGACAAACTTATTTTTCAGGATAGGATTTCTTCTCTGTGGCTGTCCTGGAACTCATTCTGTAGTCTAGACTTGCCTCAAACTCAGAGATCTGCCTGCCTCTACATCCCAGTGCTGGGACTAAAGGTGTACACCACCACTACCCATCAGTAAATTTACTTTTAATTCAGCAAAGAATTGAGATTCCAAAAGAAAATCTTTAATAGAGTTGGGAAACAGAAAAGGCAAAACAGAAAGAAATTAGAGAATCAATCAACCTGTAATATCCAAGTACAAGATAGGTGGTGGGGGAGTTGGAGGGGGGAGATGAAGAGGAAAAGGAAGAGGAGGATATCAAAGGAACCCAAGAGCCTCAAGCAGACAGGTACACTCATTGCTTAGCATCAAGAGAGAAAATGGATCCCCAAGGCAAAGCATGGAATTTTACATCAGAGGAAAAAGACTATCCTAAAAGCTCCTGGGATGAGTACAGATGTCTAATTAGAAATGATGCTACATGCTGTATTTCTTCCCAAGTGTTTGTTATGAAATTTTTTGCTGTTGTCTGTTTGTAGACAGGCTTTTACATAGATGTCTAAGCTGGGGACTTCACTATGTAGCCCAGGCTAGCTCTAAACTTAGGTTAAATCCTCCAGCCTTAGTTTTCTCAGTGCTAGGATAACAGGCATAGACTGTCATACATGGCTAAGAACAGTTTTCAATGTATAGTATATGGACAGTCATGGTGAACATTTGGACTGTTGTGGTGGTTGTACTGTGTTTGAGGGCAGCCCTGTGAGTGAGCTGGCATAGTGAACTCTTCTAATGGGCCAGAGGTTATGGAATGGAGGACTGTAAAATAAGAACTTTCAGCATCCTGGAATTTCTTGTTTGTTTTGTTTTAGAGAAATGTAAATTATGTGACTGACCCACAGTAGCATGAAGTCCAAAGACCATGAAACCCTTTGAAATCATGTTTGGTCCTTAAGGGTAGTAGCAATGGTTGGTGGAATAAACTGACTCTCACCTCATCACCTTCATGGGGCTGGTAGTCAAAACGTAGAGGGGGACAGAAGGCCATGGCATGAACCTCAAGCACCTTGGCCTTGTCCCCTGGAGGATCCAAGGCCTCCAGAGCCTCTTCCAGGCTGCCTAAGCCCTGCATCTGGGAGGTTTGGGTACGACTCTCAGCAGCTGTGTAGCTCCGGAGGGCCTGCTCCAAGGCCAAGTGGAAACCTGTGTCACAGCACTGAGAAGAAGCAAGCCGACACTGTTGTGGCCCCAGCACCAGAGTCAAGGACTCCAAGCATTTAAACTCCAATACCATAGCCCCACCTGCTTGCCCGCACAAAACTCACATCCATGAGGTCCAAGATATCATGTAAGTAGTAGTTGCTGACGGCGGCATTGACGCTGGCCAGGCTGAGCAGGTACTCATTTCGGGCCTTGGTGCACTTAAGTTTATGCTCCAAGAACTTGGCCTGACGCTGCTCAAGACACCAAGGCACACCAGGGTCACCCAACTTAGAGACCACTCTTATATCCACTTTTTCTCATTCCCTCTGTAGACAAGCATGCCCCCAATGTGCCACAGGTATTAAGCTCATGCCTAATACACGAACTTCTTTACCCTGCCACACTTAACCCTTGGTGCACTATCAGTGCTCAGCCTTACTTTGCACAATCTCCCACTAGATCCCCGTAACCTATCTTGACTCCTTAGCTCTTCGCTGGCTACTTTTGATCTCCTGGCAAGGGTTGATCCTTCCTCCCTGCCACGCATTGCCCTTGCCTTAGTTTGAGTCCCCAACAATGCCTCACTGTCATTCTCCAAAATGGAATCAGGTCACATGGAAACAGATGGTTAAGTATAAAAGGCATTCATATGCAGACCCCGTGATGGAGATAAGAGCTAGGAGGATGTATGAGAAAGCCACTTAGGCTCCACATAGGGATGACACAGAACAAAAATCATTGTCCTCAACCCCACTTATCATGGAACCTTCCCACTCTTTCCAAGGGGTCCCCTTGAATGCTGCTTCTTGAGGAATGGCACCCAGTCACTCATCCTGAGTTCTTGTGCCCCTAAGACCTTAGTAGCTAGCAGGAAAAAGTTCTCTAGGCTTAGAGTACCATAGCTCTCTGCTTCAGCAAGGCTATGGGACAACAAGCTTTGAGCATAATGTGATAGAATCATCTGTCATGACCCTGTGGTTTTCTTTCCCCATCTTTTAGGTCTGGTGAAACATCTGTAACCGAATGCTGCCATTGTCTTTTTACATCACAGAGCCTTCAGGTCTGACCAGGAAGAAAAAATCTTCTTGGAGGCCTATGTCTTCCCCTACTCTTTTTTGCCCCAGGGATAGCCAAGCATTTGTAAAGACAAAGGCAAGGGGTCAGAGCTATCAAGAGAGGGAGAGAGGTGGGAGGCCCATGGTCTTCCAGGCCCACCTTCTCCACTAGCCGCCCTCCTTTCTTGAGAGAGCTCTTTCGGTGAGGCTCTGTCTCAACGGTGGTGGTGGTGGTGGTGGTGGTGGTGGTGGTGGTGGTGGCGGCGGCGGCGGCGGCGGCGGCGGCGGCGGCGGCAGCAGCAGCAGCAGCAGCGGCAGCAGAGGTAGTAGTGGTGGTGGGCAAAGCACTCCTGCCTGACCGCTTCTCCTCTTGCCGCTCAGCTTCCCGAAGTTTAGTCTCAGCATTCATGCTTTCCAAGTGGTACACATGGTATGTCTTCTTGGTCTGCAGGGAGGGCCCAGGCAAGGTAGCCCTGCTGAAGGTCATAACTAAGAAGAGTCCCTCTCAGCCCCACTTAGCACTCCCGAGATTCAGATCTAAGACTTGGGTCATTTCACCTAAGTATGTTGTATTTAAACACTCTGTTCCCAGAGCATAGAGGGGCCCATGCCTGTTGCCCTCCAGACTCAAGACTCAAGTCTCCCATGAGCATCCATTTTTTTGGGCCTGACTGGGAGATACAATGGCTTGGGGCTGTTCCTGCTTCCCATTGTCAGTAGACAGTAGGTCCTGCTTACTGTCTGGAGTTCTGAGACCACCTCCAGGAGCTCATCCTGCAGCTGCTGCACCAAGTCCTTGCTCTAGAGATGAAGAAGAATGTGTGACCATAGCTTTCCCCTACTTAATGCCTCCCACCATCCTGTAACAACTCATCCCACCTCAGATTGGTATGAGCCAACCTTGGGCTACAATTTTTTTGTGGGGGCTAAATTCCGAGGCCTTCCACAGACTCTACCTTTTTGACAATGCGTCCCACATCCTCGCCAATGTGACTCAGGCGCTGTGCTAGGGGCCCAGCCAGCACCTCACTGAGGGCGGCACTTTCCCGACTCTGCTGCCGAGTGTGTTCCAGCAAAACAGCCCAGCAGTGCAAGGGTGACAGGAGAGTTGGCTCCTTCCTGTAGCAGAGGAGTACTCAGAACAAGGAGCCTAGGTCTCATGCCCTGCAAGGCACTATTGCCAGTGTAGTGCTTACCGGAAGCTTTGCTGCTCCCGGCTGCTGCCCCCAAGGCGACCACTGCGGTTAGTAAAGCGTTCAGCCAACTTGTCCAGGCCCCGTGAATACTCCAGCTCTACCTCCGCCCGGCGCCGCATGAACTCAGCTAGCTCCTGCAGCAAATCCCGCCGCAGCTCTCCCTGAAGCTCCAGGCAATGAAGCTGCTCACCCAACTGCCAACGCATTGCTGCAAGGGGACCTCGATTCAGGGCTGGCCAACATGCAAGACATGAAACAACCAGACCAGAAAAAGGTAGGAGGCCGAGCAGTAGTGGCACATGCCTTTAATCCCAGCACTCGGGAGGCAGAGGCAGGTGGATTTCTGAGTTCGGGGCCAGCCTGGTCTACAGAGTGAGTTCCAGGACAGCCATCCAGCGCTATACAGAGAAACCCTGTCTCAAAAAACCAAAAAAAAAAAAAAAAAAAAAACAAAAAAAAAAAAAAAAAAGAGAGAGAGAGAGAGGTAGGAGAAGCAGAGACAGACAGACATCCTGTCCACACCAAAGGCTCCCTGGCACCTGGCTGAGCTAAAAACTAGATCTAAGTACAGAAGAAGTGTGCCCTGAAGCAATGCAAAGTACCCAAGTTCAAAAGCCCCTGTGTACTTGGGAAGGGCCCTAAGGCAGAAAACTCTGTACTGTGGCTTCTGTACAGACATAAGAAGCTGCTCCTGGGCAGGACTGCTGTGGCACTCCACCAAGCCTAGAGAGACTTCAGGCCAGGTCAAACCTGTCCCATAGTAAGAGCAATGGCCAAGTGTTCTGGTCAAAGTTAGTAAGTGAAAGGACAGAAGGGGCTGGACTAAGTTTGCTGCCTGTTGTTTCCACTGACAGTTACCCACCCCAAGACTTTTCCTTCTATTCTACCCGGGAATCATAGCTAGTGGCCCCATACTACCACAGAGCTTTTGACATCTTATCTCTAGCCTGATTTGGCAATACTTGTTACTTCACCCATATCTAAAGCAAAAGCTGCCTAACCTGCAAGCTCTAGCACCACTGTGTCCCCATCCTCCAGACCAAGGGCCCAGATGAGCACCACAACTCAGACCGTATTACATAGAATACGTAAGACACTGTCTTGGCTTCTGGTAAACAGACAGGTCTTCAGCTATGTCCTCAGAACAGGACATTACTTGATTTCTTCATTTAGTGAGATGGTGATTTTTGTATCTATTTCACTCCGGGCATATTCCGGACATAGTCCCTGTTCCTCTAGAGCAGGGACCATAGTGGGGGACAGATGGTGTGGGAAAAGAGCCATGGTAGAATGACTAAGAACAATGAGTGTTTTATAAGATGGACACACAGGCCAAATGTAGTGGTGCACTATAATCCCAATACTCAAGAAGTAGAAGCAAGAATATCAAAATTCAAGGTCATCTTTGGCTACACTGTGAGTTTGAGGTTATCCTAGGCTACACAGAAAAAAGTATACAAGGGGCTGAAAAGATGGCAGTTAAGAGCACCTTTTCCAGCAGTTCTGAGTTCAATTCTCAGCAACCATATGGTGGCTCACAACCATCCATAAGTTCCAATGCCCTCTTCTGGCATGCAGTTGTACATGGAGATAGAGCACCCAATATATATATATATATATATATATATATATATATATATATATATATATGTATATAAAAAGCAAGGGGGAGGAATCTGGGAGGGGAGCAGATGACCGAAAGCTTGTGGTTTAGGATTGTCATCCGGATGCCCAAGGAGATGTAAGTCAAACAATGAACTCATTTCATTTTCAGGGTCCCTCTAGCTACTGTATAGAGTCCAGTGAGCAGCTTACTACATTTCACTTCTCTAAGGAAAAGATGGTGGGCATTACAACTAGAGAGCCAGTCTGAAAGGCAAGTCCCAGGGGTAGCTGTTCAAAGAAATCCACCGTAAAGAGATCAAATGGGTGGACTTCTGTCCTGACAGTGACTTTCCTGGGGCTGTAAGATAAAAAGCCTTGTTAGGTATCTCCTATCCAGACCTCCCATCTCATCTTCTGATTTCCTTTCTCAGTATGTCCCCTGCCTGCTCTCAGACTCCACTCTATGGTGGTACTGACTTCTTTCCTTGAGTTCAAATGCTCCAGATCTAGCTGCGTACATGGCCCACTCATCAGCCTTCTATACCACCCACTGGACTCTCTTGAGGATAGGTTTTGGGGCTCACCAGGTAACTGAAATTGCTAAATTTCCACCAAGGGGACAAGTTAGGCAGATGGAAGCTGGTGTATATGTATGGAAACTCCCAATACCGAAGCCAATGCAAAGCAAAGTAGAGCCCACAATACCAAGTGTTACTGCCACCAGTCTCCTGTTTCTGAAGTGGGATGAGTGCTAATGGTGCTGACTTCTATCAGGGGGATCTCCACAAAATGAAAATAACAGGTTTTGAAGAATGGCAATTTAAGTTCTAGTAGGGTCCCAAGAGGACCCAGCAGGCCCTTCCTTGCAGTGCCTGTCCTGTCCTCCAGAAGGGATGCGCTACTCAGGGAGGAACCTATTACAGCTGCACAATGCTAAGTGCACCAGCAGACCACAGTATTGTGTGGATTCTCCAGTAATGGCAATAGCACTTCTGGTTCTGAACATGCACACCAGCTGGTGTCAAAGTGCTATAGATTACAAGCCAATTGCATCTGAGGTCCACAGAAGGCAAGAAACTGCTGTTCTAAGACTGAAGGTTGTGGCGTGGCAGAGCTTGCAGATCTCAGCTCAAAGAACCCTGATTTTCAACCAAGCTAGCTCTGACCCTTGTCTAGACCCAGTGTGTTCTTAGCACCTTGGTTGTCCTTTGTAGTGGCTATCATCATACATGAAATAAGCTGTGCACTGGAGTGTTTACTATTTTTCTCTCCTCAGATCTGTGAACCACAGAAAGACAAGGACCGCTTCTCTCCTATACAATAAGGTATTCCCAGAGTCTGCAGCAAAACAGATGTATTGAAAAAAACCCAGCAGCTGGGTGTGGTGGCACATACTTGTCATCCTAGCCCTGGAAGTTTGAGGCAGAGGGTGATGCAAGTTCCAGGTCAGCTTGAGTAAAAAAATGAGTTCAAGACTATCCAGCTCTACATACCAAGCTCCAATCCTACACCTACTCACCCAAACAAAGGAACAGTTGACAAAAAGGAGAGAGAAATCGTGCATATTTGCATTGCAAAACTGGGACTCAGGCCCCTCTAGCACTTCCTGTGAGCCAGGCATTCACTCTCACTTCTGCTGACCAGTAGAGCAGAATACATGTCCTCCAAACCACAACTATGCTGACCTTTTAGAAATTAGAGTGCCAAAATAGTGCCCCTGTTCCAGCATAATTGGAAGACTTTTTTTTTTTTGAGGGAGGTTGGTGAGAAATAATAGCCACAAGGGCTGAACATCCTGAGTGCACAAGGGCCATTTTAAAGATAATCTAGGGCCAAACTCCAGTTTCTCTTGATGGGAACTAACTGGCCTGTGTTTACTGACTGAAACATTTCAAGGTCCTTGGGCTTCAGGACATTTTGAGGAAGTAGAATGGAATCATTGTCTCCATCTGCTGGCTCACCCTCTGCAATCACTTCAAGCTGACTCTGGACACCAAGATGAGGAGGACTGGGCTCTCCACTATAACAGCAAAAGTACACTTTGTTATAAATTGTTTGCACCAGATAAGTACCTTGGGATTTATTTCATCTACAGGTTGGAAAACTCCAAGGGTCATATCATTCCTCCTCTTCTGAGCCATTGTGCTGTGTGACAGATAAGTCACTGTGCTTCTCTGTGCTTGTATTGACAATAGGTAAAATACAGTCTTTGAAAGTAATAAGGGAGTCAAGATATCTGGAGGCAACAAGAAACTGAAGGGCGGGGGAGTGGGGTTAGACGCTGCCTCCTTTCCTGTGCAAGAGTTACCTACCACACCCTGAAGAAATGAAGCTGTCAGCTAAGAACTCACAAAGTTCATTTGCATGTGATTTGCATAGAAGTGTTAGCCCGAATCCAGAGGTCTAATAGTCTAAGGCTGTAAAGCCATCCCAGTTGAATTTCTCTAACCCACATTCAGTTTCCTAGCCTGACCCAAGGCCAACCACTCTAAACCTGCAAGCTAACACAGTGCCAAGGGGAGGTGAAGGTACAAAGACTTCATGGATTCTAGTGGTGTTAAGAGTGAGGTGTCAGGCTACCAACAAAGTCAAGGTGGCCCATTATACTCCAGCTAGAAAGCCACCCTCTCAGTCTGTCCTTCCCTCGGGCTACCACAGTCATTGCTGCCTGAGTGAGCAGCAGGCGACCCAAGTTGGCTAAGGAGGCGGGAGGGAGGGCACGGGCGGTCAGTTGAGGCCAAAGAGGCTCCAAAAAGCAGGGCTTAGGCTCCCTCCTTCACCCGGCTCCAGGGATATCTGAGATCAGCCGCGGACACTTGGGGGTCTCCGCTGTAAACCAGGACTAAAGCGCCCTCTCACCTTTGACTTGTGCCTCATACTCGGATTGCAGTCCCCGCTCCCGCCGCAACTTCCCGTGCGCCGCCATGGCCGAGGGCCGATTGTACCTTCGAGTCCCAACCTCCCACGCGGAAGCGAGGCGGGATCGCCGAACGCAGGGACCAGGGGCACCAAGGCCAGCACTCTCCACGGGCTCCGCCCCGCCAGCCCCACCCCCAGCACGGTCTCCCGGAGGGGCGGGGTTATTTGAAACTGGCACTGCCCGGGTGGGTCTGTGAATGACTAGGCACCCCTTCTCAGACTCATCTCTCTTGAGGCAAGTTGCTTTTCTACCTAGATCACCTTGAATCCAAAGCGTCAATGTAAAACAGCAATGCAAGATAACCGCAACGTGCCTGGGACCACCTGCTGCTGTTTTTCATTATCTGCAGAAACTTCTGTGGTTCCCAGTGTCAGACCACACCCCTATGTCCACTGGCCCTCAATACTAATGGACAATGACACCATAGCTGCTCCAGGCTCAAGACTGCTTCTAGGTGGTCTGCTTCCCTAGCCTTCCTGGACATCAGATGCCACCCTTCTTCTGGAGTCATAGCCCAGAGTGAGGCCTAAAGGAATCCAGACAGCTGGATGGCAAGTTCCCTAGAGGACTGCAGGCCTGTGTTCCCTCTGGGCCCCCTAAGGGGGAGGGAGAAGGGTTCAGCTACAGTTCCCCTTCTACTCTGCCCCAAAGGAAAGAACTAGCCTCATTTCCCCATAGGTAGGTACCACTTCCTGCTGCCGGAAGAGACTCTGTCTCTTTTCCCTTCCATCTTGTACCTGTAAGGACCTATACCAGTGGGGGGCTTTGAACCAGTCTGGGAACAACTCCTATTGCCTCCTTTATCCAAGGATGATGGTGATTTCATTCACCTCCATCAAGTCTTTAAGCCATAGGGCAAGATCTACTCATCAATTGGTCATGTTTTGTTTTGTCTCATCCACAAGGCTTCACTTTGTAGCCCTGGCTGGCTTTACACAATCCAGGCTGGCCTCAAACTCAAGGCAATGTTTCTGCCTCTGCCCCAAGTGCTAGAAGTGCACAACCACATCAGGCTCTTCTAGTCAATTAGGAAAGCAGAAGTCAGGTGACAAGCCATCTGTCTTCAGTTCATTGGGGAGACAGCCCTGGAGTATACAGATGGTGGGCAATAGGCAAGACACTTAGGAAACATTCTTGAAGGTACTAATACAGGGAGTCCAGACCTGTACTTGCATGCATAAATGACACAGTGCATGTGAGCATTTTGTGAGCCTGACATGGAGATTTGGCAGGAAGACTGTTTTGGACTTTCAACTCTGTTCAATCTTGTTCTTGATCTCCATTTGCTCTCAATACCAAAGCCCTTCTCTAAGATGCTGTCAGGCACTCACTGAGCCTTGAAGAAATGGTCTGAAAGCTAGCTAGATGTTGACAAGCCCAGGTCCTGGACTTCTAGAAGCTGGTCTCAGAAGTACCAATGTTGGAATCTTCCACCAAGGTAAGCAAGCCTGTATCCTTCACACAGTACATGAATGGACATCCATCCTTGTGAACTTGCTTTGTCAGGACATTTATTTCAACAATGCCTCATATTAAGGGAAATCAGGTACCAATGTCTTTATTAGTTAAAGCAACCCATCCTACCTTGTCTTTCCTTCTTTCTGATCCTTAACTAATTCTTAGAAGTTCCTAGCCAGGCAGTGGTGGCGCACGCCTTTGATCCCAGCACTTGGGAGGCAGAGGCAGGTGGATTTCTGAGTTCGAGGCCAGCCTGGTCTACAGTGTGAGTTCCAGGACAGCCAGGGCTACACAGAGAAACCCCGTCTAGAAAAAAAAAAGTTCCTCATCTAACCAGCAGAGCCAGACCAGGATTCAGGCACACAAGAAATGGCTACTGAACTGGCCTTCAAATGTTCTCAATCCTTACTCCATAAATCTGAATGGTGCCCCATTCAGCCCTTTGCAACGAAACTGAGTGAAAAGCAAAACAGAAAACTTGAGTGACTGGCTGTTTTTAGGACATTTGCTTGGCATCTGAAACCATGAGTGAAATTGCTTTTTGTACCTCTAGCTCCTGTTTCTTTTGTTTGGAGACAGGGTCTCCACTATGTGGGTCTAGCTATCCTGGAACCTACTGTGGAGACCAGGCTGGTCTCAAACTCACAGAGATCAGTATGCCTCTGCCTCTCAAGTGCTGGGATTAAAGGCATGTGCCAGCAAACCTGACGTGTTCCTTTTTGGCTTTTAATTTTTTAAATTAGATTTATTCATTTAATTTTATGTATATATGTATGTGTAACTTATATGTGTGTTCAGTGCCCATGGATACTAAAAGAGGCAACTCAGATTCTCTACAACAGTAACAAGTACTTTTTTCGTTTTTTTTTCAAGACAGGGTTTCTCTGTGTAGTCCTGGCTGTCCTGGAACTCACTCTGTAGACCAGGCTGGCCTCGAACTCAGAAATCTGCCTGCCTCTGCCTCCCAAGTGCTGGTGGGATTAAAGGCGTGCGCCAGCAGCAAGTACTCTTAACCACTGAACCCTCCTCAGCATCCTTCTTGGCTTTTTGAGATAGGCTAATAGGGTATCTTTCAGTAGCTCTGGTTAAACTAAAACTTAATATGTAGACCAAACTAGCCTTGAATTTCTGCCTCTCAGTGCCGATACTGAACAAGGAAATGTTACCTAGCTGGCTCCAGTTTTGAGAATCTAAAAGCCTGCAGGGCAGGGTGGAAGTGGATGGGTGGTGGCTTAGAGGCAAGCCAGAGTTACAGGGTGATTTCCAGGCTAAACTAAGCTATAGAGACCCTGTCTCAAAAATCAGATAAACTGGGTGATGTGATGCTCACCTAGAGGCAGAGATCAGGGCTATATATGGAGACAGAACAAACAAAATCAAACCCCAACAAGATAGGCATGGAGGTGGTTACAGTGGTTAAAGAGCTCTTCCAGAGGACAGAGTTCAGTTCTTAAAATTCACAACCACTTAATACTTCTAGATCTAACATCCTCTCTACAGATACCCACTGTCTCCTCTCCTTCCCCACGCTAAAATCTTTTAAAAAGAGAGGGAGGGTTAGATATACAGGATTATTTATTTATGACAGGGCATCATTATGCAGGCCAGTCAAGCATCGAACTGTTTATATTCAGCATGAAACTATAATGGCCAATATATTTGACTTCACACACTTATCAGAACACACTCAGAGCTGCCTTGCCTGTTTCCGAAGCTCTACAAAACTTTTTTAATATGTGGAAGAATGTACACTTGGTTCTGAGGGATGATGACCACTGGGCTGATGTGCTCAGACTGGCTGGCTACTGGACAGAGGGAAATGAAATGAACCCTAAGGATGGTGGGGCTTGACAGGGAAACAAAGGATTGCGGTGGAGTGGGGGGTTGGAGAGATGGCTCAGGGGTTCAGAGCACTGACTGCTCTTCTAGAGGTCCTGAGTTCAATTCCCAGCAACCACATGGTGGCTCACAACCATCTGTAATGGAATCCGATGCCCTTGTCTCGTGTGTTTGAAAACAGCGACAGTGTACTCACATACGTAAAATAAACAATTTTTTTTTAAAAAATGAAAGAAAAAATTAGGAAGTGAAGATAAGGCCCAGAGAAGTGTCCCTGGAGTCATCCCCAGCCTCCGCTCACAACGATGCCAGCGAAGCAAGGGGAAGTGCTGGGCCCCCAGGGCCTTGCACGCCTGCGGTTTTCTCCTTCACAGCTCCCACCTCCGCCCAGGAAACCTAACTGACTAGGAGGCGGGACGGACAGCAGAGCTTCAGCCGGCCGCCAATGACACCTAAATAACCCGTGCAGAGGGCAGGATTCCGTAAGGGCCTTAAGAACCGCAAACTCCCCCACCCACCAACTCTAGGATGCGGCCAAGCCTGTGCGCATGCCCACCGTTCTGCTGCAGGGCAGAAGGCCTAGTGCTACAGAACCAATCAGAGCCTGAGAACTAAGAACGTCACCGGCTTGCGAACCGGAAGGAACTGAGCCAGCACGCTGGGTGGGGCAAGACGCTGACTCGACTCGAGTAGGGAAGTATGTAATTTTAGCCAACCAGAGCGCAGTTCCATTTGAAGTAGAGAAGGGGGCACGGCTGCTATTTTTCTTCCCCGGCTCTGCCCTTTAATCGCTTCTTTCTCAGTTTCTAATATGATTTGTACAACCAAAGTACTAAGCTCCAGGACAAATTATTCCACATAGTGGCGGATCACTGTGTCACTTGCAGGAATAAGGACATTATTAGTATAGTGACAGCTCTTGTATAAGGCACACAGCAGTTAGGTGATCGGCCCAAGGAGAGCCCACCTAGGACCTAGGAGTCATTAGTGATGGTTTTAAAGCCACACGTTTAGAGAACAAATGTTAATGCAAGGTTGAGGTTGTGATAAAGCGGCGTTCCGAAATGGAGTGGACTCTCTTTTTGTCTTTTTAGTTCTATTATATTTGACTTTATGTACCTACCAGAAGTGGCAGAAATATTAGAAGACATTGAGGGTATCCTGATGGAAGTCAAGAACTAGATAACAATTCATAGAACTGTCTTTTCTTGTTTCTCTGCATAGCCCTGTTCTGGAACTCACTTTATAGACTAGGCTGGTCTGGAACTTAAAAAGACAAATCCACCTACCTCTGCCTTCCAAGTGCTGGGATTAAGTGTGCCACCACTGCCCCACAGCAAATACAAAATATTAATGGAGTGGCTCACACCTGTAATTCCAGAGCAGGAGGCAGAATTGGCACAAGTTTGAGGCCAGCCTGGGCTATATAATGAATTCTAGGCCAGCTTGGACTAAGAATAAAATCCTGTTTCAAAAAAAAGTTACAGATAGGAAGAGCTTGAACAACTGGGTAGCAGAATAGGCCAAGATCAAGTTAGGATCTCTACAGATAAGTACAATGAGCAATTGGACTTAGGCATTTGGGGTCCAGGAGGTATAAACTGGAGTTCCTACAGATGAGAGCAAGTATGACTAGGGTAAAGGGCTGAGAGGGACATAAGGGGGCAAAGTAGTGCAGCAAAAAACATCAAGGTAGAAGAGCTGCCTCTGAAATGTGAGTCTGACTAGAAAGCCCAGGAAATCATTTTGTTCAGAAATGATTTCCTGGGCCTAGAAAATTACTAAGGATAGTAATGAGGCCTGTAGAAGGCCAGGAAAGTGACATCAGAATATGGTACCCAAGATGGTTTATCTGCCAACTCCAACTCAGTTGTTGAAGATAGCCAGCCCAACCTCAAATGTTTTGACTTGTGAGCTCAATGTGCTCTAGGCTGTGAAGATAGCTTCCCTGCCATATATGAGCTGGAAAAAAGCATACCCCACTATGCATATTCACAAATTTCCCAAGGCCACTGGGTGATATTTATTGTAAAAGCACATGGGGCGAGGTTGGGACCAGGTGGGGCAGGTTCTAGGAGGCAGAGTCAGAGGCCTCTGAGCTGTCTTTGACATCCGTGCTCTCTGTGGTCTCACTGACCTCACTGAGGTCCTTGCTGTCCCCACCACTATCCTCAGCAGCCAGGCCTTTCTCCTCACGACAGGCCTCTCCTGAGCTCAGAAGCACGTTGCCTTTGTTCTCCGCCTTGTTCTCCATGGCCGCCAGCACCATGTGCTTGCCCTTTTCCTTCAGCTCCAGGTGCCGCCTCAGCTGCCGCCAGGAGCCCAGAGGGAAGCGGATGGAAAGAGACAGGGCCTAAGTCTCCAGACAGAAGACAAGAGGAGCCAGGCCCTGGGGCTGGCTGGGGGAAGGGACACAGTGAGAAGTGGTAGGGCCAAGGCAGGAAATAGGACTGGGTAGAAATGTAGTTCAGTCCTAGCTCTGTCCTAAGTCTGCTTCCTCATCTGTAAAATGACAAGATGCTGCTGCGGAGCCCCCCAGACAGCAGTGCCTCTCCAGGAAATTTGGTCAGAGACTCCTCCTTAGCCCAGTTTAGTTTAGATCTGAGCAGGCTGCTCCTGACCTTAGTAGTCCCACTCCCTCTGTAGAAAAATATCTTCCTACTGTCTCTCCTATTCCACTCACCTCCAGGCTTCTTCCCCAGAAAGCATCTCATGGCCTCCTATAGAGTCAACAAAGGCCATGTCCCAACTTGACAGCTTAGGAAATGAGGGAAAAGGGGGCTCTGACTCCTAGCTCTACAATCACAAGGGCTGACAATCTTGGTCTTGCTTCTAGTCACCACTGCCTCACTCTGTCTCACAGTTCTAAAGTAGCCAACTTTCTGAAGTACAGAATCTCCTCTACTGCTGGAATTGCTGCCCTGGCTTGGCTGAACTCTTACCTCATCAGCCATCTGCGTGAGGTCCCGCTTCATTGCATATGCATCTTCTCCATCTGCATAGTATTTGGGCTCCACTTCGCTGATCCTGGGGGGGGGGGGTAGGATCAAGACACATGCCTAGGGGCAAATTCTTCAGGTTCTTAGGCTACTGGGGTAAATGTCATCTCCCCCATAGGACCTTTGTAGAGGCAAAAAGCCAGTGTGAATGGGCTTCTCCTTTTTGTTTTTCATTTGAATGGACTCTTGTCCAACAGCTGTGATAGTTTTCTCTGTTCTTCCAGTGAAGCCAAGCAGCATGTAGCATCCAGGGTACTTACCATTCCTAGACTTGCTACCACTTTGTCCCTAGCCTGACGACTTGTGTCTTTTGAGTTGAAGCCCTTAATTCTGCCTCTTCATCTCCATGACTTGTTCCCTGTCATTTAGTGAACACATAGCTAGTTCCTCTATGAAAAAGAAACACTGTACCTGCATGTAGATGGGCATTATAGATAACCTGGTTACTGATCAGATGGCCGAGGGGAGGGAGGTGTGTGTGCCCACTTGAGTAGCCCTGTCACTGGAAGGGAAGCCCTTTAATGACCTAGGAAGGTTACTTGCCAGTCTTCAGAGGTACATGTTGGATATCTCCCTTAGTTGCTTTCCACCTTATTATTTTCAAAATAGGGTCTCTCACTGAATCTGAACCTTGTCCATTCAACTAGGTTGGTTGATTAGTGAACCTTAGGGATTCTCTTGTCTTAATTTATTCAGCACTAGGATAACAGGTGCAGGTCACTGTATGTGGCTTTTATTCATGGGTGCTAGGGATCAAACACACATCCTCACAATTAAGCTATCTCCTTAGCACCCCTCTTTTGAGACAGGGTCTTGCTTGATATGTGGTTGAGACTAACCTGGAACTCTCTATGCTGGGACTCCAACCCACAGTCCTCCAATCTGAGTGCAGAGATTAAGAGGCATGTACTACCATACCCAGCTGGGAACTGCTGACTTAGCAGGTAAAGCACTTCCTGCCACAGAGACATCTTAACTAGGTCAAAGATCCCTTCACGAATCTGGATGCTGAGCCCAAAAAAGTTAAAGACCACTACCCCGCCCCAATGGTGTCATCTTCATTGGACCCCCTTGAAGTCTAGTGTGGCTCAGTGGTTCCTCAAATTAGTCTATTCCAGCCCCACTTTCAAGTGGCACTAGGTACTACCAAGTCCTCTCTTCATGGAGATGTCCATGTGCGGAGCAGACCTGACCTCAGCCACCAGAACACTCAGAGCAATAGGTTCCTCAATGCTTTTGCTCATGGCCCCCTTTCCCTGCTGTCCCCTTTTATCTGTTCTTACTTGATGCTTCCTGGAGCCAGCTACTCCTCAGCCTTTGCTCATGCTCTAGCCTACCTCTAAACCAGCACTAAGAAGCCCCGTGTGTCCTTTACCATACTGCTCTTCACCAGTCTCAATAGCACCAAGGCACTCCTTCTCTACCCAGCATATGTTGGACCCTTCTCTACCACACACACAGAAAACAGGTGCTTCCTTCAGGTTAGCTTATTAATAAATAGCCATTGAGTATACAGAAAGCCTCCCAGCAATGTCTAGAATACTGCCCAGTCAACTGGATGGATCAAGCCACTTAAAAAAAAAAGGGGGAGCCGGGCAGTGGTGGTGCATGCCTTTAATCCCAGCACTCGGGAGGCAGAGGCAGGTGGATTTCTGAGTTCGAGGCGAGCCTGGTCTACAGAGTGAGTTCCAGGACAGCCAGGGCTACACAGAGAAACCTTGTCTCAAAAAAAAAAAAAAAAGTATTGATTTACTTACTGAAAGTTGAGGGTGTTGGAATAGAGATGCAGGGCTGCCCGGTTACTGTAGGGGAATAAGGTATTGCTGAGTTTCACAAACTTGGCCAGGCAGGTTGGCAGGCCATATCCTGCCACTCTTCCTGGTCCCCCTCCCCTTTCCCACTAATACTATTACCCATATTCTTATGAAGGCAGTAAACCCCAGAAGCACTATCAATCGGGTACCCCTTCCTCCCCATTTCCCAGCATTGCCCTTTCCCCCAACTTGGCTTCCACCTCTTCCTGACATGCAGAGAGACATATTTGGCATTGAAGTTCTCTATCATGGCTCGAGAGGCCTGGTCCATCAGCTTCTGAGCTAGGCCAAGGCGCCTGTGGGAACGCTTCACAGCCTGAGAGAAGATTAGGTAGAAGTGGGACCACTGTGGTTCCTTCAATTATCTCTAATTCACCTCTACCAAACCCTCAGTAGCTCTACTCACCAGTGAGGTAATATGTCCGTGGGGCACATCATCTGGGTCCTCTTCCCTAGAAGAAAAAGCTAGAAAGGAGCCTGGTATGGGTGCC
The DNA here is from genome assembly GCA_030674055.1 of Rhabdomys pumilio. Classification (NCBI taxonomy): domain Eukaryota; kingdom Metazoa; phylum Chordata; class Mammalia; order Rodentia; family Muridae; genus Rhabdomys; species Rhabdomys pumilio. The sequence continues at coordinate 1,561,305 of JANHMN010000005.1, read as the reverse complement.
GTCTATCTGGGACATCTGTGCACAGCAGGTGCTCAGACTCTGTAGCTGATCCTACAGCACCCCAGATCCAGAAAGAGGGGAACTAGGAACTTCTGAATCAGAATAACCAATCATGACTCCCTCAAAGCCCCATGCTACACCTATCAGATATGTGCAGTGTCAACAGATCACCCTACAATTGATGCCCCCAAAAGTCAGCTGTCAAGCCACAAAAAGAGTAATGCTTATTTCAGAGCATTGAGGGGAGCCAGTTTGAAAGACCTATAAGCTACTATTCCAACTCTGTATCATTATGAAAAGATGACCTTGTTATAGGAGGTTGAGGGAGGGATGGATACTCTTTAAAGGTAGATTCTTTTAATTGTCCAATTCAGAGGGTGTGCAACACATACAGAAACACAACAATGAAAATAGGAATCTGCTTAACAAAATCTGCATTAGTTTCTCACTTCTAACAAGTGTACCACACATGGTAGTAAGAAAACAAATGTGGAGGAGGGAGGGGTGTATGAAAAAACTCTGTACCTTCTGCTCAGTTTTTCTGTCAGCTTAGAGCTATCCTACAAAAACCTGTTAATTAAAATAACAACAACAAAATCCATAGCAAGCTGGGCATAGTTAAATCCCAGCATTGAGAAGGCTTAGCATGAAGACTGCTTTAAGTTTGAGGTCAGCCTGAGTTACACAGTAAGCGTCAATCTGGGCAACAGAGAATGCCTCTTAAACTAATTCACAGCTTCCCATTCCCTTCTCCAAAGCTTCTGTCCTAGTCCCTCAACACCCCATCTTAGCATTATGGTCTTTTCTTCCTCCTTGGTGACTCACATTTTAGCCAAGACGTACCCCACAATCTTCCCATTCTCATCCTCAGCGATGTAAGAAAGCTGGTGATAGAAAGGAAAAGGAAGTCAGTAGAGCAGGCAACAGGTTAGAGCTCACTGCCAGCCTCCTACTGTGTGGACAGTGGGAAGCTGCAAAAAATGGCGATTTGTGACATCTGGTGACCTGGAATGCAAGGGGTCTGGTTTCCCTACTCTACATTTGTGCCTTCTCTTTATCTGGAAAAGGGTAGGCACAGTCTGTGGAGCTTACAGTTCCTATATACACCCTTTCATTTGCCAGGCTTCCCCATCAACCAGAGCCTCAGGTTCTTATGCCCTTGCCCACTGCGTTTGACTCACTCAGATCCATGTTTCCCTCCTGTTGCACCTTACACCCCTACAAAATGCAAAAGCTGCCCACCTGGGGCCAAGAGAGGCCATGATAGAAATAGTACTTCATCTGGTAGTTCTCAGGCAGGCAGAGAAGGTTGCAGTGCTGCATGTTCATCAGGTCCTCGGGCTGCATGACAGTGGGACACGATTAGTTCAGGGCTGCAGTGACTAAGAGGGCCACACACATGTGACCTTTGTTCTCTGTCAATCTCCGGGCCTCCTCTTCCCCCGGGCAGGACAGAGTTGGTACTATAGAACTTTGCACAAGCCCAGTTTCTATGCGGCATGCAAAACGTGCCAGATCCAGGGCTGAGCAATAGTGCCCAGAGGTTGTGGAGCCCACTCAATGAGACCTGAATTAGGGAAACGCGGGATAATCGCGAGATGTCTAAAGCAGGCTGCAGCAGCCTTAAGGTCTGGAGTCCGCAGACCTACAGAGCCACAGCACCAGGTCCCTCGATAACATGCTCATACGGTCACCGGGTAAGGCGCCTACTCGGTGCTGACAGGCTGGCTCCCTGTTACCTCACCCTAGCATTGCGGATGTTCATCACGGCGCCGGCGGAGCTCGTGGGTCCTTGTGGGTCGTGAATGCGTGCGCTCAGCGGACACTCAGAAGCAGGGTAAGGACGATAGGAGCTGGGGACTAAGACTGAGGCCAGGATCCTGGGGCGGCAGCGGAAGAGGCGGGCCACTCCAACCGGCCTACAGCGGAAATACCGCTCCGATCCGAACTGCACAACCAATGAGCGTGGCACTTAGAGCCAATTGGGTGCAGTGGAGCAGCACCTAAGGTGGTGCGTTTGAAGCCACGGTGAAGACAGGCAGGCAGCATGGGGAGTAGTTGTACCCTCCCGCGGGGCCCACAGAGGTGCGCACACAAGCATGTGGAACAGGGTCAGCTTTATTTTGAGCCTTCGTGGGTAGGGACAGCAGGCGAGGAGCTGAGGGGGGCGGGCCCAAGGCGTTGGAGTAGGGCTCCCAGAATCTGCTCGCACATGGCCAGGCACCGCGGCACATGGAAGCAGCCTGTAGGGATAATGAACCCTGGGGTTGGGAGGACCCGGCAATCCGGGTGCCACAAACCCCCACAGTCTCGCCTCATCCGTCACTCACCTTTAAAAGGACCTCCCTTGATGGTGAGGGCCACCTTTCCCTCTTGGTTCAGGTAGCCAAACCATTCCCCGTACTCAGGATCACGAAACTAGAATAAAGAGACAATGACAGTTTCTGGTAGGACCCACCTGAATGTCAAGGAATGTTAAGGAAGGAGCCCTCGCTGTCCCCTTTGCCATATCCTGGAAAAAGATGACAGCTGGGGGTAGTAGGCAGTAGGTCTTCTTAGCATGTAACCTGATGGGAGAGGGGTTGCAGGCTGTGTGCTGCTACACTGAGAGAACAAGTGCTCTATATTCAATTGTGGTGTGTTATCTAACACTTAATTGAATACTTTAAAAAATGGACACATTTTACCCTATCTGAGTTTAAAAAGAAAAAAAACAAAGAATCCTAGATTGACCTGCCAGCAAACTTTGTGACTTACCTGGAGTTCATGTACCCTACTTCACAGGCCTTTGGTCTAAAAGATCTTTGGATTACAAGCAGAGACAAATAACTCCTATTTTTGCATACCAAGGTTTTTATTATGATTCACAGACTTTCCTTTAGCCCTATGTTACGGGGCATACCTTGTCCCAGCCCTCAGGAGGCAAAGGCTTGACATATTTCTGTAAAGTACAGGCCAACCTGGTCTTCTGCCTGTCTTGACCATAGGTTCTGAACAAACCTCTCACTTCTTTTGACCCTGTCCAGTGGGTCTGATGCTTCAGATATGGGGAACAGCAGCTCAGCTAGCTGGACAGACCCATTCATTGTACACCCCATTCTTCTTTCACTGAGGCTTTTAATTTCCCTAAAATGTAGCCCAGATTCTTATCCATTCCTTCCCAATTTTGCTCTCACTGATAAAACAGTTAAGTGAACCTCCTCTTAGAAGGTTTACAAATCAATTGCATTAAAGTTTACTACCGAAATGTTCCCTTTAAATTGTAACATGAGTTGTACATTTTAAGCTGTGTGATGTCAGGAGGCTGAGGCAGGAGAATAAGTTCAAGGCCATTCCAGATTTTGTCTCAAAGAGCGGTGGTGGCACATTCTTCAAGTGAGGTATAACCAGCTCTGTATCTATTCTTTATAACTTTTGAGTAGCCTTGTCCTTACTGTGTATTTATTTTTGAGAAAAGTCTCATTATGTATCCCAGGCTGTCCTGGAATTTGCTATGTGGCTCAGGCTGGCCTGGAACTCAATAGAGATCTTTTAACCTCTGTCTCCCCATTGCTGGCACTAAAGGCTTGCACCATAACTGGCCTATGTCTTTATTTTTAACTACTTGATCTTACACAAAATAATAGGGAGGGGAACAGGAAGAAGGGAAACTAACAAGTTCTCAAGTTGTTTTCTGGGGATTGTTCTTTGACCATCTGAATTTTGGCTTAGTTACTATCTGTCTGTTGATTATAACTTTTGCAATTCATTTTTTAAATTCTCATTTGAGATCTTCCAAGTGCTGAGATTACAGGGATGCACAATAGGCTCTTGGAATTGCTTAATGTCATCTCTGTTTTGTTCAAGAGCATTCTTATTTCATTTTATGGTTAAGATTGGTGGCTTCTAATTCATACCCTTAATGAATGCATTCAGTATTCAGGCAGCGATGCAACCTAATGGGTGATATTGCTTGGAAGTAGGAATGAATATCTGAGACAGCTCCAGTTGCTTGTTTAGATACAATATAATAGAATCATGGCTTGGATATTTTTTCCCTGTAATCACAATAAAACCAGGCTAGATTTCAGTTACAGTTAGTATAAACCAACCAAATGCAGTAGCATACACCTGTCATCTCAGTACTCAGGAGTCAAGGTAGAGGAGGTAGGAGGAGCAGAAGTATAAGGTTTTCTTTAGCTACATATTGAGTTTTTTAGGTTACATGAGACATCTAAAAAATAATCAAACAAATTGTCATTTTCTTCTAGAACCAAAGCCACAATCGTAGAATGAAAGAGTCCCTGCTACAGTTGTAGGGAAACCACTGGAATAGTGACTTCAGAAATACACCAGTAGTCTTCAAGAACACTACCTCCATTAGGTATACTACCCTCTGGAGCCCCTTGATTTGGTTTCTTTCCTAGTTCATGATTGATTCTAGTCTCCTTCACTAGCCCTGATTCTTTTTTCTCTTTACCTTCTAATACTAAAAAATTTTACCTTACTCTTAGTTCTCCATATCCCTCTATTGTTGTTATTTGTTTGTTTGAGACAAGATCTCCCTATGTAGCTGGTTAGTCCCAAACTTACTACTGTAGACCAGGCTGATCTCTATGCTGTAATCTGGTTCCAGCCACCCAAGGGCTAGGATTACAGGTATGTACCATCATGCCCAGGTCACCTACATTTTTTATGACAACTAGGCTTTGTAGCAAGTCAAATTTCTCTCTCTGAACTATAGCCTCTTAAACTCATCTGCTGGGTCAAGAGATATACTTCAGTCAGTAAAGTGCCTTGCAAACTAGCTGGGCAGTGGTGGCACATGCCTTTAATCTCAGGTACTAGGGAGTCTAGAGGCAGGCAAATCTCTGAGTTGGAAGCCAGCCTGGCCTATAGAGTGAGTTTTAGGACAGCCAGAGCGACACAGAGAAACCCTGTCTTGAAAAACAAAAACAAACAAAAAGTGCCTTGCAAGACCTAAGTTTGGTCCCAGAACCCATATGAAAAAAAGTCAAAGATAGCATACTTATCCCACTACTGGAGAGGCAAAGGTAGGATTATTCTAAGGATTCACCTCTATAACCAGTTTGCCAGTGTAGCTAGTTTGCAACCCTATCTTCTCAACAAAAAGGTATGTAATGCCTAAGGGAACACCACCTGAGATTGTCCTCTGACCTACCTATATTCTCTCTCTCTCTCTCTCTTTCTCTCTCTCTGTGCCTTTCTCTGTCTCTTACACACACGCACACGCACACGCACACGCACATACACAGAGGATGAGGAGGAGAATCCAACTGGTGATTTACTAGCCTGACATCCTAGCTGTTGGATTCCCTGTCAAGGCTCAGGCTTACTGGCTCTGGCAGATCAAGGATGTTCCACTTGGCCATACCTTCCCAGCTTCCCTTCTGTTGAATAGACACAGACGCACCCTGCCCTCCTTTGCTTTGGATCCTTGCTCACAAGGTCTTCCCTGGCCACTCTATAAGAAAGTTCTGGATCATTTGACATCTGCTTTGTTTCCCACAGCTTATTGGTCTCTATGTTTGCTTGTTTACTTGACTAGGAGTCTGATCAGCCAGAAAGGTGTATTCCTTGAGGCAGGGCTTCTTGGTTCACCAAACAAAAGTCTTGGGACTCTCAGAGCAGCTGAGGGCAACATCTAGTGAATGGGCTAGCCTCCTGGACCCCCTTACATATAGCCCATTTCTCCCTTTCCTGCTGTCTGGGCTTCCAGGGGACAAGGAGATAGCACTTACCTGGCCGAAGGTATACTCAGCTACCTGGTAGAAGAGGTGAAGCAAGGCTGGGTCCCCACTGTCACTGTAACCCATGAGGAAGGCAATCATTGCTTCACTGTGTGGCCACCACAGCTTCATGTTCCATTCCAGCTGAGAACAGAGCAGAGATGGGCAGCTGAGGTCCCTGTAGGTCTTAGGAGGGCACTTAACATCCTCTGTTCTGGTTCAGTCTGGTTCAGTCTGGCTTAGAACTTGGTGTTTTATCATGGGGGAGACATGGGGTATAGAGCTTGAATAGTCCTTAAGAGTAAGGCTAGCCTTCTGACCTGTTTGTACCCTAAGCAACTCCTTAAAAGGAGACAAGTACTGAGGAAGGCTCCCTTCAGTCTTTGAATTAAAATACTGTCTGCCTTGTCACACTTGTCTTTAGGCCTTTTAGACATTGCTGCTACCCATGGATGGTATGGTGCCCTCTGCAGATATCCGGAAGGATTAGAAAATCGATCAGAGGAACAATTCCACTCCTGCCTACCACCAAGTGAGAATCGCCCAAGAGCCCTTTGAGCTACTGGCACCAAAGGGGACATGTGTCTTGGCATCAGCATTTGCACAAACTGTCTTCTCTAATGAATTTCACAGGATATAGGATGGAGAGACTCTGGCTCTAGGTTCAATTTTTTTTGTTGTTGTTGCTGCTGCTGTTTTCGAGACAGGATCTTACTATGTAGTTCTGACTGTCCTAGAACTCACTCTGTAGACCAGGCTGGCCTCAAATTCACAGAGATCCACCTGCCTCTGCCTCCCAAGTGCTAGGATTAAAGGAATGCACAATCACATCCAGCTCTCACTACATGATAGACTTCTTGCATGCTTTTTTGGGCTCTCCCACCTGGGTAGGGCAGAAATCATCAGCATCCTGGAAGTAGAAGAGGCCTCCATGCTCAGGGTCCCATCCAGAATGGAAAGGCAACAAGAGAAACTTGTCAATAATGTGCATTTGAAGTTTGGGGTCACCTTTCCTGAGGGCATACTGGAGCAGAAACCAGCCAGCTTCCAGTGTGTGGCCTAGTGGGAGTTGAAGGAAAGTAAAGCAAGAATCAGGTTACCCCCTTCTAGGAATCTAAGGGCTTGAGTTCCAGGTACCTCCCTTCCTTCTCAAGAGTGAGAGATGATTGAACTCTGTCACAAGATACCCTGCCTTTCTGCCTGGACTCCATGTCCACTCCTGGTCAGTCTATCCCCTCCCATTGCCTGCTCTTTGGTGAAGGGAGGAAGGCTACCCTTCCCATCTGATACCCCAAACTCAAAGATAAGTTTTTTCCTAACAGGCCTAGCACATGCCTTCACCTGGGTTTTGATGTCTTCCAAGGCAACCAGGGAGCTCTTTGCCATCCTCGGATACATTCTCCAGTACAACTTGTCCATCCCTCTGCCACGAAAGGGAAAAGAGACAGATGTTTCCAGTTCAGGTCACCCAATCAGAAAGATCTAACTTCAAAAATACCTTCCTCTGTCCTTGGTAGTACCCATGCACCTACTCAATAGATCTAAAGGGGCATTTTTGTTTTGAGATAGTCTTGGTAGCCCAGGCTGGTCTCAAACTATACAAGCAAGGGTGACCTTGAACTCTACAGTCTCCTGCTTCCACCTCCAAAGTTCTGGAATTACAGATATGTGTACCATGCCCTGCTCCAGAACATTTTTGGAATGGCTGATTGTCTCCCATGGACCCAGTAGGTTCTGATCCTTGCTTTAGGTCTGGGTTTCTCAAATAAGGAGGGTAAAACATTGAATGAGGAGACAGGCAAGACCAACTTTGATGCCCACAGAGGCTAGGGAAGAACATAGATCAAGACCTTTCCTGATCTCAGAATGTGCCTGCTGCTCTGGCCTCTTCTTTCTGTTTTAGGATACACCCATTTCTGCCCCCAGAAAGCTGGGCTCCACCTTCCTGAGGGCCCTGGGCTATATTTCAAATGAATGAGCTTCCTTGGATCCACCTGTCTAGAAAGCTGAAGAACAAATGACTTCAGGTAGAGGGGCCTATGTGGAGTGAGAGAATGGAGTTCACTTTGCCCCTGTCTCTTTGCCTACCTGGACATGCTGAAGAATCCTGTGGGCACACCAGTCCCCTAGTTCTGCATACTTGTTGGTCAGCTCCTCGTCTTTTTCTCCAAGCTGCTCTACCAGGCTGAGCAGCATCATGGGCACTGCCATGGGCTCTGTGGCCAGTGTCCCTGAGAGCTGAGGCCGGCCCAACCCAGCTGGGTCCTCCCGTACCCAGTGGATGATCTGATCCATCATCTCCACGGCTTCACTCTGTGGGGAGACCAGAGAGGCTGCCCTGTCCCAGAACATACTTCTTCCCTCAAGGACTCAAGACTCAGCTTCTTCTCCAAAAATACCTGCACTTCCTACAGCTCTCCAGAGCTAGCCCTATATCCAGACACTAGAGGCCAAGCAGATCTTCCCAATACTACTTTTGGGGGCTCTGGGATTCAGGTCACTCTCAGGTAGAAGGGCCCAGTAAAGCAAGACAGAACCTTTCTACCTGGACACAGGGCACTGACAGATCCCTGTTTGCCCAGGGTCCCTTTGGTAGTATAGGAGGTAGGAGAGAGCTGAGGAGACATGGTGGTCACAAAACAGGACTTGTGGCAGGTTCCCTGGCCTGTCGTCAGAATATATTCATGTCCAACAGCCAGCGGCCCCCACAGGCTCCCACACACCTGATAATGCATTTCCCCTGTTACTTTCCACAGTTCGCTCATGGCCATGGTGTAGAAGCACTCGCTGAAAATGGTCCGCTGCACTTTCACTGGACGGCCATCCCGAGTCAGCACAAAAGCACATTTCTTGCCAGGCGGTGCCACCCGGGCATAACGCAGCAAAAATTCGCCACCTGGTGGTTGGGGGGTATGCATGCTAGGTGAGGACTCTTGGAACCTGGCCAGTTCCTTTACTTTTCTAAACCACTTTAGAGGGGCTGGAGAGATGGCTCAGTGGTTAAGAGCACTGATTGCTCTTCCAGAGGTCCTGAGTTCAATTCCCAACAACTACATGGTGGCTCACAATCATCTGCAATGGGATCCGATGCCCTCTTCTGGTGTGTCTGAAGACAACTATAGTGTAGTGTACTCATATAAATAAATTAAATAAAACTTTAGATACACTGAATAAATAACCCACTGAAGCTCCTAGGGAGATGGGGTTAGGAGAGGTTACCTGCTTTTGCTGCATCCAGAAGCTCAACACGGCGAAAGCGCTCAAAACTGCGGTATAAGCGACAATACATCCATACCTGTAAGGGAACACAGTTTAGAGAGGAGTCGCTGGGGTGGAGGGAATCCTAAGTATCCCTGGGTATACCCTATTGCTGTGTAAACACCTTAACTGTACAAACTTACCTGTCTCCCCTGCAGCCAGACATATTTGAGGTGATCATATACCTTCCCATCGCGGCCAAGGCATGTGAAGAAGCCCCTGTGAGACATGTATTGTTAGAAAAAGAGGGAAAGAGCCTTGCACCTTTCTCCATAACTTCATTACTCTCCTCAAGTCAGTAGATCTGTGAGTCACCTCCAAGTGAGATAGGGGGTAGAGGGGAGCCCTAGGAGGATCATGGAAGGGTAGCTAACCCGTGTTCCTGGTCATGGGAATGCTTCATCCAGAAAGCGATCACACTATCGAGCTCTTGCTCCATACGTTTCTTCCAGACTTGCAGGGTCTCCCGTTCCTTCTCCATGTCCTGTGAAGTGATTCAGGGAAGGGCAGGGAGGCACAGCTCTTCCTTCACAGGGACTTCCTGTACCAACTCGAGTAGGCCCCAGAGGTACTTGATTCCACCCCACCACCACAGGGCCTCGAGCCAAGGATACAGTACTCCCACCTCTTCGATGGGCTTCTGGCCCTACCACTGACTGGAACCAGCTCCACTACCACTGACCTGTAACACTAGGAGTCCTAGGTCCATCTTTTGCTTTCCTCCAGGAAATAGGGCTTGGTCGCGATCCCGTGACTGTCACTCAGCTGACCCAGCAGTGTCCCACCCACCTGATCCTCCTCAGAGAGAAGGGCCCCGAGTTGGGGGCGGGACAGAGGGCGGGGTTTCAAACCCCGCCTTCTTCTCTTCTAGTCCCGGACTGATCAGATCCCCCTGGTGGGAACTGGGTGAGGAGGTCTGGGCTTATTGGGAGGGAGTAGGGAGGAAACTAAATCTGGGCCTGGCAGCTGAGGCTGGTAATCCCAACAGATTGTGGAGTTAGGGTGTCCCTGGAAATACTGAATCCTGAGACCCTGTGACCCCATATTGTAGGCAAGCCCTTTCTGCCAATTTGGTCCTTTAGCTTTAACTGTCTGAATCCAGTAATTTACAACCATTGGCCCTGGTTGCCAGCTGCTGGATACTTCACCCCCAAGGATGCTTCTGGAAAAACAGGTGGTAATCATGCAGAGCAGAGCGGGCATTCTCCAGGTCTCTGGCCCTGCCTCCTAACTACAAAGTATAGGTTGGCTCTGCGACAAGCTGGTTAATCTGTTCCCCATTCTTGCTACCCACTGGGCACCCTCATTGCTCAGCAGAATTCTTCCCCCTACCCTTCCCTTCTCCCGCTGGCTCCGACCCAAAATTTTTTTTTAATTTATTTACTATGTGTAAGTGCACTGTAGCTGTCTTCAGACACCCATAAGAGAGCATCAGATCAGTGGTTGCTGGGATTTGAACTCATAACCTTGAATGCTCTTAACTGCTGAGCTATCTCACCAGCCAGCTCAGAGGCGGGAGAGTTCCCACCACAATGCCAGAGGTACTTTGGGGAGACTGAACACGTTCTGATTTTCTTTTGTCATTTTATTTTATGTGTTTTAGTGTTTGCTTATTTTTTTTTTTTTTTTTTTTTTTTTGGTTTTGGGCTTTTTGTTGTTGTCTTGGTTTGGGGGGAGTTGTTTTGTTTGTTTGTTTGTTTGTTTTTGCCTCTATGTATATCTGGGCATCATATGCATGCAGTGTCCTTAGAGGCCAGAAGAAGGTATTGGATCCTCTGGGGCTGGAGTTACAGCTGGTTGTGAGTCTCCAAATGGGTAATGGGAATGAAACCTGGGTCCTCTGGAAGAACAGACAGTGCACTTAACTGCTGAATCATCATTCCAGTACTTGAACATGTTCTTTTTTTAAAAAAATTATTTATTTATTTATTTATTGTATTTGAGTACTCAGTACACTATCACTTTCAGACACACCAGAGGAGGGCATCAGATCACGTTACAGATGGTTGTGAACCACTAAGTAGTTGGTAAGAATTGAACTCAGGACCTCTGAAAGAACAGTCAGTGCTCTTAACCGCTGAGCCCTTGAACATGTTCTTAATGATGGACTACAACCCAGGATTGTAAAGTAAGTAGAACTTCTGCCTCATCAATGCTGCTCTGGGAGTTGGTCAGTAAAAAGAATTCAGTTCCTAGGCGTGGTTATGTTCTTGTGGTACCTGCCCTTCCTAGCTGTGTGTTGACTCATTTCACAATGACTGCTATCTTCCAGGCTATAGCTACTGGTTGCCTCTGTAGGTTGTAGAATGACTCTTCCATCCTGAAACACTTCATCTTTATGGTGCTTGGGAATAAGTCTGATCTCAGTGTCTGTTAAGCATCTACTGCAGCCGCTCTGTGTTCTTATCTACCCTTAGCCTAGCTCATGCCCAGGGGACCTTGGCTCTGTATCCAGGAAAGCTTGCTGTTTCTTAAGCTGTATTTATTCATCTCCATCATCTCTCTGCCTCTCTTGCACACATATTATCCCTTTCAAGCTCAGCCTAAGTTCGAGCCTTGGTATGATAGTATGGGTGGTTCCCTGGTCCTGGGTCTCATGGGAGCAAAGTGATGCAAAGCTATGATGCTTCTTTCTCCCGTGGAGCTCAGTTTGCTAGTTTGCAACAGGGTCTCATGTATCCTAGGGTACCTTGAACTCTATTAGCCAAGGATGATTTTGAACTCCTGATCCTTTTGCCTCAACCTCTCAGGGCTGGAACTACAAATGTGTTGCATCACATCCAGCTTTCAAGCTCTGTATTTTGAGATCTGCACCAAAGCACTTCTGGTATATTTCTTTAAAATATGTTTAATTACGTGTATTATGCATGTGTCTGTGTGGATGAGATGTCCATGGAGGTCAGAGGCATTGAGTCCTCCTGGAGCTGCTCAGTAAAGAAGCTTGGAACTGAACGCTGGTCCTTTGAAAGAGCAGTACACTCTTTACTTAGCCATCCTTCCAGCCCTCTATATTCCTTGCCTTCCAGAGTGGGATGAGAAGATGAGCACAGGGAAGAAGGGTAGCTAGCTCCATAGGTAATGGCTACAGGGGTAGGAAGAACCCTTGCACTTCTGCCAGGCTAAGTGTCCACATGTCTTAACAAATGTGCACAGGCTTCTCCACTGGACAACTCACCTCTGCTAACCCATGTCCTATGATGTCTGGAGATTGTTCTCAAAGCTCCTATCTGAAGGACAGTGTATTGCTCCTCTTCCTGGGCCTGTGGCAGGCTTGTAATGAGAATTCTGGAATTTTGGTTTCTTTTAAAACACATGAATATTATAAGAATGTGCTTTTGTTTTAATCCCGGTGTAGGAATGTGGGGCTGCTGTGCACTTGTTCGTAGCAGCTGACCGTGATTTGCCTTATGTTGTAACAGAGGCATGGTTTTGCCAGCTGCAGATAATTCTGTGATTGTGTGATGTTTGGAATTCTAGGAACTTTTCAGAAAGTATATAAATACAAGGACCCCCCCCCCCAAGAGGTAAGGTTGGTGAATGTTGGTCATTTAGGGAGGTTGGTTGCAGTTTGTTAGTAGCAGTGGGCAAAGAAGAAACAAAAAGAAATTACATTCAGGGATTTTCCTAATTCCTCTCTCCCCTCTATCCTTATCCCTCTCCTATTTAGTGTTAGGGGGATAAACTGGGGGATAAAGGGTGAAAAAAAGAACCTACAAAGTAACAAAGACCAGTTACACAGGCTAGTGGAACTTCCCTTTGCTTTCTTTACTGACAGGATACCTTCAACAAACAAACTGTAGTGAGTTTTGGTTTATTTAACAATCCAGTTATGTTATATGAATGTGTTGTATCCCACCATTAATTATGATTGTCTTGTACTCTTGGTGGGGGGGGGGCATGATTTTTGCCAGCTGCAGATAGTTTAATTTTGGGGACTCTGGAGAGAGTATAAATTCAAGAGCCCCCAAGAAGGCTTGCTGCAGCTACTGTTTCTCCTCTCCACTGAGGCTGCTGTGGCTGCTGCCCCGCTGCCCCCTGCTGCTGTTGCATTTGCTATTGCTGGATTGCTGTTTTGCTGGACTGCTGGATATTCTGATGACAAAGACTGGACTTGCCCCAAGAAACAGGATGACCCTAATTAGCAGGAAGTAGTCTATTTTGTTGGCTGAAAGAGGTTGCTCCATTTCTCCTCTAACCTTTCTCTCCTACCTAGTGTTGGGTTGGAAGGGAGGTAGACATATAGGAACCCAATAAAAAAATATATATATGCCAATAAGCGGTGCCCAGATGTAGGGATTATGGGAAACATGGTTTCTAATGCTGTAGAGGACACATCAGGGTATGAAGGAATAAATATACTGTTTCAGAATGTCAGCAAAAGGTTTATTATGCTGCTGCTGCTGGGTTCTCTCACACTTTGCTGCCAGAGGGAATTTTCTATTTCTTTGTCTCCTTCGTGTTTTCCATTTCAAAAACATTTGGGAGAATGGCTGAACAACTGGAAAAGTTGTGAATGGATATTGAGGGGGTCTGAGAAACAACAAAGTGTGTGAAATAGGAAAACCACAAGGGTCACTCTATTCTTTCATTTTAAAAGAATTGCAGAGATGGCTGTGAAACTGGAGGGGTTACAGATAGAGGTAGAAATGCTTGAGAGGCGGTAGCGTTGGAAAAGATAAAAAGGGTTCAGACCTGGCGATTGAAAGTAGGAGCTTCCCTCAGGATGAAAGAGGGAAACAGGGACTAAAAGGCAGATTATCACCAGACCCCGTGCCCTGAGTGCTTTCAGTTTCAAGTTCCTGCAGCTCCTGAGTGGAGTAGAGAGCTGGGGGGAGGATGCTGTGTAGGAAGAAAGGGTTAATCTGGAGCCAAGTGTGCCACCAGAGAAGTGGTTTGGGATTACAAAATCACCATAGGTTTTCCCAGGAATTGTACAACACATGTCTGCTAATGGTGCTGAACATGATTATGATGAGCTATAACATGCCATCCTATAGAAATGATAGATCTGAGACATTTTAAAGAGGTTGTTTCCTACAGAATACATTTCCTTTTTGTTAAATAATAAATAACTGGGCTACCCAAAATGGAATTACTCCCCAAGACTTTAGCAGGAAGTAGTCTATTTTGTTGACTGAAAGAGGTTGCTCCATTTCCCCTCTAACCTTTCTCTCCTACCTAGTGTTGGGTTGGAAGGGAGGTAAACATATAGTTGGTTTAACAGCTGTGCTAGCAGTCAGTCAGTAGTTACAATGGTTAACATGCTGGAGGGAGGAAGCTGTGAATATAGAATAATTAAATAGAACAAGGAGAATAAATACTGTTAAAGATCAATTGCTTGGTAAAGGGCAATATTTTGACCTACAAGAACAAATTCAAGTTGATGATGCTGTGATGCTATTATAGAACAATGTCACATGGTGGCTTTAAGAGCTTGGTATAAGATTGAGGAGACTGGGAAAAGATCCACCTCGTTTACTAAGATAATGCAAGGCTCTAGAGAAGCCTTCACAGATTTCTTGCAGAGATTAGTTTCAGTTGTAAACAAAGCTGTATCAGACCCCAATACCAGACCGGTGTTGATAGAGCTCTTGGCATTTGAGAATGCAAATACTGAATGTAAGAGAGTTATTAGGCCATCCATCCAGCACAGATGGATGAATAGATAAGAGATACAACTGATATTGGCTCTCATGAGCATCATGCCAATATCATAGAACAAGCAATAGCTAGAAATCCCAGATATCAAAATACCCAGTACTTTAATTGTGGTAAATTCTGCCATTTGAAAAGAAATAGTGATTAAGCTGCTAAACATCTCAGAACTCAAAATGCCAGGTACATTAAGTTTGAGGAATATAGTACTTTCCAATACAGAAGTGTAGAAGGGGCCATTTCTACAGTGGGCAATTGTAGTGGCTATTTCTGGTTGTCAGCTTGACTATATCAGGAATGAACTACAATCCAGAACTGGAAGGCTCACCTGTGATCCTGATCTTGAGGCTGGGAGATATAAGTTTCTGACCTGGATCTTGGCATGGAGATCTTGAGGCATAGTGGCTATGAATCCCAGGAGATCGAGGCAAGGAAATCTCTGAGTTCAAGGTCATGTGGGACAAAGTAAGTCCCAGATTCAGGCATGTTGGTATACACCTTTAATCTGGGCCACACCTTCTGCTGGAGACCTACATAAGGACATTGGAAGAAGGAAGGCTCACTCTTCTTCCCTGCTTGTCTTGTGGGACTGAGCAACTGCTAGATCCTTGAATTCCATTCAGAGCTGCTGCTGACCATTGTTGGAGAGTTGGACTACAGACTGTAAGTCATCAACAAATTCCCTTACTACATAGAGACTACCCATAAGTTCTGTGACTTTAGATAACCCTGAGTAATACATCAATGAATTCTCCTCCTGGTGGCAATGGGTTCTCCTTGGAAAGAAAGCCAAGGCTTCCCAGGGTTTGTAGAAAGATGCTGTGGTAAAACATGACACTGGACTAATAAATGCAGGTCCAAGAGGGACATGAAGGGTAACCTTGCTATCCAGAAACTAAATGAAGGGCCTATCAGCTCAAGGCCCTGCAGCAAAAACTACAAGCCAGTTCCCTTTGGTCTGTCAGGAGGTAAGCTGGCAGAGAAACCACAACTAAGAAAAATCAGTATATGGAGGATGTTAATAGATTTAAGAGTGGTGAATAAAGTAATTCACCCAATGGGTCTTTTGCAACCTGGAATTCCTTTACCTTCTTTGTTACCTAAGTCATGGTCTATAATAGTAATTGAATTAAAAGATTGTTTTTTCACAGTCCCTTTGCATGAGCATGATAGGGAAAAGTTTGCTTTCTTATTACCTACTTGTAACAACAGTGGTCCATTAAAGAGATATCATTAGAAAGTGCTTCCACAAGAAATGTTAAGTAGGCCAACTTTATGTCAATATTTTGTGCAACAACCACTAGAAAGAATTTGTAAGCAATTTTCTCAATCTACTATTTATCATTACATGGATGATGTTTATTGGCTAATTCTGATGCAGATACTTTAGAGATGTTTGAGGAAACAAAAATAACTCTCCTATGCTGGGGGTTACAGATTGCTCCTGAAAAAATAAAGAGGGAATTCAATTATTTGGGTTATAAAATAAGTTAATGTTGGGTGTTGTGGAATGGTTCTAAAGCTATTTGTGTTAATTCAGCTCCCCAAATCATAGGGGAACCTTAGGTTCAAGTTATATAAAGAGAAAGGGGATTAATATCTTCTTCAGAGATATTAATCTCCATAAAAGGAGGAGTTTAAGTATTGATGATGAATAAATAAATTGAGGCTTTTGATCTTAAATTGTACGTCAAGAGCAGGAGATAGGGAGAATAACAAGGCAGGAGACAATTAAGAAAAGGGAAAATTTAAATATATAAAGATGAACAAATAACTTGAGGCTTTGATCTTAAAGTATAGGTCAAAAGAGGAGATAGGGAGAATAACCTTATCTCAGACAGATAGTAGAAACTTAAGGCCTTGATCTCCTGTAAGAACAAGGCAGGAGATAAGAAACAATGTCTCAACAAATAATTATTTGTTTAGATTGCTTTAATTTAATTGTTTTGAATTGCTTCAATTATCAAAATTTGTGTGGTTACAAGTTTTATGGTTATGATATAAATCCTCTGGAGAGAAGTCAACCTACTAAATTGAGTCAATCTATCCTGTTGATGATTTCAGGTTACTGGACTAATGTGCCCTTCTCAGCCTTGAGCAGTCCTCCTTTCAGGTAAACCTAGTTCATCCATGGCCGCTGGATGGCTACAGACTAAGGACATGCTATTTTGGGAGACAGACTCTTTATTTGTGTTAGTAGGAAAGAAGAAAAGGCTTTGGACCTCTTCCAGAGTAATATGAATCAGATATGACAGAGGAAGACTCCTCTAAAGATCTTGACTACAGAAAAGAAAATTTCAAGAAAATCAAACAAGAAGGTAACTTAAATTGTTGATTCCTCCACATGGGAACAGCCCAGTAACTGGCTTAGACATAAAAATGTCTCTAGCCAAAACTTCAGTTAAAATTAGGCAATAAATCTTGTTGGTTGTAGAATCCTTAAGATTGATCGTGCCATCCTTCACATGGCATGAATGAAGATTTATTACAACTGGTTATTGATCAAATTAACTTATAAAAGGATAGTTGTCTTTCACCTGCTTAAACAAGAAACAAAAGCTCATCCTTAACTGATCTGTGTACCTTATATAATCCATACAAATATCTCAATAATATTAAACTTTTGTTTGTAAAATTCATATATTACAAAACGTACAGCTTTGACAAGATTCATCTTTGGGGACACTGAAATGACCTACTGTTTCAGCTACCTGCCTCCCAAAACAGCTTCAGGAATAACTGCTGATTCCTGATGGACTTGGTTCACCAGCCTTTCAGACAGATCCAGTCTAAACTTCAGTCAAGTCCTGAGCCTTCTAAACATACAGAGACTGGATAAAAGATGCTAAAACTAGCTTTTTTAAGTCTAACAAATTTTTCTAATTTTCTTACCCCTCCCCACCCCCTTAAAATTTTCTCATCGCCCCATTCAACAAGAAGCCATAGAGAGTCATCCTAATTTCTTGGGTTTGGATGTCTGGTTATGGTTATTTTATAAATTATAGATAGGTTGTTATTTTAAGGGATAATTTGGAAATGGTCATAATTTTGAACAGGAAGGAAATATATGGGATAAATTATTAAATTTATTCTTAAACAAATCATTGTATAGCCATAATCTTACACTGGTAGAAATCTTTATAATTGATACAAAGTTGAAGTTATAACTTCTTACATTGGTACAAAATTTATATATTGAAACAGATTTAAGATTTTAATTGGTAAAAATTCTTGATATTGATACAAAATTTAAAATTAATATTGTTACTGTTAGATAGGCACTGTGTCTATACAATTCATTTAAGAATACAAGGCTTTGACTTTGTCCTTCTATAGCTGCTATTACAAACTGTTTAGGATGTTTAAGTGACACAAGTTAAGAGCCAGATAGCAAACTCATAGTTATATTAGATTCTGATTTAATTATAATAAAGTGTTTTCAATATTATTCAAATAGAAATAGCTAAGAATAGTCAAAGTTTAACAGTTCAGATATACTTTATACAAACAAATCTTCTTCAAAAACACCAAAAATCCACAGAATATGACATTTAATGTTATTTCATATTTAAGATCATTTGACTATGAGACATGTCTGCTTCTGACAGTGTCCCCTTCATAGTTCAAAGAAGATACTGAACATCATTACCCCCAGGTGGAGTTGCTTATTATGACAAGGTAGCCACTGGGCAAGAAATGACCTAATTCATCTACAGACAAAGAATACTGTCCAGGAAAGGACACACATATGAGATAGTTGACAGCTTAGCTCTGCCAGGACAGGATAAGCTAGTCCTTTATATTTTCCTGCTTCACATGAGGTCTGCCAGGTGTTTCTGGGCCAGAAGGCTAAAGACAGATACTCCATCATTATAAGAAATTAAGAGACTGTCTAGATAGCCAGCTGTCTCTCCAAATTATATAATTTTGGCAGCTTGGTTCTTGTGCTTCCTACATATTCAGGTAATAATTCATTCTTGGATCTCTGATGGAGTTAAAGACTAGTTATAGTCTCATAATTAAACTTAAATTATTTAACATTGAGGAAGATGATGTAGATTTATGTTGGACCTTGAAAGGCAGCCTGGTTTCTGGTCGAGCACAGGCTAGAAACCCCGGTGACCCTAGGTGATCCTGAGGGGCCCCAGGTGACCCTAAGGGACAGCAGGCGATTTGCCACACCCCCAGACTCCAGGCTCCTGACATGAGGCATCAGCCCTCTATAGGTTTGTGTCCTTTAGAAATGTAGGGCAACAACACCCTAGCCCCTCCACAGGTAGAGGGTATGACTACAGGCCACGTAGCCTCAAGACAGATCTCCATATTAATGAGGTACCTACAGGCCAGAAGGGCTTAGCCAATTAAGCATTCCTTCCCAGACACTCCTCCCTTCAAAAGGTATTTAACCTCAGGCCAGTCCTCAAACAGGGTACAGTTTCTCATCTACTTTCTGCCAGGACAATAAAAGCCTTAAAACCATGGACTTTTCTCTTTTCATTGGGATCCCCTGTGGGGAACAATGGAACAGGCCTTCACCTACAGAGCCACTGTCTAATCTACCACAGAAGACCCCTCTGTGTTCCCAGCCACAGTGACCACCAACCCAAGCCAGCTGCCCATGACCAAGCTAAGCCAAACCACAGAGACAAGCCAAGGACTCTCCCCATGGGGCACAGCTGGAGCTTCTCTCCCCTTCACCCTTTTGGCCGTGGGCCAGTCCAGCCCATAAACCAGTCCAGCATGTGGGCCCCCACTTCGTTCTCAGCTCTTCTATGTGCCCAAGAGCCTGAAAACTAGATGGTCCCCCCAAGACCTCAGTCTGCACTCCCCCACCCCAGGAGCAGTGTCTCCACAGCAGCTTCTCACAGCCTGACACCTGCCCAGCACTGGCATAGGGTGAGCACAGTCAAACTTCCCAAATCCTGAGTCCTGCCTCCCTGACCAGCAGCCCTAGCCCTGTGGTGGGGTGGATGCGGGACCCCCCACTTTTACCCAACATTCTGCCTAAGCCATAGGCTATCAGATTTATTACTGACAGGTGCCACATCCATACAGACATAAGATATTCTCTCTACAACTATCCATTTTATATTACTCATATTTGGCTTCATATAGGTTTGCCAGATCCGTTGGCACAAGAACACAAAAAAACTAACTATTGATAGAAACTATATTAGAAGCCTCAAATTTTCATGAAAAAATACCATGTTAACAGTGAAGGTTTAAGGCAGAGGCAGGCGGATTTCTGAGTTCGAGGCCAGCCTGGTCTACAGAGTGAGTTCCAGGACAGCCAGGTCTACACAGAGAAACCCTGTCTCAGAAAAAAAAAAAAATAAAAAATAAAAAACAAAAAACAAACAGTGAAGGCTTAAAGAAAATATTTTCTACTACTTGGCAACAAGCCAAGGCAATTATCAGAAAATGTCCTACTTGTTCTCTGTATAACCAGTCTCAATTACCTACTGGAAGTAACCTGAGGGGTATCAAAAGAAATGAAGTCTGGCAGATGGATGTGTTTCATTTTGCAGAATTTGGAAAACTAATGTTTTTACAGCATACCACTGATACATACTTGGGGTTTTAATGGGCAACCGTTTTAAGTTCCCACCGCTGCTCTCTTCAGACACACCAGAAGAGGGCATCAGACCCCATTATAGATGGTTGTGAGCCACCATGTGGTTGCTGGGAATTGAACTCAGCACCTGTGGAAGAGCAGACTTAATTGCTGAGTGCTCTTAATTGCTGAGCCATCTCTCCAGCCCTGCTTTGAGTTTCTAAAAAGCTGATTCTGTAATTGTAACTGTAGGGGCCTTTCTATGTTCACTCCAGTTCTCATAATGACACAGAGACTTAAATTTATTTATGAATGCCTTTGGCCTTGGCTTAGACTTGCTCCCAACTAACTTGCAATTGAGTTATCCCATTTATACTATTCTGTGTCTACTACATGGCTGGTAGTTACCCTTACTCAGTTTCATTTGTCTGAATTCCTCCAAGTCTAGGTGGTGAATTGAAGTGGAAACTTTATCTTTGGAAAGTTGGTTGGATGGTGTTTTGCTGGGGCAAACACACGAAGGAGTGTTTTCCTAAAGTGGACACAGGTGAAAGACTAAGGCAGATTCTTGAAGGAATGTTTAGCTGAAGCAGACACAGGAGAGAGAATATTCTGCTAAAGCAAGCACGTGAAAGGACACGTGATGAAGGATTCTTTGCTAACAACACACATGTATTTATTGGTCCACCTTACATTGTGTAGTTGAGCTCCGTTTGTCAGGACACTATAAACACACCAAAAAACTTCTGGTGGTGTGCTATAGACTCAGGCTGATTGGCAGAGTGATCTCAGCTGACAGGTGCATGTGCTGAGGCAGGACATGTGGAGGACATGTAATGTTTGGAGGGTATAAATAGGACTGAATGAACAGTGATGGAGGCTGAGCTAGGCTTGCTTATAAAGCTAGCTGTGCAATGCTTATGGATCTTCACTGAGTCTTCATTGATCTTAGCTTCCCTGAGAGAGGCACAGTTGAGAATATCTCCTGGCGTCCCTCTGCATCCCTCCAAGTCCTGACTCAAGCCAAGGCTGAGACCTGGCTGTCTCTGCTAGGTTGAGCCACCACTGCCGATTTGTTTGCTATCCCAACTATACCCAACTGGACTGCTCGTGTATCCATGAAGTGTTTGCAAGTGGATCAAGCTGCCACCGCTAACCTGTGAACTGAACTGTTGATTTCCAGACAACACAGACAGGAGTTGTGCCAAAGAACCTTTCTAAACAGATCCAAGTCCCCCGTATCCTTTCTTTTTCACTACCTCTGGTGAGTGGTGGGCTACAAGGGAGGTTAAAGCACTTAAGAACCATTATTAAAAATAGGTTTTAAAAGAATTAGGGCTGAAGAGATGGCTCAGTGATTAAGAGCATTGACTGTTTTTCCAGAGGTCCTGAATTCAATTCCCAGCAACCACATGGTGGCTAACAACCATCTGTAATGGGATCTGATGTCCTCTTCTGGTGTGTCTGAAGACAGCTACAGTGTACTCATATAAATAAAATAAATAAATCGTGAAAGAAAAAATTAAAGTTATAGCAAATCCTCCTGTACCTTTCCCAGAGTGCTATCTCTACTGGAATTCCTACCTTATACTTCCTGCCTTTGGTAATAGGTCATAGGGTTTCTATTATCCAATCAAGGGTGACTTAGGCATGTAAGGAAGAACAGTTTTCTTTGTTTTTATAGGGAATGAAAAATATAGGGTTACCATCAAAAGTTATAAAGATTATATATGACCCGGGAAGACTTCCTGCTAGCTGAGGCATGAATGTCTCTGCATAGCCAATGAATGTTTTTGGCTACCTGGTGCTCATGACTTATTACATGCTGTGATAGTTTATATATGCTTGGCCCAGGGAGTGGCACTATTAGAAGGTGTGGCCTTGTTGGAGTAGGTATGTCACTGTGGGCTTGGGCTTAAGACCCTCACCGTAACTTCCTGGAAGTCAGTATTCTATCAGCAGTCTTCAGATGAAGATGTAGAACTCTTAACTCCTCTTGTACTATGCCTGCCTGGACACTGCCATGTTCCTGCCTTGATGATAATGGACCAAACCTCTGAACCTGTAAGCCAGCCCCAATTAAATGTTGTCCTTTAAAGAGTTGCCTTGGTCATGGTGTCTGTTCACAGTAGTAAAACCCAAACTAAGACACATGCCATCCTTTTATATAGCATGGATGGAAATTTATATTACAGTTTGGTTACACAGTCCAAATGGACTTAAAAATTGATAGATGCCTTTCACCTGGTCAGACACTAAGCAGAAAATTGTTGGCTGATTTATGCACACCATGCATTCCATACATGTTAATCCAGAAATGTACCTGCATTACCTTTAAAAGTTTGTGTTTTCAGAGCAAACAGACCATACACCAATGAAGACAGAGCATGTAGCCTGGGTGATTGAGCCTCACCTAGAAACTGCCTCACTGTGTCCTCAAAAATTTGCATCCAGGTCAACTTCAAAACAGCTAGCTCAGATGGTTCAGCCTCAGGGACTTGTTGTTTAGTTAAGCCTTGCACTTTCCTATCACACTGAGGCTGGACAGCAAGTGAAATAGCCAGCTCTCCCAGGATTTTGTCAATATCTCAATTTTCTTAGGGTCCCCAAAAGTTTCCTTCACACCAGACAGCAGGAAGCAATTTTAAGAATACAATGGCCCCATTCCCAAGAGGTGGGGTGGGTGGTTTTTGGTTGTTTGATGGGTTATGGATATTTGTTTTCATTTAGGGGTGTTGGTTTCAGGTTGTTATTAGTCATGGTCAGGGAGGATACAAAGTAAAGGAGGTTATATTCAGAGATCTCTTTCTCCTCTCTATCCTTTCCTATCTAGTGTTATGGAGAAGGGAAGGGGATACTAAAAGTAAAAAAAAGTAGGGAGGATATAGGATGATAGGATAAAAGGTAGTTTATTGAATCCACTATTCTCAAATTCTATCACTATATTGATAGAAATTTTAGGTTATTTTGTTCAATTCTTGCTTGATGTATTGTATATATACAACTCACTTAAAATGTAAAGTTCTAGTCTTATGAAAGCTATTATTGCAAACTGCTTAGGATAATTAAAAATGCAAGTTAGTAGTTAGTCACCTATAAATAATCTTACTTGTAGTCGTTAGGTAGTAGTTAATTACAGAAATAAGCTTTATTTAGCCTCTTGTATGTTTTCAAAGTTAAGCAGATAATAAATAGCTAGAAACAAGAAATGTTTGTCTACTTAAATATGATAATCTTCAAACACTTTGGAGATCCACAGATTATGGCATTTAAAGATGTTTTAATAATAAAAGGCTTTTCATGGGCATTGAACTTCCACATGTAGTTTGCTTCAAATGTAGCAAAGCTAGCCACTGAACAAAAAACTGCTCTTGCCTCTACTGCTGACAGCACGTTGTCCAAACTGTGGATAAACAGGACACTGGGAAGTTGACTGCACAATTTTTAGAGACAAAAAAAAAAAAAGTAAAGTAGGTCAGTCCTTCAAAATTTCTGCTTCACAGATGTGTCAGATATTCTGGGCTTGTTAGCTAAAGACTGGATGCCCTGATGACACAGAGGAACTTTGGGTGACTGTCCAGGGAGTCAGCAGTCTCTGTCATTTCTTTAGTTTTGGAAGCTGCTTGCTGTTTAGTAAGGTAATATAGCTTTCCCAGATCTCTGATGGGATTGAAGACTAAATAGTTATAGTCTTAAAAGTTTTCCTTATTAAAGATATAAAAGCTTAAGTTGTTTAGGATCTGAGATGTTTTTAGGTTGATAAATGCAAGTTATGATAGTAAGTGATTTAGGTACAGAACTTTGGACTCACCAGGGTAGGATAGTGGAGTACTTTTTCCCAGGTTGCCAAATACATATATAGACTGAACATTGTAAATATAATTATTTGATAGTTCTTATAATTGTTCTTATTGTATTTAGCTTATTAGAGAAAAGGCTTTATTTTGCATTAAAAGGGGGGAGATGTAGTGAGTTTTGGATTAAAAACTCAGTTATAGAATTTGTTTTGTTTTAACCCCATGCATGGGATATGGGCTGCATCAGTTTGTCCGCAGCTATTAACTATGATTGTCTTGTGCTCTAGAGGGGTATGATTTTTGCCAACTGCAGACAGCTTAATTTTGAGGACTCTGGAGAGCCCCAAGAGGGCCTGCTGTTCCCACTGCTGTTGTGTTTGCTAGACTGCTGGATATTCTGACAAAGATTGGACTTGCCCCAAGAAACACAACAACCCTAATTAACAGGAAGTAGTCTATTTTGTTGGCCAAGAGGTCTACACCCCGTTTCCTTTCTAGCCTTCTCTCTTACCTAGTGTTGAGGGATTAGAAGGAAGGTAGAGCTGTAAGAACCCAATAAAATGATATGCCAACATGAAGCCTTGGAGGCTATGAACCTAGTGAGGCTTCCCTCCAAGCCCCCAAGTTGTACCTTAGCTGTCCTAGGCTAGGTCCCATCTGGGGCAGGGAACAGTCTGGGTGGGAAGACATAATGGATACCACATGCTAAGAAGTGCTGCCATGGAGCCCAGTGGTGATGTGAGCACCAAGAAAAGGGCTTTTCAGAGGCAGCCTACTGTACTGGTCCTTCATCAGGTGCACTCAGCTCACAGGAGGCAACTTTTGGTACCAAAAAGGGTGAGAAAAGTACCAACACATGGGGCTGAGAGATAACACAGTAGTTAAGATTGTATACTGCTCTTGCAGAAGACCCAAGTTCAATTCCCAGTCCTTAAGTTGGTACTCATTAGTTGCCTGTAACCTCAGCTCCAGAGGACTGTCTTTGGTGTCTGAGAGAACCTGCACATACTCATCCACCCACCCACACACGTACACGGAATTAAAATAAAAAGCTGAGTGTAACCTTTAAATCCAGTACTTGGAAGCAGAGGCAGCAGTTTGAGGCTTGCCTGGTCTACACATGCCAGGACTTCAGTTGAGTCTCTGACTCAAAAAACAAAAACAAAACAAAACAAACCCCCAAAACAAACAAAAAAGGGAAGAAGCAGAGATATCAGTATTGAGATGCTGAGGAAACATGTCTCCACACTCCTTCTCTATCTCAACCAAGGACCTAAAGAGGCATGGGGGTGGTATGCTTGCTCCTCTCAACCTTGTGACACTATAGTCCAGTCCAGGGCTGCCTTATCCCCAGACTTTTAGTTTTCTGCCCAGTTAGCACTATTCAATCAAATCATAACTGTATTATCCAACTGGTTACTGGGCTGCCAGGGTCAGTAATTCTGTGCCTCTCTCTTTATATGCTTGGCTTGTGCACAACACCAGAGAATTTGGTCCTGCAGCATTGAGTATCCATCTTGTGTCATACACACCCTGGGATTTGCTGAACTTATGGTGGGAAGTTTACAGAAGCTGTGTGGCTTACATGTCCAGGAAAACTAACTACCAATGGCTAGCTAGGTGTTTGCCTTAGTGGGAAGAATAGGTAAACTGATTTCTTTTTTTTTTAAGATTTATTTATTATTTATATGAGTACACTGTTGCTGTCTTCAGACACACCAGTAGAGGGCATTGGATCCCCTTACAGATGGTTGGAAGCCACCATGTAGTTGCTGGGAATTGGAACTCAGGACCTTCAGAAGAGCAGTCAGTGCTCTTAACTGCTGAGCCATCTCTCCAGCCCGTGAACTGATTTCTAAATGCAAAATCAGCAACTGTTCAACGAGGCCTCTCAGCTGTGGGTCTATAAGGTACCATGTCCCTAAAGGCCCCAGGGACGTACCTTGTTCTGGAGCCTTCTTTGAAACCTATGGTTTTTGGTTAGAAAAGGCCTCCAGTAGCTCAAGTGAACCTTGGGTAGGTCCAAACTTCTAATCTCCAAAGGTCACAAGACATTCTTGACACACGGGTAGATACCAGATGGTTATTTCAAAAAAAGTCTTTTTAATTGTTCAAAATAGCACAAAACAACATCGCACTATGGTAATATTGAGTCACAAGGGTTACTCTACATTAGATGAATGGGTAGTATTGTCCTCAGAAATCAAAGGGTGCTCAGGAGAAGGGATGGGGAAAACAAAAGGAATGGGTGAGTGGGTTCCAATTTGACTAAACATGACTTTCCACAGAGAAATATAATACAATACACTAGAGGCCCCAGGGGGTATGGGCCAGAGCGGCTGAACACATTGGCTGTCCATTTTAAAATCTTTCAGTAACTTGCTTGCAAGCATTACTCACTGCCTAACTTGGGTCCTGGAGAGAGAAAAAAAATCCAGAGCTTGGGGACAATGCTACAAAATTACTGAGTTGGTATCTGGTACCTACCCATAGCCTCTGTGGGATATGGCATACCCCACCCCCATCCTGGGCTGCCTTCAAGGGGGTTAAGTCCCACCAGTTCCCTGCCCCTACTGCATTATTTAGGGTCAGTCTCTGCAAGTGATGCTGATTAAGGTGGACACCACCTTCAATTCAAGGCCAAGCCTCTGTATGTTAAGTGCTAACCCATAGGGAATGAAGTTTAATTGTCTCACACTGTTCCACAAACAGGCAGGGGCTAGCAACAGGATATTGGGGCAGTACAAGTCTCACCCAGGATACTCTGCTTCTCTCCTGCCTTAGCTGCTCTTTTAGCTTTTCCCCAGGAAGACTCCTGCCAATGATTAGCCAAGGGGTGATGGTGGTGGTGGAAGATAGGATACACATTCTGTACACAGCTAACAAAAAAAAGGATAAACCCCCACACACTAAGGCTAAAATTACAATAAAAATGTTAACTTCATTAATTTCAACTTAAAAAATACAACAAATGCAGCAGTTGGTGATGTGGCCCCCCAGGCTCAAAATGGTAGGCCAAAGCCAGGGTTACTGGGGGCCATTCTGTGCCCACTGGGAGGATTTCACAGCCACTGCTCAGACCAACCAAGGCTCTCCTACCCTTCTCTTTTGTAAAGAGGGGGAGGTATTGAGTGGGAACTCAAAGGCCTCTGAGATACATTTAAGCTTCCTGTGACTTTGCTGGGCGAGATAGGGTCTGGCTAAGCGTGAAGAAGGGATGTGAGGTGGCTGGAAATACAAGGATAGTAAGTAACAAACCAAAATAGAACCAGACAGACACCCAAGATGGGATACCTGCTGGGAAAAGCCTCTAAGGGATCCTGGGGGTTATCCTTCCCCCTCCAGACCTTGGCTGCATCTCAGGCCAAGGATGATGAACTATAAACAAGTGCAGGCTTAAGTATGGGTGCTATCTCCTTTGTTTTCAGTTTTTAATTTCTCTTCCCAAAGTCTCTGAACTGTCCAGTCATACTTAACCCAGGGAGGGCACCAAGTAGGGAAAAGGAAGGAGCACAACTTGCACTTACTCGCCATTCTTTCCAATCTGCCTTCTGCTTCCTCCCAACAGCAATGGTAAAATGTGCTTTCTTTATTGTAAAAACAGAGGGAAACGGGGAGACTGAATGGTGGCCAGTAGCTGGTGAGGGTGAAGTGCAAAGGCCAGGTGGGCAGAGCGGGAAGGTGGGCCCTATAGGGCATTCCTGAAGCAGAGGGGTCTGGAGGATCCAGATGCTGGCCAGCTTCCTCACTGACCATCAGCCTTAGACTTCTTTGGAGCAGATTTCCTTATGTAAGAGAAAGAGAAGGAATAGTTACAGAGGATCCCAAGAGTATCACAAAAACACCAACTCAGGACCTTGTGTGGATATAATCCCAAGCAGCTGATGAGAAATGGAGCTTACTTCCACTCTAAGTATCCCACACAGAAGATTCCTGAAAGAGACTTGCTACTTACATTTCTGGAGACGACATGGGCCGCTTGCTGGCTGGCTTGGTGCCAGAGCTGTCTTTACTGGTTTCTGAAAGAAATTGGATGAATGGTGAG
Organism: Rhabdomys pumilio; assembly: GCA_030674055.1. Lineage (NCBI taxonomy): Eukaryota > Metazoa > Chordata > Mammalia > Rodentia > Muridae > Rhabdomys > Rhabdomys pumilio. The sequence goes on along the minus strand of JANHMN010000005.1, from coordinate 1,533,267 downwards.
CAACCAGGGTAAAAGCAGGAACACTTGAGTGTACTCCACTTGCCACAGTCCTGACTGCCCATGTCATCCCTCAGGTTCAGTTCCTGCCTCTCAATGTCCCTCCTGAGACAGATACCTCCAGGGAGTCAGCCTCAGCCTGAGCCACCCATTTTAAGGACCTTGGGACATGCTGTTCTTGAACCTAACAGCTTTTGCTTTCTTCTAGCTCTTCCTCCTAACGTTTCTCACTTTTAGACATCCCAGGGTATCTTCTGTGCACCCCTAGAACACAAGAACCTCCCTAGTCTAGCTAGATATTTTTGTTCTACTCAGTGCTGTCCCCTGTACTCTCCCTAAAAACTGCTCCAAAAGGTTTGTGAACACTTACCCTGCAACCACCTCACTTGTGTGGCGGGGCCGTAGCCCTTTTCATTGCGGGCAGCAATGCGGAAGATGATGGCAGGCTTTGTAGTATAGTCAATGTGGGCGTTGGAGAGGCTGGAAGACTGCACTAGGCAGGAAGGACTAGGCCCACAGTACACTCGCATGAAGGCCAGCTGGGCTGGGGTAGAGCTCTTGGGCTCACCACTGGCCTGTGAGCTCTGGATGGCCAGGTACACAGAGTACTCGATGATCTTGCCCGAGGTCACAGATGGTGGCTCCCAGGTGAGGTGAGCACCATCTGGGCTCTAGAACCCAGGACATAAAGTTAAGGCTTGTCTTCTTCAGTCACTGTGGCTTCAGCCCACCCTGCCTGTGCTCAGAGCAAGAGGGCTAGAAGCTTCTAGAACTACTAATAATCTCTATAAAAAAAAACCTCCTCCAATACAATAGATATTCCAGGGGCCAGTGAGATGGCTCAGCAGTATGGTAAAGGTGCCTGCTACCAAGCCTGATGACTGAGTTTAATTTCTACAACCTCCTCTGACCATCAACATGAGCACCGTGTCATACCTATGACCCCCCCCCAAATACAAATGTAATAAAAAAAAAAAAAAAATCTTACAACCCCAAACAACCCAGAGATATTCCACATCAAATTTTAAAGGACTTTAAAGAGCCTTTATAATACGTCCCAACTCAAACCCATCATCTAATCCATAACTTGTCACTTAGCTTCTTGGTGCCTCAGTTTCTGCATCTGAAAGTAGACTAACAAGACCCAGGCCTCCTTGGGACTTTCAGGATTAGACAAAAAGATTTATCAATGGAGAGCCTGGCATGTACCTTGTTTACTAAAGGTGAATGTAGGCTACCTTGACCTTATCTGGTATACTCTTAGTCCAGATACCCACTGGTTCTGTTCATATGTACCACCCTAGAGCAGACAGTAGACCAACAGGGAAAAGGTGGCCCATAGAAAGACTCACCTTGCTGATTTTAATAGCACAAGGAGCCCCTGGGAAACCAGGAAGACAAGTCTTAAAGGCTGAAATCTCACTGAAGGGACCCCGGCCACAAGCATTGATTCCAGCAACTCGAAATTTATAAGCCGTGCCTGGCTGCAGTTCCTGCTTCTTTAGCTGGTTATAGTCTGGGACCGTGCCTGAGTCATCCTAAGGTAAGAGGTGCAAAACTCGTAAAGAAGAATATGGCTTGAGGCCTGCAGTCAAAAAATACTCTGGACTTGGGGGCAGTTCAGTGCTAGAGTGCTTGTCTAAGATAGACAATGTCCTAGAGTAAAATGGGACCAAGAGGAAGTTCAGTGATGGCTGTCTCTCTTATAGCAAGGCCCTAAGGACATGGTGAGGTTAACTGGGGCTTGGTGCCATTAGAAAAGGATTAAGTTTGACTTTCTTACTCTCTGGTGGGGAAGGTGTCTCTCTGGGTGGCCTTTCTACTTCCTAATTGTTCAAGTGGCACAAGATGGAGTTCTCCTGTGAGCTCCTCTCACAAGGCAGGGAAACTAAATTGTTTTTATGACAATTGCCTCACAGGCATGGCAGGATCCACCCCACTATCCAAGGGTACCAATTACTGGGAATACTTACATCTGACTGAACAGCATCATCTGGTGGCAGAAAATAGTGTGTCACCATTACACTGGTACCCTTAATGACACCCACATCAAACCACTGGTTCTCCTTTTTCACAGGGGCTTTGCTGGGTGGGGGTGGCAAGTCCGGTTTCTGGGGAACAGAAATGAGATGACATCAAGCCCTTGGGGCCCAAAGGCAGTGCTGCTCTATCCCCTGGGGCCACTGAACCAGACTCACCACACCCAGGGACTCGATGCCATTGGCCACTTCAGTAAGGGTAGCTGCAGCCTGCATCTTTGCTGGACTGGCTACAACAACAGGCTGGGGAGCCACAAATGTGTTAGATGGAGCCAGGCCTGGAAAGAAACAAAGTATCAGTCGGGAGAAGGTTCTGTGTTGAGGCAGAACCTCCATGCCACCTTGCTACACTGTGTCCACCTCCCATCAGTTCAACTCTATCAATGATTACCCCTGCCAAAAAGCAGACCCGCTTACTCTCTGTAGCTGTTGAGGGTAGCAAGGCCACAGTGCTGGGGACAGCACTAGCTAACTCGTTGAGGCAGTTGCTCTCGATGGATGGGTCATTGAGACTGTCAGCTGGGGCCAGAGCCTCAGTGGGAAGGTGGTGCTGCTGTTGTGCTTGAGCTTGAGCCTCCTGGAGCTGCTGCTGCTGCTGCACCAGGGCTGCAAGCTCCTGCTGTGTCAGCACAATGGGTATGGTGGTAGCCTGACCCTCTTGGCCTTCAGCTGAAAGGTGACCCAGTTCTGCTTGTGTCACTGCTGCTGCTGCTTCAGATGTATCCATGGGCTCCCCAGTGCCTGCTCCAGGACCAAGAAAACTACTATTCAAAAGGAACACAAGTATGCCTGGCCCAACGGACAGCAATGGTGTTTTCCTAAGCTTTTATCCTGCCCACACCTTATTGTACCCCTCACCACTAGGCCCTATGTCAACTTCCTGGACTACTTGTCCTACACAGGCCTCTGTTGAGTTACACTGTGCACTCTCACAGGAAGCAGATCTCAAGTTGTCCCCAAATGGTGCCTTAGCCCTCATCCTAAGGTACCTATCCCTCAAATCTCCCAGCTGATACCTACCCATGACGGCCTGCTGTGCGGCCTGGAGCACAGCCTGGATGGCCAAGGCTTGGGCTTCTTCAGTGGCTGCAGCTTGAGCAGCTGCTTCAGCAGCAGCAGTCACTGCCAGTTCCTCTGGAGTGAGCCCTGTTACCATAAGGGTTGTGGTGCCCGCCTGGGCTTCAGCCATCAGCTCTTGGGGAAGTGATAACTGGTCTACTTCAGACTGTGTGGGTGGGGGTGGTTGGACCACCACAGTAGCCACGACTGCAGAGGTGGTAGGCTCCTGGCCTGAAGATGGGTCTCCAGTGCTGCTCAGATCCACGGCGGCCTGGAGCTCAGGGGTCTGGGAGGCTGACAGGACCTCGGCGGACTCCCCCATCAGGGGCGTGGAGGCAGACTGCAGGAGTTGCCGTGGAGGCAGCTGTTGGCGAGGCCCTGGTGAGACCTGGAGTTCCTCTGGGGGCTGCAGGATGTCAACAGCAGAGAAGGGCATGTCAGAAGTTTCTGTGTTGGCTATGGTCACTGTTATCGTGGCTGGGATGGGGACTTCGGAAGTCAGAGCCCCTGGGGTAGTCTCAGTCAATGATGAGATGTTCTAGAAAGGGAGAGAAGCCCCCGTCAGAGGGAGAGGAGGGGAGACAAAGGCTAGAACCAGCAGTGGGGCCAAAAAACAAGATAGCCTTTGTTTTTTTCCCTGTAGGCCTATGGTATCATACACTACAGGCTGGCCACTTTTTACACCATGATAAATGTAAATGGGGAAGGTAAGTTAAGTTTCAACTCATGCCCAGAAGACTTCACTTTAAGAGACAAATGATGGGGAACAGCCAAGAAGGAAACCAACAGCAGAAGATAAAGTGCCATGGCGCCTCTAAGGGATTGTCTGCCTCCTGCCTCCCAGGCACCAAGATTGCCCTTTTATGGTCTGGAAGAACCAAGGAGCAATACTATGCTGGTACAAGGGCGACACCTAGTGTCCATTTATGGACAGCACAGATGAAAGGCATAGTGGGCAAAAGGCCACAAAAGGGATCCTTTGGGGTGAGACTTACCGGCACAGAGGGACCTGGAACTGGTGTAGACTGTGTCACAGTGGTCACTGCTCTTGGCAGTGTAGAAGACACAGTTGTAGTGATAGCACTGGCACTGGTGATATTTGCACTGTCACCTTGGGTGCTTGCCACCTCTCCTTGGTCACTTGCAGCTGGTGGAGGGTCTATGGATGTGTCAAAGAAGAGACCAGTTGACTTCCACTTGCTTTTACCACCACAGGTTTTTTAGGACCACCCCCCTCTGCTGTGGCTAACACAGAATATCTGTACCCTGCTCTACTGGACACTTATACTCACCTTGGTTTGAGCTCATGTTAGAGGTGACAGTGGTGGCTGTGTGCGTGGTACCTGTCTCGTGGGTCTCGCAAGGAGGGTTTGAGCATACCCTCTGTGTTGGGAAAGAAGCCAGCAACGTGGCACCAGCCTGGGAGGTGACAGTGGGCACTGCTACCACCTCTAAGCCAGACTCCAGGGTTCCATGAGAGGGAGTAGCATCAGGAATCAGGGCACCAACACTGACTGACATAGTGGTGCCAGTGGAAGTTGTCTGGTGTGTCTCGCAGGGATGGCCACTGGCAGGCTGTTGTCCACCCTCAGGCTGGCCTGCACCTCCATTTGATGTGGCAGTGGTAGCTGTGTGTGTGGTGCCCGTCTCATGAGTCTCACAAGGCGGGTTGGAGCATACTCGCTGAGCACTGCCCGCATTGGAGGTAGTGGCGGTGTTGGTGGTACCCGTCTCATGGGTCTCACATGGCGGGTTGGAGCAGACTTGGGTCACAGAAGCTGAAGGGCACAGCAGTGCCTCTAGGGCTGTCATAGTCATGGTACTACTAGGAGAGCTTGCCTGGAGGCTCTCATATGTAGATGTGGGGACCACCCGAGTTGCACCAAGCTCCCCAGCAACCATGATAGAGCGGGCTGTGGTTGGGGTATTGGTTGTGTAAGTATGGTATGTCTCTGGTTGGCGTCCTGTGGGTGTGTCCTTGCTGCTGGGGCCACTTAGCCCAACTCTGACACTTGGAAGGGCTAGCTGCACAAAGGCAGGGCTGTGGCGCCCAGCCTCCAGTGCCACACTTGGCCTGAGCAGTGGGCCAGCTGAGCATGGAGCTCCAGTGGCCTGCACAGTCATGGTGGTGCTGGTCATGTTGGTCTGCTGAGTTTGGCACTGAGGCTTCACCGTACCTAGGGCTCTCTCCAATGTCCCAGGAGCCACAGTGATCCGCACTACAGTAGGGGTGTTAGTGGCACGACGAGTATCTCGCTGCTGCCCAGTGCCCATGCTGGACATTGCTGTAGTGGCAGTGCTGATGGTGCCTGTCTCATGAGTCTCGCAGGGCGGGTTTGAGCAGCCATGCTGCCCAGCCATGTTGGAGGTTGCTGTTGTGGCAGTGTTGGTGGTGCCTGTCTCATGGGTCTCACAGGGGGGATTTGAACAGACACGGACCACATTACCATTCTGTTGTCCTACAGCTGAGGTCACAAGTGAAGCAGCTGCCTCCTGTCTGTCACAAACAAACTGCACCTGGGTAGGTTGAGGATGTCCCCCAAGGTTAGCCACAACAGTGGTGGTAGCTGTATTGGTGGTGCCTGTTTCATGGGTTTCACAGGGTGGGTTGGAACACACCAGTGTCACAGTGCCGGGCTGTACATCACCCTGGCCTGAGTCAGCGATGGTAACTGTTGCTGTGGGCTGCTCTGTGGTAGGTGAGGCCAAAATGGACACTGGAAGGTCATGTACAGGCTGGGCCTCAACTCCACTGGGTGCTGTGATCAGAGTTACCTGGGTAGGCTGGGAGACAGGCTGGGGGAAGAGAACAGAGGAGTTAGTCCCTGAACTATGTTATTTCGCTTTTGCCTCTCCTACTATCGTATGCTTGCCCATGTTGACTGGAACCACCAACTCTGCTAACTATCCAAGGCAAATCTAAGATAAGCTTGACCCATGATCTTAAAATAATGACTTACTTAAGAGACGAAGATGAAGGGACAATAAGGCAGAGCTGGGGCAGGAGAAGGGGTTGTGCTACAGTCAAGCCTTTTTCTAGACAGTGTACAAAGGCCAGTAAAATAGATCCCTTACAACTTCTTGTCCAGTTTGAAAAATATGACAAGAGAACAAAACAAATACTATATGCTATTATGAGATCCTAGTGTCTGCAAACTGGACATAGCTCACGTGTCACCAGGAAAGACTAAGACAGAGATGGTACATCCTTAGGACCCACTTACCTGCATTGTGATTGTGGGTGTGGTGAGCCCACCAGCAGCTGTTAGTGTAGTCTGTGCAGCTGACACTGTGATAGCAGTAGGGTTGATCACCTGGCTTGAGAGCGTAGCAATGGTGCCCAAGGTAGTGATAGGTGTAGCCAGGGAAGCACTGGTGCTATGTGCCCCAGCTCCGGCAAGGCTGGTGGAGACAGTGCCTGTCACTGTGCCTAGTGTTGTAACACCTAAATGGAGGGAAAGGCAGAGGTAGAATGAAGCCTATTGCTACCACTTACTATTTAGCAGCCTGTCTCTCTGGAGAGGGCTAGGGAATGGGAGCCTTGTCATGTGGCCACCAAGGACAGAAGGCTCTGGAGAGAGCACCTGTTATCCTCCCCCAGCCATTGCCGAGGACCTGGCCTGTGGGCTACACACCTGTGGTGCCCTTCACAACCAATGTGGTGACAGCTGGCTTGACAGCGGAGACGGTGACAGGGGTGACCAGGCGAACGCCGCCCATGGGCACAGTGCGGAGGATGGTGCCTGGCTGTCCAGGGGCCCCCTTTAGCACCACCTAGAACACCAGAGCAAAGTGCCACCAATGTCACTTTCAGGCTGGACTGTGCTGCCCCTCTCAGGCCTGTTAGGAGGACACATGTGATCTGCGCTGGACTGAAGTGAAGAGGGGCCACGTGTGCCTCACCTGGGTCACTCCTTGTTGCCCATGGCCAGTAGCAATCTTGGGGACAGCAGTGATGATTTTGGCAGGTGCTCCTGTTCCTGAAGTCATCACTTTGGTGGTGATAATTGTGATGGGGGACTTAATGCCAGGACTGCTGGTAACACCTGCATTGGGGAAGGGTCCACAGAAAACAAACTATGAGGGCATCTCATCTTTTAGATTTATATACTCAACAGCAAGGGTCTTTTGAAAGCTGTATGTTTACCCGTGGCGCCTGCCTGGGTGATAATGGCCGACATGGGAATGGTCTTAATGATGGTAGTTGTGCCAGGTTTCGTGGTGCTGGGAGAGACACTACTGATGCCCAGGATAGTGGGCTTGGTCCCTGCCCCACTAGCCTGTGTGGTGGTGATGATGGTTGTGGGCTTGCCATCTGCTGATGTCACCAGCTTCAGGATAGTTCCTGCTGGCAGGGGTCCTTTGGTCTGAAAGGAAGAAATTATGAATTAACAGGAACTACTGCCAGAAAGGAACATTAGGTTTAGCTACTCTAACTCAGAGAATGTTCTGAATACTGTGGGTACTGTGGTATCAGCAAGGCCTTTGAGCCACTTGTGCTCATGGTATCTTCTGTCCTTGTTTCCCAGTGTCTATTTATCCCCATGGGCCTGGAGTTTAGGGATGACTTTTGAGAGAGAGTGCTCACCTGGATGATCTGAGTCACAGGGCCTGTAGATGCTTGGCCTGTCACTGCTGAAGTCTGAACTGGTTTGGTCTGAACCACTGACATCACTTTTCCCAGATTGGAAATCTAAAAAGGAAAGGATGGAACAGGCAGTAATCTGGAACCAAACAAGGGCATGGACTGGGCTAGAACTATACTGGAATTAGCCCAAGATAGCGAGTCACCAGTGGTATCCACCATAAGCTGGCAACTGTCACACATAGTCAGGTGGTTTCTGTCACTCACCAGAGCACTGCCTCCTGGGACAGAGATGGGACTCTTCACTAGGGTGATGGTCTTTGTGACTCCGCCTACCACTGTGGTCACCACCTGGGCTTGCTGGGCTACTGTTACAGTCCCTGATTTGTGTACTGTGATGATAGGGCGGGTCGATGTGTTGGCAGCAGAGGACACAGATGTCCCTACTTGGGCAGCTGCAGTCTTTAGCATTCGAGTGGCTGGGTTGCTCACCTGGAGAAGCAGAGATGAGTAATGAACACAGCAGCAACATAATGGCTGTAGTTCTGCTGACCACCTGTCCATCCAGCTTGGTTGACTGAGCAGCAAGAGAACAGCCAGACCTCTCCGCAGGTCTAATCTAAGGCTGTACACCCTTAAAGGTAACTGTATGTTCCATAACCCATGCCAGTACTGATTATAAACCAATGGCCCAAAAGGTTGGACCAAACGTAGAACAAATGGTCACTGCTTGTTCAATCACCAGGCCCAGAAAATAAATGCTCACCATGACAGGGGAGGAGGCCACCTTCACAGTGGCTGGAAGAGTGGTTGTGCCAGGTGTCACAGCCACTGTCTTGACAATGGTGGTGCCTGCTGGGACACTTAGAACTGTGGGTGCTGAGGAAGGAGGGATTTTCTGTGTGGCAGCAGCAGCCGCCGCCAATGCAGCCATCCCACTCATCTGTGGGTTGCTGCCAATCACCTGTGGTGGACAGAAAGCATGTGAGCTGCAAGGGTTCCACCTGCTTCCCAATTCAATGACCCTTTCAGAACCTGCCAGGAGGGCTCAGCAGCATCCCAGTTTTTCCTAATTGGCTCCTCTCTCCTAGTGCAAATGATAAGTAGGTAGGTGCTTGCCAAGTGCTCCTTTCTTTTGAGAAAGGGTCTCACATAGCTCAGGCTAGCCTCAAACTCACACTAAAGATGACCTTCAATTTCTGATCTTCCTGCTTCCACCTCTCAAATGTTGGGATTACTTGACATGCAACTACACACTTGGCTAATGCTATGTTAGAAACTGAGCCTAGAGCTTCATGCAGGCTAAGCAAGTACTCAACCAACTGAGCTACACACCGAACCCGAGTAGACTTTTAACCAAAGAACCATAGTCAAGCTAGGCCTGGGTCATAGCTTGTAATCGTAGCTTCTCAGGAGGCTGAAGCAGAGATCACAGCTTAGTGATACCCTGGTTCAAAAGTAAAAGCCAGAGGTATAGTTAGTTTGTGAAGTTCTTCCCTAACAGGGTTCTGCCTCCAGCACTGTAGAGATAAATAAAAAGACCACAGCCAGAACTGGAGATATATCTCTGTTGGCACAATGTTTTTCTATACTGTGTAATGGTTACCCTTATATTATTTCTTTTTTTAAAAAGTCTTATTCATTTTATGTATGTGAGTACACTATATATAGCTGTCTTCAGACACACCAGAAGAAGGCACCAGACCCCATTACAGATGGTTGTGAGCCACTACGTGGTTGCTGGGAATTGAACTCAGGACCTCTGGAAGAGCAGTCAGTGCTCTTGACTGCTGAGCCATCACACCAGCCACCCCCTTATATTATTTCAAATGCTAATTTCTCTATCCCACTATGAAGAGGCATTAGGAGAAGAGAGCTAGAACAAGAAAGGATGAAAAAATAAAGTAATATGCAGATATTGTCTGGGAGGAAGCCTGATTAGCTTGGAGGCTTAGAATGGAGTAATAATTGCTAAGTATCTGGCTCAAAGCAATTTTAATAAATCTTAGCCTCTGTATATGGTTATTGGGACTAGCTAAGGTAAAGAAATACAGCCATTGGATTAATTTACTACATACATTTATAATAAAAATAACTCACTTTACATATCTCAGTATACACAAAGCAGTAATGGGTTTCACATACAACATTATCAACATCACTGCTGGGTATGGTTCATGTTTATAATTCCAGACTCAGGAGGCTGAGGCAGGACAATTTCTTAAATAGTAGATAGCCTGGGCTACAGAGTATGACTGTCAAAAATCAAAATAAAACACAACCTTTGAGTTAAATTCTCATTCTCACAGACTTGGGTCAAATCCAACTAACTAGATTTTTCCTCCGCCTTCCAAAAATCAGAAAAAACAATGACAATGTCAAGAACCACCCTGCCCCTGCTATGGTTTTTTGAGACAGGGTTTCTTTGTATAGCCCTGGCTATCTTTGAACTCCTGTCTCATGAGTGCTGGGATTAAAGGCTTGTGGCATTTTTAATGCAGTAGCATCTTACAAACAACAAGAACATATGATGGGAGCTGGTGGGCTTCATGCATGCTAGGCAAATATTCTATCAAGTAAGCTAACACCCCTAGCCGCAGGGAGATATATGATACACACATGCACGTATTTTTAACGATCACATGAAAACTCTGTTTATACTATTGGGTCACCATAAAGTCCCACTCAGTAACAGATCCTCACCGTCCCCTGTGCACTCTGTGTGGGTACAACCATTCGCACACTGGCAGGCAGGGAAGTTACAGTGACAGGAGCTTTCCCAGCCTGGCTTGCAGGTCTCATGGTAACCAGTGGTGTTCCTGTTGTAGCTTGAGGACCAGTCACTTTGAGAACAGCAGGGACACCTGATGAGAAAAAGGGTTGATCATCAGGAGGTACTCTTCTACACATATCCCACTACTTTGCCAAATTTAAGGCAGACTTGAGCTATTCCTTGACCTGCATGTTCTTTATGTGTGACTTTTCTATGCCCCCAATATCACATTATCAGCAAGACAGAACACTTTTATCTCCCATTTCAAGAACAAAACCAAAGCTAAATCAACCAAGAACAAAGCAACAGCCACTATTAAGGCAATAAGTCTCTCCAGTGACTAAGCCCTACACAAATGCCTATGGCCCCCATGGCTTACCTTGAGTCCTGGCTGCAGTGGGCACAGAAATGGAGCTGCCTGGCACTGTCGGCAAGACCTGGATGGTGGTTGTGCTTGGGGGTGCAGTGGCAGCCTGGGGCACAAGTGTGATGCCTACTTGGGTCAGTGGCTGTACAGCAGGTGCAGCTGCTGCTGGTGCAGGGCTCTTGGGGGGGTTGGCAGGCACAGATGGGACTGGATTGGGAGTGGGGGAGGTAGCCGTAGCAGCTGTGGCAGGAATGTCATATTTCTGGAGTTGTAGAAGGTAACTGTCGGCTGTTGCTACTGCACCCCAGCTAACCTCCAGTGAGTTGGTGTTGGCTCGTACTAGTTGTACTCGGGCTGGGGGTGGTGGCTTTTCTGTAATACAACAAAGAAACTGTTAAGATAGGGAATAGAAAAGCTTCAGCAGTGGGGAATGGCAGTGGTCCTGTATCTTACCTGTCTCCAGATACCACAAGTCCTTGCAGCAGACCTGGTTGTTCCAAGCCTTTCGGTAGCCATCACGGCCACTCCAAATGTACAGACGAGTATTGATGGCAACAGCACAGTGGCCTGCTCGAGCTCGAGGAATGTTGTCCTCCAGTGTATCCATCAGGATAGTTTCCCAGGCCATGGTATCTAGAGGTGTACAGGTGCTAGAGGTCACAGAGGACAAAAGGAACCTGTTCCCCAACTCCCAAGTTGCTCTCTATTCTTTCATTGTCGGGGAAGGTCAAGTTATTGGCGTATCAAATTAAAAGTAGGCAAAAAGAGTATAAAAAGGAAATTAAGCAATATACTGGGAAATTATTTGGAAGATAACTCCTTGCACATAAAAATGAAACAATCCTAAGAGACGGGCAAAAGAAAACAAAATACATAAAACAAATCAAGTAAAGATCTTAAGAAAATGTATGTATCCACAGTCAAAATTAAAGCAACTCAATTTTTTTTTTTTTTTTTGGTTTTTCGAGACAGGGTTTCTCTGTGTAGTCTTAAGCTGTCCTGGAGTTCACTCTGTAGACCAGGCTAGCCTCGAACTTGCAACTCAAAATTTTTGTTTGGTATTGTTTTTAAGATGGGATTTTACTAAGACCTGGCTGGTCCTGAACTCAAGAGATCCGTCTGCTTCTGCCTCCTAGATGCTAGAATTAAAGCTGTATAACATATTAAAGAATATGATACTCACTATGCATGGGTATGAAATGATCTCCAAGACAGTAAGGGAAAAGGGCTACTTGGCCCTGTGTATGGCAGCCTAAGGTCCTGGAGCTATTGCCTATATAGAAGAGTTCCTACATATGGAATACAAGAAACACTTCCTCTGCACTATATGTGCTTTTCCACTCACTGTTATCAGGCACATATGAAGAGCCCGTTCAAACCAAAAGGAGTACTGCCTGAGAGTTTTCTACCCATTGGATATTTCTGGTAATATCCATGAGCCTGAGTTTGCTTCCTGTACATCTTAAAAATTTCCCAGGGTCACCCCATCCCTGGCCACTCTAAGCCTGAGAAGGCCATACCCAGGTTGAGACAAGCCAGTGTGTTGGTACACTTCCACTCCTTCTCGTGTGTGGCCACTTTGACATCGTCCATGACAAGGGGCACCCAGCCACCAAATACATACATTCTAGGAGGATGAAGAAAAAGCAAGAGAGGATTGAAGAGAAGTACCAAGCTAGAGGCTACCTCTTTTACCCAGAAAGTTCTGAACACACTCAGTTCCCTAGAAGGCCCCAGGAGTCCCTGAAGGTGAATGAAGTTATTTAATATGGCACTTTCTACCCGATGGTTCACTCTTTCAAAGAACTGTCATTTCTTTGTAAGGAGAGCATTACTTTGTTCATCTAAGGTGCCTCCATGGACCCTAGACCTTGGCATTCACAAAGAATCCTGATTCAATGAGGAGCTACGCTGCCTATACTCATGATGGGGTAGCCTTACAGGTAAAGAAAGGGTCTCAGGCTGCATTACATGCAGTCCCTCTACCCTTAATCTGTCTTTTTTTATGTTTAGTAAGGAGGGTATGGGGCTGTTCAATGCCAGACTTGCCAGAAAAAGGCCTCCTTGGGATTGGGGGACAGTTGACAAAACTGACTTGAGAAACTTTCAGGACTCAGGGGCAGGTCAGGGAAGAAAAAGAGGAGACACTTACTTGTTTCCTATGGTGGTTGCAGAGTGGAGGCTTCGAGGAAGGGGTGCCACCCCACTAAGACTGGGCTTATTCCATGTCAGTGTCTCTGCAGAAATGGAGAGATTACCTATGCTGGATCAGACACCATAGTCCCAGTACTTGGGCCAACTGGGCCCTAAACCAACATAACAACTGCATCTCTGTCTTCCTAAATCCCTCACTAAGCCCTCTAATTTATTGCCCTAACAACTATATATCAGCATTTCTAAAGCTGTTCAGATGATCTGGGCAAGGAGGTTTCTTCCCCAAAGTACCAGGCATCCCCTTTAAGGCAGCATCACTCTCAGGGATGACATAGGGGTATCAAGCTTACCCCAACCTCTCCTTTGCATTTCTACTCCAGAGCATATTTACCTCCATGTCACTTTAGCACTAGACAAAAAACTCTGACTGTCCACTGAAAAGTGAGTCAGGACTCTACCTAAATTGAGGGAATTCCATTGTGAAAAGATTGTACTCTCTCCTTATTCTCTCCAAAGCCCATATAGTAGTGCACCAAGCCTTACTGTTTCCTATCCACTGATAGGCTAAGGGGGACACTAACTTCCCATGAGCCCCACCTCACCTGGCAACAACAGCCACTCAAGGCCAGTTATCCAGAAGATTGTATTTGCTCTGAAGCTACTGGAATAGCAGCAATTTCTTACCAATATCCAGGGTCCAAAGGTCCCCTAGCCTGCAGCCACTCATTCCTCCATAGATCACCAGCTTGGATTTCTTGTTATCTTTTTCAGTGTAGACCACAGCAGTATGTGACTCCCGGGGTGGAGGCAGGACACCATAAGTGATGGGGATGTCCCAAGCTACCACTCCAGAGCCTGGCCGTAGTTCGAGAATATATAAGTCATTCAGGTACCTAAGGAAGATCAGTCATAGCAAACCTTGAACACATGTACTACAGGCTTTACCAGGTTATCTCAGTGAGCAGTAGATTAGAACACAAAAGAGCAAAGGTCATGGAAACCACAAACTCTACTATCCTTTCCCCCAAAAGACACTGCTAGAAGCTTACAGAGTCCAATAGGAGCAATGGAAAGGATGCATGTGCAAAGCTCTGATGGTAGCCCTAACTTCAGACTCAGTGGTAGGTCCTTTTAGGCATTTATGTACACAATACAAGGCATTATATGTGGGCCTCCCTAGAGTAAGGGGGTGTCAGCCTGGAACTACCTCCACATATTAGGAGCTTTGGCCACAGGCCTTAGAAAATACCCATCAGAAAATTTTTAAGCAGCAGAAGCTGCAAAGGAAGCAATCAGGTCTAATTTCAGACTGAGGGATAGGGACCAGGCCAATTCTACCTCTTGCCCAGTTTTCTCCTATAAGACCTACCCGGGGTTTCAGATCTCAAAGCTGAGAACTTCTTGAAAGGGCACTAAATCTTTCTCTCATTAACAACCCAGCACAGGAGAGAAACATAGAGACAGCTGGCACAACCAACTTTATATTTCAAAAGAATCTTATACTTGGGGAAAGTAGACCCACCCTGGTGGGATTCTTCAGAGACAAAAACAGAACAAAGCCTTACCTCGGAATGTTGTTCTTGGGGTCCTCACTATCATTGGCTAGACCCCCAAACAGGTAACATTTGTTGCCCACAAGGGAGAAGCTATGTCCAAGCCTAGGACATGGAGGAGGCCCATTTTTGGGTGTCTTTGCCTTCAGTCTCTTCCATTCCCAGCGACTTGCCTAAAAAATCAATAATATTTAAGAGATGAGAAGGTCATTGGTTGGGGGCCAGGGGCTATTTGTGGCATAAGGAGAAGATTGTCCAGAGTGAAAGAGCACATTGCTGAAACATGTAAGTTCTAAAGAATTTGGTCCTGTTCTCTCTTGACACTGTTCAAGAAGAGAACAGCCTCGGTAGACTCTTAAGTCATCCCTTACACTGCCTCTCCTGCCTTTGCTTACAAACCAGTAAAAGGACCACTATGGAGAGTTCCACAGGGCCTGAGGCAGTATAACAACCCAGGCCCACAGAGGCTCTATGTTATTACCTGGAGTTCATAGAGGTCGTTGCTGTATTTTCCATACTCTACCATTCCACCAAACACCAGTAGTCGAGTTCCATCACACACAAAGCCATAGGCTGCACACCCTGGAGGGATATCCCCTCTCACAGCTGGGATGAACCACTGGTTGGTTGCTAAAGAAAAGGAAACAAAAGTCTTAACATCCAGGAGCTTCTAGAACCCAAATGTCCCCTGCCTCCCTCATTCTTCTTATTCCTTAAGTCTTGTACTCTCCAACTCCTTGTCTTCAAATGTAGCCGAGAAGAGGCTGAGCCAGCACACTATCTTTTAACAGCATTATCCCAAATTTCTGGCCATTTTATTCAAACCATCTGCAAAACCCAGGCTTTCAAACTATTGCACAAGTTCTCATTAAGGTCATCTCAGAAAGCAGTAAAAAGTCACCAACCAAGATAATTCATCAGCCTCTGGCAATCTAGTAGACCATGACTTCCTTCCCCTACTGTTTACATGATCATTAAACTTCTATACCCCAAATGTCCTCTAAGGCCCATGATTCTCTCTGTACCGTAGAGTTAAGACATCCAGAGCCTACAGCTGCACCTGTAAGTGGTCCTGGAAACTTTAACTGTTATAGGCTGATGCCTTCCCTTCATGCAGGCAGCTGACAAGACAGAGAAGAGATTGCTGGCTCAGAAGAACCTGAGGCAAGAATCAGACTCTGCAGACCTCCCAAGCCTAGCTGCCTCTGCTTTGACTTTCCCACTCACTTATCTCCTAGATGACGGTGCACAGGCTCTGTGGCAGTGACCCTCCCCCACATCCAGAAGGTTCTCAAACCTTAAGTGGTAACTAAAGCAGAGATTCTGTGACAGAAACTTCTCAGGAGCCCCTCACACTTCTAACTGGTGCTAAGGTAGCAAGGTCACCAAGAAAGGGAAATCATCCCTCAGGTATCTCTTGGTTCCCCTAAGACAGTACAAGACAGTAGTCAAGCCTTCAGTTGGAGTAGAGCCCTTCCCTAGCTTGCCTGGCAGTTTGCTCTTTCACCTAGGCACCTGTCTTCACATCTGCAGTAGCAAGGGTTCTGGTAATGTTATAGGCAAACATATTCTTCTACCATGCCACATATTTAAAGGCTAAGTCAGTCAGTCAGTCCATCCCCAAAATCTCTAAGACCAGGGCCCCACCTACTGCATGTCAGTAAGGTGAGATCTGAGAAGGCTGAGGAAGGATTTCAAGTCCTGGATCTGGGGAGGAGGGCTGCAGCTATAATGGGGAAGGGCTTCAAAATCAAGACTAGTCCTCCCTCCTAGAAGTAGATGGGAAGTCAGGTTATATTTTGGAAGAGGGGACACAGGAAGCTTCTGTGGTCCAGTCTAAGCTGTTCATCTGCTTCTCAGCCATACTGTCTATGCAGGGAGGCAGGTATATTTCTACAAGAAATAGATGTTTGATTTGGAGACCAATGTACTGAGAAAAAGAGGGAAACTGCTTGTTTTGCCTTTTCTGTTCCCTTTATTTAGATGCATTTGAGAACAAAGTTCTCTCCCCCAACACCATTTGTAAAATCTCATGTTCTCAACTCCAGGGCCGTATAGGCAACAACTGTACCCTGCTTTGCTTTTGGGAGGAGGGTCTCCCCAGGTGCACCTGGAACAGCTATTAAGACTCCTCAGTGGTTTAGCCGAGTCACTAAAGACAACACTATAGATCCCATCCTCTTTGGCATTTTTCTGCTGGAGTGATGCAGCTTGTACTGCTTGTGCACATGCAAGCATGTGTCCACACACCCAAATATTGGCTCTTGACCTATTTTCTTATTCCTAGTGCAAACATAAATCAAGAAATGTAGGAGCTTCCAATAGTGAAGTAAATCAACCTTGGACAAGTAAACAATCCTTGGAAGGAGTTTCATCCAAATTACAAAAGAAAAGCTAGCAGGATTCTCTGAGGCAGTCTCAATACGGCCCTCAGTTACCTGTAATCCCAGCACTTGAAAGGTGGAGATCAGGAATTCAGGGTTAGCCTAACCTTGTTTCAAAACAAAACACACACTAACAAAAGACCCTGGGGTGGGGAGCACAGGAAGGGAAACTCATCTGAATTCCAAGTAAAATCCAGCAGGGACATGAACCTGATTCACTATCTGTCTCATATATGGGCAGTCCCTCACTCAGCTGAGGGACTGTGTTAAAGCAATAGGTAGGGAATCATGAGGCAAGTCTTGGGTAAAAATTAAATGGAAGATGGGATTAGCCCACAGCTTTCCTATCATGCTGATCCACTGACCCAGATGACCACTAGGGCAGATGTTAACTATGATGTTTGTGAGCCTCCCAGATTACCAGCTTCTCCTATGAGACCTAAGAGGTACTAATCTGGCTCTAGAATGTTTCTTCTGGCAAGGCAGAAGAAGCCCTTCCCAATTCTCATCAGGAAGTCTGTTAGGGAGTAAAGTTCTTGGTATGGAGATAACACACCATCTCATCTCACCTATGAATCCCTGTTTTACTCCCTACAAGTGTGTAAGTATATGAATTCCTCTCTCCACCTTATAAATCTAACAGCTGCTCTCTCTTGCCCTCTAACACCCAGTGGGGTATCATGTAACCCAATCCCTGGGTCTCTCATTGTTGATACACCCTGGCATGTCCCTGGCCCTCTAGCCTGTTTGTAGGCCCCAGTATGATACTTTTTTTTTAACCTTCTTTCTCTTTAGCCCAACTTCATTTATAGCTTGTCTCCCCATCACCATATAGATTGATGATAGCCATACAGTAGAGAATATGATGGAGTTCAAGGAATTATCTTCCTTTCAGTGTGACTAGTTATACCAAAAACATTTCTAATGTAGCAGGTCCCATGCTGGAAGGCACAGAGATGATCCAGGCCTCCTATTTCTCATCTGGTAGGTTAAGTTGTGAACCTCTCCACTGATAGGAAGAAAAACTGAAAGAGCCTGGAACCATGCCCAACCCTTGGAAGAAGAGCAAAGGTGATGAAGGACATAACTGAAGAAGGTTTCTCTGAGTAAAAAACATTTAAGACAGAGCTTTGAAGAGTAAATAGGCCATTTCCTAATCAGCAAAAAACAAACAAACAAACAAACTTGTCGATAAGGAAGTGAGGCTGTTAAAAAGGGCCAGAAATTGATGGGGGAACAGATGTAATACCCATTTGATTTAATGAAATTTAGGTATAGGGACAGAGGGTAAATGGATATGTTTCTTAAGGTGGTGGTTTTCAGTGTATTAAGGTTCACACTCTGGCAGTAGCCAGTGCAGTGCCCTAGTTTGGACCTGTCACTTCCCCTCTTAGACTCCAATTTCCTTACATGTAGGAAGTCCCATTAAATATTTTGTACCTCCCTCCTGGCCCTCCCTCAAGTCTATGAAGGATCCGGAGATGTGGCTCAGAGGTACAGATCTTGCTCAGGGCCCACACCCGACCCTGGGGGCTAGTGATTTCTAATATCCACCAAGGCAAAAGCAGTTAGGAAGAGGGAACAATCACACACACACAGCTTCACCACAAAACATTTCACCTCAGCCTGTGTGGATCCTTGAGCTTGAGGCCTCTTGAGTAATCTGAATTGCCTCATAGAAATAAAATTCATTCACAGACAGTTGCAACCCCAAGATATACCAAAAGCCAGTAAAGGGTCTCTCATCCCCCATGATGACTGCCTCTAAAGCAGCAAAGTCTTGTATGCACACACTCTCTAGCACACACAAACCCAGTAATTCCAATGGGTAACGGTAACCTCTGGGTGAATTATACTCCATCCCCTGCAAACTGAAGAGCTGACCAAGACAGCCAAGTGCACACACACCCTGAATTTCTTTTCTCTTTCAAAGAGGAGTTTCTAGAAGAGCATACTCTTTAAAGGGGTAAGTACTGATCCCACAAAAGCAAAGGGCTATAGGCAGAGGCATGAACAGATTATAAACTCAGGCCTCTTTGAAAACAAAACCAAGGTAAGCAGAAGAGGCAGTTGTAGGGAAGGATGGCCAGCCAGAATAGGACAAAGATTGTTAGAATTCCGAGCCTGCCAAATACATGACACCCTGAGACCATCAAGACGACAAGGAGTACACCCATTAAGGTGAAGAAGAGAGTATAAATAGTAGGATCTGCTAGTTGCTCTCTCTAGTCACCTAAAAATTGATCAGAACAATTTGAAAACTATTATTCTTGGAGGATTCCAGGCCTTCGCTATAAGGGGACTTTTAGAAGCCCGGTTACTTTCTAACACCCAATCTCTGCAAAATGGTAACAAATTAACACCAAAGCAGTCAATTGTTTTCAATAAACTAATGAATATGTAGAGATCCCAGAAAGCCAAGACATAGGCCTGCAATGGACTTTGGAGCTGACTGTAATTAGGCCCCTGCCCTACTTTCTAAAATTGTATTTCCCTGCCAGAAAGTCTGCTCTAGGCCTTAGTAGAAGAAAGGCGGTCCAGGAAATGGAGAAGGTGCTGCTGCTCTTGTCGAAGGCGTCTCTAAAAACAGCTCTACTATTCCACAAGTTGCACCCCTGCCCTTGGCCTTACTTTACTGGGCTAATTTTTGTCACCAGCTGCCTGGGCTGGCATAAGCATCACCAACCCTCCCACCCCCTTTCTGCAGAGGCCCTGAGAAAAGCCCTGGCCCCTAGAGGCAACAGGTGTGGAGAGGCAAGGAACTCAGAGGGTTGAACAACCCACCAGTCTTTCAAAGTCAACTTGGAAAGGGGAATAGTTCAGAGGTGCAGAGGCAGGCCTGTACACTCGGCCTGGCAGGGGAAGTGCTGGGAAGCTGCCAGGAGAGTCTGGCTCCAACCCTAGTTCCATGAACTACCCCAGACCACGATCTCCTGTCTGCTTTTTGCCTCCTCAGTGTTGAGTGTGTGAGATGGAGGGTGGGGGTGGGGTCAATTGCTTCACACTTGGTCCTGCCCTCAAATGAAGAGGTGTCTGGGACCGCAGGGGCCCAGAAAGGATGAGGGTGCACACAAGAGGCTAAGGAGCTGGCAAGGGAGGAAGCACTGCAGGCTTCACCTACTGCAGCAGAGGGAAGCTTCTAGTCTACCAGAGGCAAGGGTTCTGGCTTTGCCTGGCCACACTAGTATTCCAGGCTCTCATCTGGGCACAACTGGCACACACTTCCAGCCTTGGCAAACCCCAATTCTTCTCCCTTACGGCAAGGAAAAGGTCCTGAAGGCCCTTGGGCAGTCAACTGGCAACTCAGGCCAATCCCCTGTACTAGATGTGCAGAAAGTGCCAAGAGGCTACCACAGCTTTCTGCCCTAGAGACAGAGCAAGGGAACCAAGTAAGGAACAACATGTGGTTCCCATAAGGGAGGGGGCAGAGGCCAGGCTGCAGATCAGCCATACCTGTAGATAGGCTCCTCCCAATTTGCAAGGGCTTGGGTTTGGGGAAGGAGGCACTAGAAGGGGCAGGTTAACCCCTTCAATCTCACACACAAAAAAGAGGCATTGAGCCCCCCAATCTGCTATGGGCGGGCGGGGTGGGGGAACTCAACTGTTAAGGCACCAGATTAGGAAAAGAAACAATTTGAAGGGGGAAAAAACCCACAAAAATTCACAACTCGAACAAGTAAAAAACCCCAAGTGTGTGTGTGGGGGGGGCGGGGGAAGTATAGCCATCATGCTATCCGTACTTGCCACGAGGGTAACACTAGACTGTTTAAAGTCTGCACCTTAAAGAGTGCGTCCCTTTTTTTCTGGGTGTAGAGAACGGATCTGTGATCTAAATATTGTCTTTTCTCCGGAACGAGCATGGGCGCTAGGGATGAGAACTATCGAAGGAGGGGGGAGGATTCCGCCTGCGCCAAGAGAACACATCCGCTGCTGCGCCAGCCCCTGCCCACTGGGTAACGGTGTACGTCTGAAGTCACTGTCGCCCGCGACATCCCCTCCCCCTCACCAGTCGGAGTAGAGGGTTTCTCTAAGTACCGAAATGCAACCTTTAAACACAGAAGAGTACGGGGGTGTAAGAACGGGGCTGAAAAATCAGGGGAAAAGTAAAGATGGTAATAAGTGCAAAGGGAGAAGGAAAACACATCGGAGGGTGAAAAATAGAAGATAGGAAAGAGAAGGGTTAGGAGATGGATGGAAGGCTTTGAGAAACCCAGGGCGGCAGCACTTACCAGTGTTGTACACGTGTAGTTCGTCCACTATCCCCTCGTTGCCGCCACCGAACACCACTATAAGCTCCTTGATAGCCACTGCACGGTGGCCGTGGCGGGGTCGGGGCACAGGACCCGACCAGCCCACCACCCGTTTCCAGCGGGGCTGCAGAAGCACCGCTGGCAAGTTAGCGGGGGACACAGCCGAAGCCATAGTTCCGGTTAAGGATGCAGTGGGAAGAAGTCACTGAACGGGAGTGATACCCTTAATTCTTCACACACCCCCTTTCGTCTAAGGCAGCTCTCACGAAGAAGCGGCTCCTTACACAGCGGTGGACGACTCCATGGAGGCCGCCATCTTAACTATCCTCCTTCCTTTGGCTCTTTCCCCCCCCTTCTCACTCGGCTAGTATCCTTAAAAGCTTCTCAAAACTGCAGAGCACCTATTCCCGAGAAGCTGGAGGCCACTGAGCGCCGTCGCTCTAACTATTTGCCCGTGTGTTCCCGCTTAGAAGCTCGAGCAGGAGGCTCTGGGAGCCGCCATCTTGAGCCGCCTCTCTCTCCTCCCTTCCTCAGTCGTAGCCCTCCCCCGCCGGAAATGGCGGAGCCCCGGCCCGGTTCCCACACCCCCCGTCCCCAGCACTGGCTGGCTTCCGGGGCGGGTGGAAAAGAGCCACAAATGCCGCGGTTGTCTCAGCTCTGCGGGCAGTCAGACCACAATTGTGGAAGCCGCCATCTTGAGACCGTCCTGCTTCCCCACCCAGCACTTAGTACAGCCACCGAACGCAGAACCCCAACGTTCCTAAATAATAATGGCGTGTCAGAGGCTGGCGGAATGGGCTCCAACTCCCGGTTGCTGCTCGGGGTCCCGAGCCGTAAGGCTCGTGAGGTTTAGCCCCTTTCCCTTGAGTCCACCTCTGCTATTCAGGCTGCGCCGGCCGCCCTGGGAGCCGCCATCTTGAGACTAGCTTCTCTTCCCCCCCCCCCCACCTATTCTCTTCTTCCTGGACAGTTCTTCCACAGCAAACCAAACGCAAGGCAGCATCCAATCCTCGCTTCCCTCCTTAAGACTCCTTCCTACAGGAGCCGCTCGAAAGAGCAGGAGTTAAGACCCGAAGTAACAATTGTACGGCAGAAGAAGCGGTAACGGCAGGGCGATCATGCCTCCTCCCTGGGAGCCGCCATCTTGTGTGAAGAAGTAACAACTAAACATGGCGGCTATCGGGCGAGGGGGCGGAGTCAGGAGACGTCACCTCTCTCCCGCCTTCGCACGTCTTCGCCTCTGGTCTCAAGCCTCTTAAAGGACGCAAAGCTAATAAAGAATTAAAAACTTCTTTAAAAACCGTTGCGTTGTCTACTTGCGGGTGAGTTGGTGCTGCTGTGCAGTAAGCTAGAGACAGTAGAATTCGGGTCAGGTGCAGTAGCGCCCCGCCCTGCGCTCCCCCCCACCAGGGCTCTTCCACGCCTCCTCTCTGGGAGTCGCCATCTTGCCACTTCCCCACGCCCGGTCGTCTGCGGGCGTCAATAGCGACTTTCAGCACAAAACAAAGATGGCCGCGGCATTTGAGGATGCCCGGATGAAAAATCTAACTCTTCCTCCACTTCACTCGCTTTGCCCCGCCCTCTGGGATTTGTCTCCCAGGTCGCTGATGGGACACAAACCAGAGAAATGGCCTTTAACTAGCAGTGGAGACATGGTACATGGTAGTTAGGGTAATAAAGGGACACTGCGATTGCATCCTTTGCTGGGAAGCAACTGTTTTCCCGCCCCGAACACTCAGCGACAGTCAGAACCCAGCTACAGCAGGGAGCTTGCAGGCGGGGCCAGAGCGGAAGGTGACGCCTTGAGCTCACAGGGGAGGAGCTGCGGCCCGCTCCCAGGCCCGCCAGCAACACCCTGAAGCGTCCCCGCCTCCGCCCGCGCCTCCCGAATGACCGGGCCACACTCTCCAAGTCGCAACTCGCCAGGCTACACCCACCCAGCAGCCCAGCAAGGCTAAAGCCGCCGAAGGAAAGTCAGCGCGGGAGCAGGCTGCGCCACTTGCGTCACCTGCCCCGCCTTCTTCCCAGGGCTTCTCACCCCGCCCTTGCGCAGGCGTACTGCATCTTTATGGGTCCGCCCTTTTTTGAGATTTGAATTTTCCCCAGCAAAGCTGGAGAAGTTAAAAAAAAAAAAAAAAAACCCGGATGGTGAACGCTGGTCTTTTCGCGCCAATATTGTAAGCTCACACAACAAGCTTGGAAAAGGAGAGTTGCCGTCTTTATTTCTACGTTCCAAGTCTCCCAGGAGGCCGTACAGGCACAGCATTGTTATCACTGTCATAGACAGTGTAGCACAGGGGTCCTAAACGGATGTCCCAGAGCCTGAAACTAAAAGCAGATGATTTCTCCACATTAACCTTTCTTCATTCCATCCTTATTTTAACTAACTTCTAGTGGAATTTTGGCATTGCCTGTAATTGAAAATGTAGGAAGTAGAATTAAGTATCAGAAACACCTGTGACTTTGTCATGAAAGGACATGTACAGATCACTATAGGTCCTGTAGCTGCTTTGTACAGATCTAGAAATTAAATTACAAGCTCTACTGGCAGTCTGAATAACTTTAACTTTGATGTTACTGTGTTGAGCCTGCTGTAGATTTGTAATTTATTATTAATATGACATGCAAATTACCATATCGTACTGTAATAATCTTCTCTTCATGTATTAAATTTATTTAGTATTTTCAACTTAAGTTTATCCAATTGCAAGTACTCATTTGGCAAAGGCCAGACATGAGCCCCTATTTTACATGATTGTACCATCAAGAGCTAGTCACCTTGGCCAGTTTCTTTTATAGTCCAAACTCTTACCTGTAAAATAAAGGAGCTGAGTGGCTGGTCTTCTAGGGGCTTAACTGAATTCAACATGTTTTGCTCTCAAAATCAGAAGCTACTAACTAGTTCCTCTGGGGTCTTAGCTTCTAGGTGGCTAAGGTTATCCAAATATTCTGGGAGTGTCCCATTCTATGCCTTCACATCTGCAGAAAAATCTCATTAGACAGTCCAGAGCACAATAGAATGTTCTCATAAATACTGCAAAGCCAAAAGCCACCTCTGTTCACTGCCTGGAGGTAACAGTGGCTGCTGTTTAAATCTATACAGCCACGAGAAAAAGGCACGTGTAAGGAACATGTGAAGGAGCTCCTTAACTGGGAAGTTGTTACACTTAGCTGGACATAGTGGTTGAAATTTGGAGCTAATATAAATAACTAGTTCCTGTAGAAATAGAGGTGGAGTGAAGACAAGATACATTGCCACACTTGACAGGATATTCCCAAAAGACCCAAGACCTAAGAGCCAATGCTACAAGTCTTTCCTGTCAGTTGCTAGTGGGGAGCTCTGAAAATTTGGCCTGGAACAAGGGTCATGGCAATTCAAAGGTACAAGGAATTAAGCTACAAAGTAGCCAGCTTGATTTTCCTAGGAGACTTGGGCGATTGGTTTCATTGTATGTGACTTTCATCTTGGACTCTGGTAGACTTTGATCCCATTTGCAGGAAGGATTGCTTTATCTATACCCTTCCTGGATGTCCTCCTCAGTTGATAGGATCTGACTCCTATCACCATTTTACCATTCTGCATGCCGGAAGATAGTCAGACTTATGTGGGTGCCCATATGGGTGCAGGGAAGTTTAATATAGAGATCCATATAGGTGCAGGGAAGGATGTGGAGACACCAGCTTGTGTCCCAGCTGAAGCCTCTTCAAGGATACATGTGGATGGCACTTTAAGTCTAGCCAAAAGGTTGGCTAGAAGGGATCTGATGAGATTCAAGGGTACTTAAGAAAGATTCAGGGCCTCAGAATACAGACCATGTTAATCCTGACTCGGAGGTGACAATACAAGAGCAGATGTGGCCCCCAGATGTGGCCCCCAGACGTGGAGACAAACTCAGGATGAAAGCTTCAGTTTCCTGATGGTGGTGATGAGTTTCAGCAGTGGGACTCACATGGTGGTCCTTCTTACCAACATACACTCAAGGCAAGCAAGCCTTACATTAAGCCCAACAGCCATGTTCCCAGGATCCAGGGGACTTCAGGACATATCTGAGAAACCAAAAAGCAGCTGGGTTTGGTGAGAAGATAAGAGAGGAGAGTATAAGCCAACTATGCCCTACCCTAAACTTCAGGAAGGAAGTTGGACATTTGGTGTTGAAACTAAACAGTACTAGTTCCTGCCTCTAATTCCAGGACTTGGGAGGTTGAGACAAGAGGATGGGGATGATAACCAAGGCAGGCACTAGCCTGGACTACAGTAGGAGATTCTGTCTTTAGAAACAAACAATAAAATACTTTATATTACTAAGTAGTCTAATATATAATAGCCCATTCTGGGGCTGAGAGTGAGGCTTCAGCGGTACTTACTTAGCAGGCATGTATAAGGCCCTATACATGTTCATCACCAGCAGTACTACCCCGCCCCAAATCCCAAAAAACAAAAACAGTTTTATATGATAGTTCTCTGGGTTCCATGTCTATTATTTGTTTATTTATGTACTACAGGGGATTGAATCCAAGCCTTTATATATTCTAGACAAGTGTCCTACCACTGAGCTACATCGCCAACGTTTTTTGTTGTTGTTTTGTTTTGCTTTTAACTTTTGAGTCAGGGTTTCATTCAGGCAAACTTCTCTTAAACTTTCACTCCTCCTACCTCAGGGTACCAATCAGCTGAGATTACAGATATGAGCCAGGAGACTACATTTTTTTTGAAATTGAGAAATTTTGTTTTGTTTCTTTGTTTTTCTTTTGAGGGTTTTTGTTTTTTGTTTTGTCTTGATACAGGGTTTCTCTGTGTAACTGCCAGCGGTCCTGGAACTCACTCTGTAGAACAGAGTGGCCTCAAACTCAGAGATCCACCTGCCTCCCTAGTGCTGAGACTAAAGATGTACATCACCATGCCTGGCTCCAAAAAATAAATATTTTAAAAAATAAGTATATTTAAAAAAATCGGCTGGCTATGGTGACTCACTCCTTTAATCCCAGCACTAGAGAGGCAGAGGCAGGTGGATCTCTTGTGAGTTTAAGGCCAGCCTGGTCTACAAAGTGAGCCCCAGGACAACCAGAGTTATTACACAGAGAAATCCTGTCTTGAAATACCAAAAGTCAAATTAAAATAAAACAAAATTTTAAAACTTGGGTGTGGTAGCTCATGCCTGTAATCTCTGAAAGCCAGAAAACAAGACAGGCAGATTAGAACCCCTATGAGGGCATCCTGGATTATAAATTGAATTCTAGGACAGCCTGGACTACAGAAAGAAATCCTGTTTCAAGAAAAAAAAACAGAGGGCAAGGAGAATACTATGCACTGGAGACATAGGTGTAGGCATCAAGAAAGAGCTGCCAATTTCCACATTTTATAGGTGAGCAAATTGGTTTTGGTCACATGGCTGAGAAAAGGCCAGGGGTGGAAGGCACATAGCTTGACATTACAGTACAGAGAGCTTAAGGCCTTTCCTTGTGTCTCTGCTACCTCTCAGCTGCAATTGGCTGTGAGTCATTTTCAGAACATTGAGTTGAGCCTATTCTCCCTTCAATGCTAATACATTTCTCATTAGGAGTGGTGGTGCATGCCTCTAATCCCAACACTTGTCAGGTAGAGGCAGGAGTAAGTTCGTTAAGTCAGCCCCGGCTACAATGTGAGAAATCTCCCCCATCCAAAACAAACAAAAACAAACAAACAAAAACAAAACAAGGACATCTGAAATTGATTGAGATACACTGTATACATGTATGAAAGTGTCAAAGAAGAATAAGATATTAAAAACAAAAAACAAGGACTTAGCAGGGTGTGATGGTGCACCTCTTTAATCTTAGCACTCTGAAGCAAAGGTAAGTGGATGTCTGTGACTTTGAGGAGAGTCTGGTCTGCACATCTAGTCTCAGGCCAATCAGGGGTACACAGTGAGATCCTGTCTCAAAAAAATAAAAACCCAACGACCCATGAGATGATTTATGATTTAGGAAGGAAAACTACTTCCCACTAAGCCTGATGACCTGAATTAAATACATTTCCTAGATCCACTTGATGGAAGGAGAGACTGACTTCTGCAAGTTGTTCCTCTGGTTTCTACATGTGTGTGTACACGTGAGAACACACAAACACATTTAATTAATTTTTAAATTAAAAAATGTATGCCTTTAGCCAGGCAGTTGGAAGCTCATGGCTTTGATCCCAACACTTGGGAGGCAGAAGCACGTGGATCTCTCAGACAAAGCCAGTTTGTTCTACAAAGCAGTTCCAGGACACAGCCAGAGGTACATAGTGAGACACTGTCTCAAAGAGCAAAACCGAACACACACACACGCACGCACGCACGCACGCACGCACGCACGCACACACACACACACACACACACTTAAAAAAACAAAAACAAAAAAACTTGCACAGTTGCTTCTGGTTCTGTGACCATGTGGCTGCAGGGAGTAAAAGGTTATTTGTGGCTCAGCCCTTTTGGTAGGGTAGGAAGAGAAATCCTCATTGTTCTCCCTTAATTTGGCCCAGATTCCCAAACTCAGACTTCACCCATTGGGTTTAGTTTTAAAAGGCCTTGGGATCAGCCTGGAAACTGCTACATGTAGAACGCCACCACAGGGGAAGTTTTCTAATTTGTAATGTAGACCTGGGAAACGTCACTCCACACATTTTAAAACAACTAATACAATAAGCAAGATTTTTATAGTATACAGATGAAAAAAGATAGCTTAGGTACCAGGAAAGACAGATCCAATGTCCTCAGGAAATAGAAACTTCCAGAGCCTTCTAGAGGTTGAGAACTAGAAGGTGAACACCCTGTAAATACTATCTCACTTTTGTTTACTTTTTCTGGTGAAAACTGTTGGTGGAACTTGAGGCTGAGAATTGGCAAGATGAGGGTTCATTTTTGGATTTTTTTGTTTTTTTTGTTTTTGTTTTTCGAGACAGGGTTTTTCTGTGTAGTCCTGGCTGTCCTGGAACTTACTCTGTAGACCAGGCTGGCCTCGAACTCAGAAATCCACCTGCCTCTGCCTCCCAAGTGCTGGGATTAAAGGCGTGCACCACCACCACCCAGCTTGGATTTTTTTTTTTTAAACAGGGGAAAAAGGCACATTAGGTTTTCTCATGCCAGGAGAACTCTGTGTAGCTGAGTTTGGCTACTTTGTGGGTTCTTTTTTCTACCCTTCTCTACCCAGTTTTTTTCTCACCATTTTAACCCCCTAACCCTAGATAAGAGAGGAAAAAGAGGATAGAAAGGAAAGAGATCCCTGAATAAAGTCAAGGGTCAGAAAAGGGGAGACATTATTGTCGTTAGGCTACTTTCTGCTGATTAGGGATATTGAGTTCCTTGAGACAAGTTTGATCTTCAACATCAGGCTATCTAATGTCTTTTTGTTGTTTCTTCTCTGTGCACAACTACTTAATAAACCATGACCAACAACCCAACAACTCTCTCAGGGGTTTAGCCTTTATATATTCTCTGAAAAGTCTCCAGAGTTCCAAACATCATACAATTACAGAAACTATCTGCACGTGACAAAATCACGCCTCTGCTAGAGCACAAGGCAAATAAGTCAGCTGCTGTGGACAATCTGAAGCAGCCCATATCCCACACTTGGGGTTAAAACAAAAACATATTTTTATAGTATTTCTGTGTTTTTTTTTTTAAGAAACCAAAATGCCAAAATTGTCTCATGTCAATTATTATACTCATTTCTGTAATTGGTTATGTGGCCTGAGATGGTATTTATAACTACCTTCCTTTACTACCCATTCTGTATTTTCCCCACCCTCTGCAAGCACCTCAGCAGGTCTTGACTCTTTTCATGGAGTAGTGGCCCATACCTTCATTCCTGATGGGTCTGTGTCTTCTGTCATCCTGCTTGGATTAGGCTGCTGTAGTTTCCCATTGACTTTAATCATAGGACAAGGTAGTACTAAGAGATGCCCTAAGGGATCTCCTGCACTCCAGACATAATCCTTCTTACCTCCATTGTGGAGAGGCAATCAATTTCCCCATGGTAATCTGGACCTGTCACCCCTCCTAACACTGTTATTCCTTTCTTAGCCTGTTGATTTAAGGGCGTTAGAAACCCAAAATGACCAGGGGGGATGTCTGAACTTCCAGTTCAATGGAATGTTCATTGTGACTGCTAGTAGGAGCATTCCCCATTCTGGAATCAAAACTTCTAGGCCAGCAGAAGGGTTGTGGGGTCAGGAAGCAAAAACATTCCTAGTAGGTCACTAGGAGTGATATTGAGAGGAACTATTCCCCTTTTCACCCCTTGATTCCTGGACCTGTGGATCCTGGCTATGGGAGAAACTGTACTGTATATTGAATGCTGATTCAAAGCATATCCTGCCTTCTGAAGAACTCTGCCCCAGCCCTCCACACTGGTGCCACCTAATTGGTGCTGTAACTGCGTCTTCAAAAGACCATTCCATCTTTTTATCAGACCAGCTGCTTCAGTATGGTGCAGAACATGGTAAGACCAGTGGATTTCATGATTGTGGGTCCACTGTCTCACTTCTCTGGCTGTGAAATGAGTTCCTTGGTCAGAAGCAATTCTGTGTGGAATACCATGATGATGGATAAGGTATTCTGTAAGTCCACAGATGGTGGTTTTGGTAGAAGCATTACCTGTAAGAAAGGCAAATCCATAACCAGAATAAGTATCTACTTCAGTAAGAGCAAAATATTGTCCTTTCCATGGAGGAAGTGGTCCAATGTAGTCAACTTGCCACTAGGTTGCTAACTGGTCACCTTGAGGAATGGTGCCATATCTGGGACTCAGTGTTGGTCTCTGCTGTTGGCAGATCTGGCATTCAGCAGCAGCTATAGCCAGGACAGCCTTGGTGAGTGGAAGTCACCATTCACCAAGTGTTGTTGAGCCTAAGCATAACCTCCATCTCAGCCACCATGGCCACTTTGTTCATGTGTCCATTGAGCAATGACAGGAATGGCTGGGTACAGAGGCTGACTGTCCATAGAGCAGAGCATACTATCTACTTGTTTGATTATTAAACTCCTCTTCTGCTGAAGTCATCTTTTGATGAGCATTTACATGAGATACAATATCTTCACATCCTTCCATTTGGAGAGATCTATCCACATCTTTCTCAGATGACTTTCTCACCAGTTTTCCAATCATGTTCTTCCCAAGTTCCTGACCATTGAGTCAGTCCATCTGTTCAATCCATGAATCCATGAACAATCACACATCTGGACATTTCTTTTTCCAAACAAAATGTATAGCCATATGTATTGCCCTGACTGAGTTCTGCCCACTGTGAAGATTCCTCTTCACTCTTTCAACTCTCTAAGAGTTGTCCTAGAAAGAGTCTGTAATGCTATAGCTGTCAACTTCTGGGTGGTGCCTGCATAATGTGCAGAGCTATCAGTAAACCAGGTCCTGGGGTACTCAGGTCCTGATAATAGATTGCTGCTGTGCGTGTCCTACTTTATGACTTGGTGGGTCCATGATGGGCAGTTTAGGTCAAATGGAAACTTGGTGGCCCATTGTCAAATGTTCAGTTTCCACTAAGGTCCAAGAGCATGCCAAGAGCTATCTTTCAAATGGAGAATATTTGTCTGCAGATGATGGTAGAGCCTTGCTCCAAATTCCCAAAGGTCTCTTCTGTGATTCACCTATAGTGGCCTCTCAAAATCTCCAGACTTTATCCCTATCTGCCACTGATACACAAGTACCATCAGGTCTGCTGGATTACATGGTCCAAGTGGTAGAGCAGCCTGCACAGCAACCTGAACCTGTTGAAGAGCCTTCTCTTGTTCCAGGCCCCACACAAATCTAGCAGCTTTCCAGGACAGAGTAACACACCCAAGTGAGGAATGTGTTGTCTCTAGAATCCAAATAGACCCACTAAATATTGTGCTTCTTTCTTGGTAGTAGGAGGGGCCAAGTGTAAGAACTTATCCTTCACCTTAGAAAGGAACATCTCTGCATGCCCCATACCACTGGACTCCTAAGAAATTCACTGAGGTAGATGGTCATTGAATTTTGCATTTATTTCCATGCATAAGTATTGTCAATGAGTTCAAAGTGGTTGCAACCTCCTGCTCACTTGGTCCAATCAGCATAATGTTATCAATATAGTGCACCAATGTGATATTTTGAGGAAGAGAGAGACAATCAAGATCCCTTCTAACTAAGTTGTGATACAGGGCAAGAGGGTTAAGATACCCTTGAGGCAAAACTGTAGTGGTATACTGCAGGCCTTGCCAACTGAAAGCAAATTGCTTCTGGTGGTAGCATATCAATTCTTTTTGCCCATTTCAACTTATTTCACCTAAAACACATCTAGTCTATAATGGAGACTTTTTTTAAAATTACTTATTTTTATGTGTTTGCCATGTGTGCATGGAGTCAGAGGACAACTTGTGGGAGTCAGTTCTCTCTTGCTATGTGATCATGTGGTTCCTAGGGAGCAAACTCAGGATCTCTCCAATTCTAGACCCCAGGAGTCTTATCTTTGTATCCTTAAACCCTGTTTAAGCATTTCTTATTCACTGGGCAAATAACAATGCAGGACTATTTTGCACAAATTAAATGGATAACTAAACAGGTCAAAGGAGAGGCCCAAAGAAAAAAGACACTTTGTCTTTGCTAAGTGGCCTTCGTGCTAGGCCAGGGTGCCAAGAGGCACCTCTTAATTTCCCAAGACATGGTTACCAGAGCTTCCTGGGCTGTTATGTGACTATTGTTGTGGTTTCTGAGATGCTTTGGGACCTGGGTGTCTAGACTAGATGTTCTGTCCTCGTTGGGTACATCTCAAGTGGGAGCTCACTGATGAGTCATAACCAAGCCCACATGTGAAGAACCCTCTAGAAATGTCAGCAAGGGCTCAGATGCAGTGCCTTAGCCCTCCTCTGTCCACCTTTCAGGATCTGGGTCCAGTGATGATATTGTTAGAGGCTGAAAGTGGAACCTGCTTGAGAAATAACATTGTTCCATTAGGAGTGCTAGCTTAAAGGCATTTAGGAGGCAGAGGCAGGCAGACTCTGTGAGTTTGAGGTTAGTCTGGTCTACATATTGAGTCCTTGGACAGCCAGAGCTATATAGTAAAAAGACCTTGTCACAAAAAATAAATAGAAATTAAAAATACCTAACGTTCTTCTAGGAGTGGTGGTACATGTCTTTAATTCCAACACTCTAACCCCAGTGTGCTAGAGACAGAGGCAAGGAGATCTGTATGAGTTTGAGGCCAACTTGGCCTATATTTGAGTTTCTAACCAGCTAAGACTACATTATATGGCAATATTTCTTTCTTTTTTAAAAAATGTATTTTTAATTGGATATTCTACTTATTTACATTTCAGATGTTATCTCCTTTCCCCATTTCCACCCCCAACAATATTTCAAAACAAATAAAACAAAACAAAACATTCTCATGAAATGCAATCCATAGACATAATAATTTGATACTTACATGCTGAATAATAATGGTAGAAAAATTCAGACTTTATTTTTTATGATTAAAACATTGTGTCTATAAGAGCAGAAAAGTTGTGTGTAGAGTAAAAACAATGTAATTAGTGAATTCAGTAGTTTTGAATCATACAAGAGATTCTTTTGGCATCATGAGTTGGCATTGCAGGAAAAAGTGAGCATATAGATCCAGAATGGTATTGCATACCTGTAATTCCAGCACTTGGGAGATAAAGGCAAGTTAAGGTGTTTAACTATAAAGCTGAGACCAGTCTCAGTTAAATAGTAAATTTAAAGTCAACCTTGCCTACAGGAAATCTTTCCCCCCCCTATACTATATGAGATCGCGCGCGCGCGCGTGTGTGTGTGTGTGTGTGTGTGTGTGTGTGTGTACACTGAGCAGTGTATACTAACATGTGCCACAGAATGTGTATGGAAGTCAGAGGACAACTTGCAGGAGTTGGTTGTCTCCATTCATCATGTGATCCTGGGGATCAAACTCAGGCTGTTAGGTATGGTAACAATTGTATTTACATAGATTGCCTTCTACCCTTCCCACTGTCAGATTCAGCAGAAACTTGGAACAAATGAATGTGGCATACTGAAGCTTAAATTGGCTGCTAGGCTCAGTCAGTACCTGTGGCTCCTCTCTGCTCTTTTCACTCCTCCCCCTCCTCTAAGCCTCTCCAGTCCATTGGTTTTGCTTCTCTTGCCCCAGCTTCTGATTCCTATAAAAATCTGCCATTTTTCCACACATTTTCATTTTGTTCTCTCTCTTAGTGCTCTTGCCCCTCCCCCTCCTCCACTCATGGTACAGTTTAGTAATGGTTAGTCTACTACTTTCTCTCCCTACTCTGGACTCTTTCAGATGTCTCTGGATATACTCTCCATCATATTTACAATAAAAACCCTCTCAACTATCCCTTGGAGCAGTCATGTTCTCATTTAATTCACCCATAAACCCTTACCTTTTTTTTTTTTTTTTTTTTTTGAGAAAGGACCTCAAACTGGCCTAGGACGTGCTCATTAGGCTAGGCTGGTCATCCAGCAAACCTCAGAATCCTCCTATCTCAGAATCCCCAGCCCTGGGATTACAAGAGGCCCAAGGATTTAAAGGACAAAGCACAAATGCCACTAATTTGTTCTAGTTTTCATTTTTACTAATATGTATTGGATAATTCTTAGAAACTTCTGGCTTTTATTTAGCTCCTGTGTCAGGCAGAGTCCTCACCAGAAACAGGTGGCATGCTGAGATATGGATGACTCAAGGCAGTTCCACAGAGAACTACTGGGTGGGCACACATATACATATATATATATGAGAACCACATAGGGCCCTAACTACTCTGAGACCCTGAGTTGGTATGTGGTCACAAAAGGAGAGAAGGCCAGAGGTTTTAGGCTAGTCATCCCCCTCTTCTCTCTCTATTTTCCAAATTATATGTAAGCTTGATGAGTAACATTTTCTTTTGTATCCCAAGGATTATATGAGACATTATATTGAAAAATTCTTCAGTGTCCATCTGAACTTTCCTGTATTTTTCAGTGTTAAAGCCAACAAGCCTACAGCAACCAAATTTAAAAACAGCCAGCAGTCCTAGAGTCTATGCAGACTGAGCAGAAGAGCTGAGAGTGCTCTTGGTAGACCAGGGCCTAGAATCTCCCCCTACCATTTTGACTGAAGTTTCTCCAAGTGTGACCTGCTTTAGCCATAGAGTTTACTTCATACCTCCTAATCTAGTAGGCCTGTCCCAGTTGCTGAAACTTGAACCTCACAGTGCCTTAATCAGTCCTAGCCTGGGACTAGTAGATCCTAAAAGAGCTGGAGTAAAAGAGTTTCTGGCTAGGCCTCCCTTGGCCTATCTTCAGCCCTCCATCCACAGTGCCTCTACGGGGCTCAGTTTTATTAGAGGGAGGGGCTGCTGCTGAGTCCTTGTGACTATTGCTCTCAGTCTTGCTGCTCCTTGTACCCTCTATACAGCTGGGGACACAATGGTTGGTTGCCAGATAGGGTCTCTCCCATCTTTGACCTAATGGTGTAAGAGGTTCTTAAGCTAATCAGGGGAGATCTCAGAAGACATCTGCACCAATTCCTTACTTTATAGAATAAGAAACTGAAACTAGAGTGCTTCCACTTGGCTGAAAAGTCACAGCCCAGAACATCAGAAGGTCAGGTGTCTGTCATGGGGGCCAAAAATCTTTGCCTGGTAAAGTGCTTTTATGTTTTATTGCTTAATATTTTCTCCCCAAGTGAAAGAAATAGTTTTTCTTTTGGCTGGGCATGGTGGCACACATACTTAGAATCCCAGCCCTCAGAAGTCTGCAGCTAGAAGACTGAGAATTTGAGACCAGCCAGGACCACATAGAAAGACCCTGTCTTAAAAAAAGAAAAGCAAACCAAAGTTTACTGTTTCTGCTCTGATTATGTAGGTGATACAGACTCAGGGCGAGGAAGTGAACAACATAGGAAAGTACCGAGAAAAAAATAAACATTACCCACAACCACTTTAAATGACTTCTAGGATTATGGCCACCTCTTCACACGTATCATTCAAAGTTTACTGGCATGTGTGCAATATTAGGGAACATACAGTGTCTTTGTGGCTGATTCAAAGACTCCACATTGCCTTGCAGCTGTGCCTCCGTTCTCAATTTGCCTTAAAGACACCTGGTGTTAGAAGCTGTGTGTATTGCCTCTGTATCCTGTATGTAATACCACATCCTTGGGTAGAAAGAGGCAGATTGTAGATAGGTGAACAAGTAACTATGTTTCTGATCCATGTATCACTTTTCCCAAGAATATCACAATTCACATTTCTACCAGCAACTTGATGCACTGCTCCTGGTTCTCACCTATTAGCCAAGGGCTGGAGCTCTTTTTATGTCATGCCAATCTCAGTGGGAAGTTTGATTTGATTGTGACTCAGCCCCCATACTACCCACCCCATACACAAAGGTAGATACACTGGTAAGTGTACATTTCTTTGTTTCCAGTTTGTTTTTCTGCAAATGTCCTCATGGGAAGTTTTGGGCTTTTTTCTGTTATTGATTTACAGGCATTCTTTTTATTTGTTAATTTGTTTGTTTGTTTGGAGACAGGATCTCATGTAGCCCAGGCAGGCACAGAACTAACTGTTTATCTGAGAGTGAGCTGGGACTTGTGGTCTTCTTATATGACTCTACTTCTTATATGACTGTAGCTAGCAGGCTTGTGGGCATCTTGATGCTAGGACTGGGCTTCTGTGGGTCTAGAGAGTCATGGGCCTGGTGGATGTGCTGGCAGGCCTAGACATTTTAAAATCTTCTTGTATTTTTCTGGTAGCTTCTTTCATTGCCACCTTCTCTTTTGATCTTTGCTCTCTGTTTCTCTCCAGTCCTGACTTCAAGTTTTCCTTCCACTTCTTTCTATGCCTCGCCCGACTTCCAGCAGTGTCTCAGCCAGTATGTCTACAACTGCCTGTTACTGTGGGCCTTACACCCAGCCACTTTGTTGCCAGAAATAACAACTCTAAGACTTATAATATGAATAAATGCTTAGGCAAATAACTTTGACTTGTTCCAAGACTAGCTCATAACTTATTTAACCTGTTTAAATTATTCTATGTTTTCCACATGGCTGGTTACCTTCTTCTCAGTTTTATGAATCTGTCTCCTCCTCAGAGTTTGGAGCAAATCCCCAACCTGCCTCTTTCCCAGGCCCCCCATGCCCCATCTCTCTGCCAGAACTTTCATCTCCTATTTTCTGCCTCAGCTCATTGGCCATAGGTTTTTCTATCGACAGGTGATATTTCACAAAAGATTCTACAGATACCACTGCCTCAGCCAGTTCATATCCCTTTTCCTAAAAGACAAGTCTTAGAGTTACTATTGCTGTGGTGAAACACCATGGCCAAAGAAACAGGAAAGAAAGGGTTTATTTGGCTTATGCTTCCACATCACTGTTCATCTTGAAGGAAGCCAGAACAGGAACTCAAACAGGGCAGGAACCTGGAGGAGCCAACACACAGGCTATGGTAGCGTGCTAGTTACTGGCTTGCTCAGCCTGCTTTCTTCTAGAATCCAGGGCCACCAGCCCAGGGATGGCACCACCTACAATGGGCTGGGCCTTCCCACATCAATCACTAATTAAGAAAATGCCATACAGATCTGCCTGCAGCCTGATTTTATGGAGGTATTTTCGCAATTGACATTCCCTCCTCTTTGATAACTCTACCTTGTGTCAAGTTGACATAAAACTAGCCAGTACAGACATGAATCCTTATGCACAAGGTCCTAGCACCAAATAAATCAGCAGTGGCATACACATGAAATTCTAGCATTCTAGACATAGAGACAGGAAGATCAGAAGTCCAAGGTCATTCTCAGCTATATACCCTCTTAGTTTGAGGCCAGACTAGGAGCCATGAAACTCTGTTTCAAAATAAATAAATCGATAGAAAAAAATAAACAACAAAAAAGGAAGACATGAATTCCCTTGCCTGTGTGGCGATTATGGATGAGAGCACTTAGATTTGGTCAGAAGATACCAAGTTCCTTCCCAAAGGGCTTACTGAAACGAGTGCCCCAAGTTTCTGATCCTGATGTGTCTACAGGATTTACCATGTAACTGAGCTGGTGGGGTGACCTCAAGTTTCCTTTTCTTTCACTTCTTTGACTTTCTCAGCTTTAAATAATCAAGGTTGTCTCAAAAAATTAAATAGGTGTGCCATATGATATAGCAATCCCACTTCTGAGAAGTTTCCTGAAAGAGTTCTTTTCCATCCTTTTAAGGCTGGGGCTTCTCACAACAGGGATGACCTTTAAGGACATCATGCTCAGTGAAATAAGCCAGGCACAAAAGGACAAATACTGTTCTAATGATACTTCTGGAGATCCCTAGAGTACTCAGATGGAGACACAGAGTAGTAGGTAGCAAGGAATGGAATGAGTGAGGGGGAGAATTAGTGGTTAATGGGCAGAGTTTCAGTTTTGCAAGATGGAAGAGATCAAGTTGGGAGTACTGAATCACACCTAGACTCACAGTGTTCAGGAGGTAGAGGTAGGAGGATTGTCATGAGTTTAAGGCCAATCTGAACTTCATGGTAAGTTTGAGATCAAACTGGGCTACAGAGTAAGGCCTTGCCTCAACAACTTAAAAAAGAAAAGATGAAAAAGCTCTCTAAATGATGGTGATGGTTGCATAGTACTGTGAATATAACTTATGTCACCAAACAATATACACACTTCCAAGGGTTAGGATGGCAAGTTCATGTTATGTGTATTTATCTACAGCAATGGATGTTGAACCCAGGGCCTTGTGAATTCTACTAGGGATGGGAGCTACATCCCTAATCCTATTAACTACCTTTTAAAAAAAAGAAAAAAAAACAAGTTAAGATTAGGGTTAGTAAGATGGCCTGGTAGGTAAAAAGTACCAAGCCTGACAACCTGACTTTAGTCCTTGGGATTCATCTTCTAAGGAGAGAATTGACACAAATTTGGTTTCCTAACCTCTACAAATGCATCATAGAATGTAAGTGTCCCTTCAATAAAGGTAACAAAACAATTGAGATTAATCTCTGTTTCTCAGTAATAGGTGTTAGGTGAGCTTCCTAAGAACTCACAGCCTCACTTTCCTCTTTTGTGAGGTACTAGCTGGAGGTGAGAAACAGTTGAAATGGAAACTTAAGGGTTCTTTGGAAAGTCAGGTGGATGGTGTTTTGCTGGGAAAAACATGTGAAGGAACATTTAGCTGAAGCAGACACAGGAGAGAGGTTGCTCTGCTAAAGCAAGCACACGAAAGGACGTATGATTTCTTCACTAACAACATGTATGTATTGGTATGCCTTACATTGCATAGTTGAGCTGCATTTGTCAGGACTCCATAAAGAGAAACCACACCAAAAAACTTCTGGTGGTGTGCTGCAGTTTTTTTGCCACTACTGCAGACTTTGGATGATTGACAGAGTGATGTCAGCCGAGACAGATGCACATGCTGAGGCAAGACTCGTTGGGGAACACATGCTGGTTGGAGGGTATAAACAGGACTTGCCAGACAGTGAATGAGGCTGAGTTTGGCTTGCTGGTAGAGCTAGCTGTGCAATGCCTGTGAGTCTTGAATCTTCACTGTTCTTTGCTTTCCTGAGAGAGGCATAGCCAAGAACTTTTCCTGGCATTCCTGTTGGCCTTGGTCCCTTCTGCTGAATCATGCCAAGGCTGAGGCCTGGTTGTCTCTGCTAGGTAGAGCCACCACTACTGATTCATATTTGCTATCCTGACTCTACCAAACTGGACTGCTAGTGTATCTATGAAGTGTTTGCAAATGGATTGAGCTGCCGCTGCTGACCTGTGAACTGAACTGCTGATTTCCTGACAACGCAGATGAGAGTTGCTTCAAAGAACCTTTCTAAACAGGTCAACTCCTCCCCTCCCCAGCTCCCCGTAGCCTTTCTTTTCCACTATCTCTGGTGGGTGGTGGGTTAGAAGGGAGGTTAAAGAGTTTAAGAACCATCATTAAAAATAAGTAAAAAAAATTAAAGTTACAGACAGTTTAATAAAAGTGTACACTAAGCCAGACAATGGTGGCACATGCCTTTAATTCCAGCACTAAAGAGACAGAGGAAGGAAGATCTCTGAATTTGAGGCCAGCCTGGTCTACAGAGTGAGCTCCAAGACAGCAAGAACTACACAGAGAAACCCTGTCTAGACCAAACAAACAAAGTACATACTAAGGCAGGCCTTCCTAGTCTACTTCTGCTTCTTGTGAGGAGGGGGGCACTCCCTTTCTGAGTCTATATGACAGATGAGGGGACACAAGTCACACTGGTAGCAGCTTATAATGATTGTGGACTTACTATCAAAGAAAGTAAGCTTAGAGAAGCTGAATGACCTTCAAGTTTGTGGAGGTAGAAAATGGCCAGGATGAGGCTTTGGACTTCTGTCTGTCACTTTTGTTTGTCACTATAGAATTCTTTATCCCAAAGAATCCTTGATGCAATATTATAGGGTCTAAATTTCATTTTGAAAATGTATATTTTTTCAGTTCTGGGAATTAAACCTAGTGCCTCATGAATATTAGGTAATTGCTATACCCCTAGATCTAGAAAATACACTTTCAAAATAAAATACACATAAAACTTTATCACTGTGACAAAATGCCTCAGAAAATAATTTAAGAAAAGAATCTGACATGGTGGTTCATGTCTGTAATCCCCATTCTTGAAAGGTAAAGACAGGAGGATCAGAAGTACAATATCATCTTGGCTTTTGAGTTTATGAGCAGCTTGGGATATGTGAGATGCTGTCTGAAAAAAAAAGGAGAAAAAAAAAAGACATGCCAGGCAACAGATTACTAAAGAAAGAAACATGGTTCAGCTATCTATACTAACAGCAGATATAATGGATACTAAGCAAAACAAAGACAGCTTAGGGATAATGTTAAAATAAGCTCAAAATAGCTCAAGCAAAACCTGATGGGCTGCCAAGGAGAAACAGAGAAATCTGGCTCAGTATTACTTACAAGTTTCCCTTGAAGACACTCTCTGGTAAAGCAGACAACTGTTCTGACTAGAGGTGTCTGCCAGGGAGGTGCAGAGGTGACATCTCATATCCACGGTTTGTACCTATACACACTAGTAGCGGTGTGAGAAGAGACACTGTCCCCTGGCCCTGGCAACTGTAGGGTGTGGGAAGATATGCCTGTGACCTCAGTACTTGAGAGGTGAAAGCAGGAGGATCTTTTCCCTTCTGAATGTGGTTATAGCACATGATCAGAGTCCAGTGTCACTCAGTTAGAGTCTGCAAAACATTCTCCATATATCACAAATTAAAACAATATAACAAGAATTAAAATACTCTCAGGTTCTGGGGCTGGGGATCAGTGATAGAAGTCTTGCCTGACATGCTCAGGACTCTAGGATCAACCCCCAATACTACAAACTTTAACCAAGTAAATTCAGTAAATAGCACTCCTCTATGGTGTGCTTCAGTTCCTGTCTCCAGGTTCCTGTCCTACTTGACTGTCAGCTTTGGCTTCCCTCAATGATGGATTATAATGGGAGACAAGTGAGCCAAATAAACACTTTTCTCCCAAGGTTTTTCTTTTTTCTTTTTTTAAAAGTCCAGTGGTGATGGCACATGCCTTTTCTCAGCCCTCAGGAGGCAGGGGCAGGCAAATCTGTGAGTTCCAAGACAGCCAGTGAAACCCTGTCTCAGAAAAAATACTCCTGAATTATACAATATTGCAAATAGCATAGTAAACTTTTTTTCCTTTGGTGTTTTGAGACAGGGTTTCATTATGCAGTCTGGGCTGGCCTGGAACCCACAATCTTCCTACCTCAAGACTCCCAAGTGCCAGTATTTCTAAGTGGCATGGACCAGCATGCCAGGTAGATAGGAACATTTTTTGTTTTGTTTTGTTTTGGTTTTTGAGACAGGGTTGTAGAGAAGTGGTTCTGATGCTTTGATTTAATAGGGAATCTGTGAGTACTGATGCTGAAGGTCTTTATCCCCAATTGGTTCTTGATCAATCAATAAAGATTCCAGCGGCCAATAGCTGAGCAGAAAGAAAGAGGTAGGACTTCCAGGTTCCTGCAGGCTAAGAGAGAGGAGGAAGAGAATTGAGGTACTTGGGGGAAGAGAGATGGAACAGACATGGAACTACAGGGGAGATCTTCCAAAATGTAGGTGGAAAGGGAAAGTGGCCCATGGAAGGGCAGCCCCAAAGTGTTTTTGGCAGCAAGACCAATGGACTTCACAGAAGGTAACAGGGGTAACTAAACTGAGGGAAGATTTAGAGGTGTTGAGCTAGAAGTAAAGGTAAGGGCACATTAGCCGCAGGAGGCTTAGAAGAACCCAGCCAAGCCAGTAAGGCAGGTTAAAAATGAACTAATGTGTGTGTGTCATTCATCTGCAGATCTGAGTTCCACCAACAAGGAGCCTGGAGCACAAAGCTGGATAGCAAAAAAAAAGAAAAAAAAAAAAAAAAAAATAAAAAAAAAAAAAAATCACGGCTACATAGGGTTTGTCTGTATAGTCCTGACTATTCTAGAACTTGATCTGTAGACCAGGCTGATCTTGAACCTGCCTCTGCCTCCCAAGTGCTGGGATTAAGGGCATTAACCACCACCACTTCACTTACATGGGAACTTTTTGCTTGTTTTGTTTTTCTTTGAGACAGGGTTTCTCTGTGTAGCTTTGGCTGTCCTGGAACTCATTCTGTGGACCAGACTGGCCTCGAACTCAGAGAGATCCACCTGCCTCTGCCTCCCAAGTGCTGGGATAAAAGGCATTCACCACTGCCACCCAACTATATGGAATTTTTAAAAACTGACAACAAGTGACAATATCTATGAAGCCAGGTGTGGTGGTATACATTTTTAATCCTAGCACTTTGGAGACAGAGTGTCATGGTTTGAATATGCTTGGCCTATGGAGTGGCACTATTAGGAGATGTGGCCTTGTCGGAATAGGTGTGTCACTGTGGGCATGGGCTTTAAGACCCTCATCCTAAGTGCCTGAAACTCAGTCTCCTCCTAGCAGCCTTCAGATGAAGATGTAGAACTCCCCGCTCCTCCTAAACCATGCCCGCCTGGATGCTGCCATACTGCCACCATGGAGATAATAGACTGAACCTCTGAACCTGTAAGTCAGCCCCAATTAATTGTCCTTAAAGACTTGCCTCGGTCATGGTGTCTGTTCACTGCAGTAAGACTCTAACTAAGACAGAGTGGATCACTGGAAGTGTACCTTTGAAAGAGGTATCTTATCCCTGGACCCTTCCTTTCTTTTTCTCCATGCTTCCTGGCACCATGAAGTAAGTAGCATTCCTAACCATGCCTACTGCCATAAATGTTGTTACTCTGACTTAGGCCCACAGCAGTAGAGCCAGCTTAACATGGATTGAAAACTATGAAACAGTGAGCCAGGACAAATCTTTCTTCCCATTTTAAAAAATAATGTATTTTGGGGCTAGAGACATAGCTCAGTACTTAAGAGCACTGGCTACTCTTCCAAAGGACCCAGACTTGTAACTTGTACAATTGTCTGTAACTCCAGTTGTAGAGGATCCTAAACCTCTTCTGACCTTGGGATCCTGCATATATGTGGTGTAAGAAACAGGCAAAACACATACACATAAAATAACAAATATTAAAAATATCTTATTTAGGGGTCTGAAGTGCCTGCCCTCCTAGGGCATGTACATATCTCCATATACACCCACACAGAGATACATAAATAAAACTAAAATAAATCTTTAACAATAACATTTATTTTTTCAGGGTCACATATGAACATGTTTGTGGAGGTCAGAGAAGAGCTTATTTCTGTTTGGTTGGTTGGTTGGTTGGTCGGTTTTGAGATTAGGTTTTACTGTGTAGCCTGGTTGGTCTGGAACTTTCTATATAGATCAGGCTGGCCTTGGATTCACAGAGATATGCCTGCTTCTTCCTTCTGAGTACAAGTCCTAGGATTAAAGGTGGATGCCACCATGCCTGGCCAGAAGACAACTTTTAAGAATTGTTTTCTTTTTCTGTCTACATTGTAGGTCCTAGAAATGGAAATCAAGTTATCATCAGGCTTGGCTCCAAGTGCCTTTACTCATTAAGCCATTTTGCCAGCCCTATTTCCCATGTTTTGATTTAAAGATTTTTTTTTTGTCACAGTAACGGAAAAGTAAAATTCATTAGTTCTAAATAAATTTCATAGCCACCTCTTGACACTACTGGCACAGTCACATACTATGGGTGTCCGCTTACATTTCCTGGGATACAGCTCAGTTCTGCATGGGAAATTTCTCTTTCCAGTCAACCACACAGTACAGTAAATCATTCTCTCATAGTTATTATCTTCCACAATATACAATCATAGTCAAATATGTGTTAATTGCTAGTTTCTGATCAATAGCAGGTGGTTAATAGTTAATAATATTTGGGCTGAAGATGTAGCTCAGTTGTAGGAGTGTTTGCCTAACATGCACACAATTATGGGTTTCATCCCCAGGCATATACCACCATACTTGCAATGCTGGCACTCAGAAGGTGAAAGCTTATAATCTCAGCTCTTGGGAAGCCTGCAGGAGGATCTTGAGTGCCTATCTAAAAACAAACAAACAAACAAACAAACAAATCTCTAGAACTGAGGATTGCAATGTTGTATGACTGAGGCTAGGGACTGAACCCAGATTCTTGACAAGAGCAACTAATAAATTGCCAATAGAATGATTACAGGATTACCTCATACAACAGTGGCTTTCTATGTAAAAATAAAGAGGTGGCTGGAGAGATAGATCAGTGGTTAAGAGTACTTGCTGCTCTTACAGTGGATCCAAGTCAGCTCTCAGCACCCACTTGACAGCTCACAACCATTCAGGGATCCTATGCTGTAGGCATAAACTTTTTGCAGCCTATTTTAATAAACGTTCAACCACTCACCAGAGGTATTAGAATAGAAAAGTAATTAGGATACCAACAGTCTAGTTTAGTAGAGTTGGGATAGCAAACATAAATCTGCAGTGGTGGCACTACCTAGCAGAGACAGCCAGGCCTCAGCTTAACTGGCATTAGTGACTAGGACCACCAGGGACGGCAGGAGAAGTTATTGGCTGTGCTTCTCTTAGCAAAGCAGAGATCAAGAAAGGTTGCAAAGCTGTCTGTTGAGTCCTATTTATATACCCTCCAAACATCACGTGTCCTCCACAGGTCTTGCTTACCACATGTCTTGCCTCAGCATGTGTGTCTGTTTTAGCAAAACTCCATGTGAGTCTGTATCAGCTGACATCACTCTGCTAATCCACCACTGCAAGAAACTCTCAAGAAGTTCTTTGGTGTATTTTTCTTTATGGGGTCATAACAAATGGAGCTCAACAATGCATGTAAGGTGAACCAATACATGTATGTCATTAGCAAAGAATCCTTAATCACATGTCTTTTCACAGGCTTGCATTAGCAAAACATCCTCTCACCTGTATCAGCTTCAGGAAAGCACTCCTTTATATGTTTGCCCCAGCAAAACACCATC
Organism: Rhabdomys pumilio; assembly: GCA_030674055.1. NCBI lineage: Eukaryota > Metazoa > Chordata > Mammalia > Rodentia > Muridae > Rhabdomys > Rhabdomys pumilio. Next base: position 1,488,685 of record JANHMN010000005.1, on the reverse strand, counting down.
CAACACAACTGACTATCCAGAGAACCCTTAAGTTTCCTCTTCATTGTGCCCTGGAACTAGAGTGAAGGATTGAAAATATATGCTTTCACCACCACATTTAGCTGTAATATGACATCAAGAAGGCTCTATTCCAGAATTATGATGGTAATTCCAAATTGAGAAATTAAGAACACTTGTTCTTTGGAAGGACTTGGGTTCAGTCCCCAACACCTACAAGCTGGGTCACAACTGTCCTTTAGCTTCAATTCCAGGATATTTAACACCCTTTTCTGAGGACCAGGCATGCACATGGAGTATAGACATACATGCAGGCAAAACACCCATACATATGAAATAAAGCAATACATAAAAATTTAATAAAAATAAAGTTAGAAAATGTACAAGAGAGTCCTGTTTAATTCAAATTTCTAAAAGCAATCTTGCCAACAAAATAAGAAGAAAAGAAAAGGTGATGTCATCCTTATCTTAAATGATTGGTCAGATGGTAGAATCTGTGCTTCTCTGGGCTGCTGGGTCCTGATGTGGGTGGCTGCCCACCTGCCTTGTTTTTTGCCAGCACAGCAGACTGGAACCAGTGGGTGGTGAGGTCATTGGCTAAGGCTGTGGGAGTCCTGGGGATTCACCTACTAGGAGGCAATGTACTCTGGTCCTAGTCCCTGGGGAGGCTTTGAGTCAGGATGTTGTAGTTTCTATCACTGGGACTTATCTAGGACTTAACATCATGTTCTTGTTATTTCTCTCCCCACCCTTCTCTCTTTCAAGTCTCATTATAGCCCAGGATGACCTTGAATTCCTGATTCTGCTTCGACCTGCTAAGTATTGGTATTATAGGTATGTGTCACCATGTTTCCTGGCTCTCTTTGGCCTTGTATTCAGTCTTAGGGATCACTCCTATAACTAGTTTTTGTGCTAGCCTCACCTCTGGCTTATTATCATTATTTCTTTCTCTTCCTTTTCTTCTTTAACAAGCTCTCACTATCTAGGCCTCTGCCTCCTGAGTGCTGGATTATAGATGCAATCAGTCACAGTTGGCAGTCACAACTCTTTAGAAGTCTGGACACAAACTGTTTTTGTTTTCTAGTAACTGCCCTTTGCACTGACTTGTGCCCAGTTCCCCTTGTGTCAGCAAGCCTAAACTATTATTTTGAAGACCACTCATATTTACTGTCTTAGTTTGGTTTCCAAACCCAATGAGGCTCATTTTTAATCATTTACTTTGGAATCAATGCAATGTACTCCTGTTAGCATTTTTCCACAGTTACCTGGCAACAGCCAGCTATGCCTAACTCACTATAAAAGGGGCTGCTTGACCCCTCCTCTCCCTCTCTTGCTCCTCTTGCTCTCTTACCCTCTTCCCCCTCTGTACCTTCTCTCCTCATACACCCCCTCCCCTTCCACGTGTTCATGCCTGGGCTCCTCAGGGGAAAGAGATGCCTCAGCATGGGCTCACAGAATACCCCTTTCCTCTACACCATATAGTGCCTCCACCAAACATATCCCTGGCTTCTTTTTCTTTTTTTCTTTTCTTTTTTTTTTTTATAAAACACAACAACGCTCTGTCTAGACATTAATCTGCATTGGGCTATAGCTGTCCTTGTTCCCTCATTCCTAGGTAGGTAGCTTTCTGCAGCTCTTTCCATGTCATCTTAGTGAGAGCTTTTTTAGCCCAGGCCAGTGAGACTCCAGCACTGAGCTCCATCCCAGTGATCAAGCAGCAACTGAAGCTCTGTTGGGAGCCAACTTTTAGCAGAAAGCGGCTAGAAAGCAGCTATCATCTTTGCAGCTATCTCGAGTCATATACCCTGACAAGAGACTTGTTTTTCAACAGCCTACAACAGCTGAGCACACTGATAAATACCTTGTTTAGCCCACATATCTTGTTTTGTTGTTTAATGCCCTCAGCTGCAAGGCACATGTGATATCCATGCCTGCAAGGTGCATGTGGTAAAGTGTCTTCAGCTGTGTTCCTCTGCTTGTGCTTATAAACACCCAGGATTTTCTTGCAAGGGAGTGAATGGGAGACAGTAAACGAGACTTGACTACACACTCTGGTTTGTCTCCATTCTTTGTGTCTGTTTCCCTTCTTCCCCCCACTCTCTCTCTTGCTTAGACCCTGACCTGCCGACCGGAGCAGCAGAGCAGTCCGGGGCATTTTGGCCCCCAAGTGTGGGGCAGTTCAGACAGGGACAAAGCTCAGACCTTCCCAACTCTTTGTTTGTTTGTTTATTTGCTTGTTTCAAGACAGAGTTTCTCTGTGTAGCCCTGGCTGTCCTGGAACTTGTTCTGTAGACCAGGTTGGCCTCGAACTCACAGATCTGTTGGGGTAGAGGATGGGGTATGCCAGCCATACCCTGTAATAGGTAGGAACTGAGGGATGCTGGGAGAACCTGGCAGCCAGGTCCATTTTGATATGTTAAATAGGCATCTCTGACATTTGTCCCAGGGTTTGAGACTTAACATTTTACATATAAAAATGTTTTGCTTGCATCTATGTATATGCACCATATTTGTGCTTGATGCTCACAGAGGTTGGAAGAGGGCATCAGATCCCCAAGAACTGGAGTTAAAGGTAGTTGCAAGCCACCATGTAAGTGCTGAGAATGAAACATAGGCCACTGAAAAGAACAAGTGCTTTTAACTCCTGAGCCATCTCCCCAGCCCAACATGACAGTTTACTTCAGAATATGAGCTAGTGTATTTAGGGAAGAGCTGACTTTTCCTGTTGGATTTTCTTCATGAACAAGACTACTGTTCCAGGAAATTCTTGTCTAGGAAGAGGAAGTTTCAATTAACTTCCTAAAATACATTCATTCATCCAAACATTCCATTATTCATCTCATATTTACCTGGGTAACAACATTTGTCTAGAACAGATTGCTCGATGTAGCTTTTCAAGGTGATCTTCAAAGTGGTCACCTTGTTTTATCCCATATCCCCTAATTGAAAGGCCTACTCTAAACTGGACCTAAAAAAAAATACTATTAAAAAACTGCCATGCTGGGAAAAGAAAAAAAATATATATATATATGTGTGTGTGTGTGTGTGTGTGTGTGTGTGTGTGTGTGTGTGTGTAAATAATAAGGGATGCAGAGATGGCTTAGCAGTTAATGACACTATCTGCTCTTGCAGAGGACCTGGGCTCTATTTCCAGCACCTACATGGCAGCTCAAAATCAGTTCGAGTAATTCCTGTTCCAGGGGATCTGCCACCCTCTTCTGATCTTTTTGAGCACTGCATACATGTAATACACATATCAGACAAAAATTCATATACATAATATAAATAATTTAAAAAAATAAAAAAATACATCTTTTACAAAGTAAAAAGAGGGCTGGGGATGTAAGTTAGAGCTAGAGTACTTTCCTAGCATTCTTGAGGTCCTCAGTTAAAGCCTCAATATTACAAAAGAAAACAAAACTATAAACCTGTAGTGACATTTTTGAGAATTCTGGAATTTCAGTTTCTTTTAAAAACACAAAAATATTATAAGAATATGCTTTTGTTTTCATCCCAGGTCTAGGGATCTGAGGCTGCTATGGACTGTCTGCAGTGAATTTGCCTCATGTTCTAGCAGAGGCATGATTTTGCCAGCTGCAGATAGTTTCTGCAATTGTGTGACATTTGGAATTCTAGGAATTTTTCAGAGGGTGTGTAAATGCTAGAGGCCCATAGGTAGGGTTGGTGGTTGGTGGTCATTTGGTGGTGGTTTGTTGTGGTTTCTTTGTAGTCATGCTCAAAGAAGAAACAAAAGGAAGGAAATTAGATTCAGACCCTCCCACACTCTATTCTTTCTTTCCTGTCTGGTGAGAAATAGGGGGTAAAATAGGGAAAAATGAAGGGTAGAAAAAAGAAAAGAACCAACAAAGTAGTAAAGATCAACTATAATCCTTGCTTCATATTCATATCAACTCAAGTGTGGCACAAACCACTGCCACCTTCTATCAGGGTGATCACAGTGGCCTAGGTCATAGTGCAGGCCTCAGAGATTTGAGAATTTAAAGGGAGAAATGCAGAATTTGGAGGAAAATACAAATGTATATTAGTTACTTCTGTTGTTATCACAAAATACCAGTCAAAAAAGCAACTCAATGAAGTAACATCTTATTTGGTTCATGATTTAAAGGTACAATCCATCATGGAAGGGAAGATATGGTGGGAGAAGTATGAAGCTGGTCACATTGAGTCCAAAATCAGGAAGCATAAAGAGGAACTCTGCTGCTCAGCTCGTGTTGGCTGCTGTCTTCCTCCCTACTTCCCTCTACCTTCTCTTTCCCCTCCTCTTTTTATTCAGTCCAGGATGCCAGTTCTTGGAATGGTATCACCTCCATCTACTTGTCTTCTCTCCTTAGTTGAATCTCTGTGTTAATACCCTCATAGACACTTCTAGAAGTGTGTGTATCCTATGTGATTTTGATCCTGTGAAACTGACAATAAAGATCAACTATCACAAGAAATTTGTTGGTTATTTGGTATTGGAATAACAGGAATCTCAGTAACTTCTACAGACTTTTTTTTTTTTTCAGGAGATCAAACCAGGGCCTTACACAAGCATCACCATTTCTAAACCCACAGACTTCTGATTCTGGACATAGTTGAGTACTTTACATCAGTCTAACACTGAAAAGGCTATAGGATATTATTTTTCTTTCCTTTGAGTGTATGAGGAGAGTGTTAACATAGGAGTCTGCTGTATATCCCAGGCTGACCTTGAACTCATACAATTCTGCCTCAACTTCCTGGCATGAGCTAGGAAGTGTTCTTTCTGGCAGGGTACTGGGCTTTTTGTTGTATTGTTTAGAAATAAGGTTTCATGAAGTTCAGGATGCCCTCAAACTTGTTTTGTAGCCAAGGAGGACCTTGAACTCCTTCCCAATCCTTCACTTCTCAAGAGCTTGGATTACAAGTGAGTGTCACCAAGCCTGGCCAGGATATTATCTCTTGAACTGTGGGCACTGGATAACAATATGAATAAGACATAAGGTGCTTATTCCTCCAAACACAAAAGGAAAAGATAGAAACGGTATTTGCAGAGGCATTAATTGAGAATTTCCCCAAACATAACAAAACCACAGATTACAACCACTAAGCAAAATAAGTATGAAAACCACACTTAGTCACATCACAGTTTAACTATTGAAAATCAAAGACAAGGAACTATTTAAAGTACCTGGAAGGAAAGACTCTAACATTTCAAGAGAAATAATGGAAGGTAATAGATGTCTTTAAATGTGCTGAAAAAACTATCAACCTAGATTTCTAGGCCCAGTAAAATACCCTTTAAAAATGAAAGTAAACGTATGGTGGTGAATGCTTGTTATCTTGTCATTCCAGAGGCTGAGGCAGAAAGATCAGGAGTTCAAGGTCAGCCTCCATTGTAGCTGGCTTTTGCTACTTTGTGGGTTCTTCTTTTTCCCACCCTTTATCTCCACCTATTTCACCCCCTATTTCTCACCAGACAGAAGAGAAATAAGAATAGAGAGAGTGAGGGGGGAGGAAGAAAGAGAGATCTCTGAATCTAATTTCTTTCCTTTTGTTTCTTCTTTGAGCATGACTACAAACAAACCACAACAAACCACCACCAAATGACCACCAACCACCAACCCTACCTATGGGCCTCTAGCATTTACATACCCTCTGAAAAATTCCTAGAATTCCAAATGTCACACAATTGCAGAAACTATCTGCAGCTGGCAAAATCATACCCCTGCTAGAACATGAGGCAAATCATAGTCAGTCACTGCAGACAGTCCATAGCAGCCCCAGATCCCTAGACCTGGGATGAAAAGAAACACACATTCCTATTTCTGTGTTTTTTTAAGAAACCAAAATTACAGAATTCTCACTATAAAGGATCACTTCCCAAAACTAATTTATTTTTTTTCCCGAGACACGGTTTCTCTGTGTAGCCCTGACTGTCTTGGAACTCACTCTGTAGACCAGACTGGCCTCGAACTCAGAAATTCGCCTGCCTCTGCCTCCCAAGTGCTGGGATTAAAGGAGTGAGCCACCACCGCCCGGCCCCAAAACTAATCTTTGTCCTTCCCATCTCAGATGTTAAACGCCTTTTGAGACAGGTCTGGCCCCAGTTAAAGCAGAACACCAAATCAAACCTATGCCCCTTAGTTTTTCAGTTGAATTGTTTATTCCTAGGGTTCAGGTTTGTTTGTTTGTTTGGTTGGTTGGTTGGTTGGTTGAGACAGGGTTGGCCAAAACAAGCCTCAAACACTCCTGATCCTCCTGCCTCTGCTTCCTAAATGTATGCACCACCTCACCTGGCTTTCTGAGTTTAAAAATGACTGATAACTCATCAACAGGGTCAATAATGTTTTAGTAATGTTTCATTTTTTCTTTCTTTCTATCTTTCTTCTTCTTCTTCTTCTTCTTCTTCTTCTTATTATTATTATTATTATTATTATTATTATTATTATTATTATTAATTATTCCTCTTCCTCCTCTTTCTCCTTCTCCTCCTCTTCTTTTTTGAAAATCTAATGTGGTCTATAGGACACCAATTGCTGGAACTGTCTTGAACAAACCTTTGTAAAAGAAAGCTTGTTTTACACTGTCAGCAGGAGGGTCTAGAATGAAGTCAGTACAGGTTGCATATTAAGTAGAGATAAGGTCAATCTGGCCTTGGAAGGGGCTGTTAATCTATGGGAGGACAGGAGAGAGGAGCTACTCTGCTCACTTAGAAACTGTAGAAACTTAGAATTAATAATAAAAAAAAAAAACTCTGATTTTGGTTTTAAACTCAAACATTAACTCCCCCCCAGGGACACATCCCAGGAGAAGCACATTTCAGAGGCTCAACAAACATTTCTGAGAAAGAAAGACCCAAGATAAAAGTTTATTAGCCCTTAACACAGTAAAACCTGGATAAATAGAAGCTACTTAAGCTGACCTTCTTTGTTAGTTACTGAGCCTGAGAACTGCTGTTGGAGTTTGGCCTTTATGGTTAATGTTTAAGAAGTAATTGTATAACTGCCTTTATGAGCCCCATGAATATGGTATAAATACTGCCCTCAATTTTGGCTCAGGGTTCTTCTTGTCTTCATACAAGAGAACTCTGGTACCGGCTATTATGGATTCATCAATAAACCTCATGTGATTGCAGTGAATCCTTTTTATGAGTATTTCTGGGGGAGTGCTTCCCGTGGGTTTGGATCCTTAGAATCCAACAAAACCAGAAGGGAAGGATTGTATCTTTCTACCACCTTTATTCATTTTTAAAAATCATATTGTCAAGACTGCAGCTGTCACACTGAAAATATGCCCTCACTGTTGTTTTTCTCAGAGAGAAAGTCAGGCAAAAGCAGTGACTGGAAGTCTCCCTCTTGGATTGGGTTTTCTGCTGAGTCACTGCTTTAATGGCTGCTGGAGATAACTGACTCCCCCTCTCCCCAGCTTGTTTCTAAGGCAACCATTGAGCAAGACAGCAAGACAGCAGCAGTGAAGCCAGCTTGTGTCAGAAGCAGCTCCTATGCTGCTACCATGTTGCCTGCTTTTTTTTTTTTTTTTACTGTCCAGAACAAGTATATGTTTAGGAAAGAGAATGCTGGCTCTTAGTAGATGTAGCCATAATGGCCTCTAAAGCATTAGACATTACCAAAAGGATCAACCTTTGCAAATCTAGAAAGTTAAAAAGCACATTTTCCTTATTTATTTTCATGTTATTGAAAGGGTTAAAAAAATTTCAAAAACTCCTAGCAGGCTGAGCAGAACCAAGAGTGCAGGTCAGCTTGGTCATGAGCTCTGTGTTTCAGGAACTTGGCTGACCACAAGAGAAATGATTGATTACGAATAGGCTCTTGAGAATAGCTTATACAAAATGTTCCCCATGACTGTTCCTTAGACCCTGTCACAAACTGAATAGTGGGCTGGGACTTTCCACAGGTACTCTCCAATAACCCTCCTTCACTCCCCCTGGGTTGTGGTTTTTTTCTTTGTGGTTTTTGCCTTTAAATTTTCTCTGCCTCCAAAGCCTGGGGGTCAGACCCCACTGCCCCTTCGTGGGTCATGGGTCTTGACCTCAGCATACTGATCAAAATATACCTCTTGCTGATTACATCAAGTTCGGTGTCTTATAAGTTATTGGGTGGCTGCAAATTCCTGAGGCTTGGGTGAGGTCCTCCCTTCGTGGGGGCCTTACATTATCAGGGGTTTGGGCATTCCCTCTCCCTCCCTTCCCCCTTCCTATCTCCCTATCCCCTTCCCTATCTCTCCTCTCTCTCTCTCTCTCTCTCTCTCTCTCTCTCTCTCTCTCTCCTTCCCTCCCTTCCTTTCCTTCTTCCACTCCTCTTTTAATCAGCTTCCAAAATAGGAGGTGTAAGTGGGCATAGTAACATTCCTTTAATCCTAAAACTCTGGAGGCAGAGGCAGATGGATCCCTGTGAGCGTGAAGCCAGACTGGTGGTCTACAGAGGGAGTTCCAGGACAACCAGGGCTATACAGAGAAACCCTGTCTCAAATATAAATAAAAAATAAGAAGTCAGAAGGTTTCCTTGTGGCATTTTTATTTATCCTTGCCTTTTTGGTGGTTGTTTTGAGAAATGGTTTCCTTGTTACCCAGGCTAGCATCTAGCTTCCTATGAAGCTGAGGGTGACTTTGAAGTTCTGATTCTCCTGCATCCTCAAGAATGCTTTGTGCTGCCACACCTGGTTTCTGCAGACTGAGGGCCTTTGAACCCAGGGCCTTGTGTAGCTACTAGGAAGCACTTTCTGAATTGAGCTACATTCCCAGGTGAAGTGGAAACTTAAGGGTTCTTTAGAAAGTCAGTTGTGTTAGATGGTGTTTTGCCGGGGAAAACACATGGAGTGTTTTCCGGAAGCAGACACAGGTGAAAGGCTAAGGCAGACTTGTGAAGGAACATTTAGCTGAAGCAATCAGGAAGAAGTATGTTTTGTTAAAGCAAGCACATGAAAGGACACGTGATGAAGGATTCTTTGCTAAGAACATGCATGTATTGGTCTGCCTTACATTGTGCATTTGTCAGGACTCCATAGAGAGAAACACACCACAAAAACTTGGGATGGTGTGCTGCAGTTTGTTGCCACTTCCAAGGACTTAGGATGATTGGCAGGTTGAGAGAGTCACAGCCTAGAACTTATCTTGGTGTCCTTTTGGGTCCTTCCTGCTGACTTGTGCCTAGACAGAGGCCTGGCTGTCTCTGCTAGGTCATGTCACCACTGTTGCTAATCTCACTTTACTGAACTGTACTGTTAGTGTATCTGTGAGGTGTTTGCGAGTGGATCGATCTGCCACTGCCTGCTAACCTGTGAACTGAACTGCTGATTTCCAGACAACACAGACAGGAGTTGCTCCAAAGAACCTTTCTAAACAGGTCCACTTCTCCTGTATCCTTTCTTTTCCACTACCTCTGGTGAGGGTTGGGCTAAAAGAGGGGTTAAAACATTTAAGGACCATCATTTAAAATAAGGTTTAAAATAATTAAAATGACACCGAGGTTCCTTTCATTGTCTTCACTGTTGCAAACTTAATACTCAGTCTGATTTTCCTTAGTATGCACTTTCTTCTTAATAGTGGGTCTAGTTCTTTCCATACTTTCAGATCCACAATCCTGAACTATGCATATATGTTGAACTATTCTCTTCTGATTGGTAACATGTCTTTGATACTTTCTACATAAAAACTAATATTTAACAGCTCTGGTCTGCATACTTGGCTTTTAAAAGCTTTTCTGTACTTCATGATTATTTTATTTCTTTATTTTTGATTAATTTATTTTTATTTCATGTGTAGGTCTATGTACCACATGCCACTATGTATGTCATGCCTAGTACCTACAGAGACTCATTTACAAGGGAGATTCTTTTCCATTTTCAGCAGTAGATTTTCAAGGGAGAGGTTATTTATTATCTTTTCTTGGTTAATCTGTTTTTTTTTTATTTCAGTCAGGAATGCTATCAAATTTCCACTTCTTATAATTTATCAGCCTTTCCTTTATGGTCTACCATATGATATTATCCTATTTCATGTATGTTTGAAAAAAATGTGTTGCCTCTGTTAGATATAGTTCTCTATGTGTATCTATCAGTCTGATGCTCTTCTGCAGAAAATATGTTTAAATTTTTGGTGCTGGAGATTGAACCCTGGATTCTATACATGTTAAACATACACTCTGACACTAAGTGACACTCCCGTCCCTTAGAAAACATGAGTGGCTTTTTAAAACAATCGTAAGAGCATTTACTGTTATTACAGAGGACCTTAATTCAGTTCTCAACAACCACATGGTGGCTTGCAACAATTTTTAAATAAAAATATTAAATGTCTATGTCCATGAATGCCTGTAATCCCAGCATTTGGGATGTAGAAGGAGTTCAAGACTAGCCTCAACTACATTAGACATGCCTCACCAAAAAGAAAACAAACCTAAATGCTGTGTAACTGTATGCCAATACATTTGAAAACCTGCATTAACTAAACAGCTTTCTATGAAAAATAGAAAACTTCAAAGTCATGAGAATCTATACAAGCCTGGCATAGAGGTACCTGCCTGTGGTCGCAGCAACCCAGGAGGCTGAAGCAGGCAGATGATTTGAATCTAGAACTTAGACATCAGCCTAGGTAACACAGCCAGACTCAGTGTGGGGAAGGGCCAGGGAAGAGTAGAGGAAAAACAGAATACAGAAAAAGCAATAACAAAACACATACCTGTTAAGGGTTTCTACAGGGTCCAGGCACAGTCCAAGGAGCAGGCACCTTTTTTAGTCCATTTGCTTTTTCTGTTTTTTTTTTTTCCTTGAGACAGGGTCTCATTCTGTATCCCAGGTAGGCTGGTCTCCAAGTCTTAGCAATTGTCCTTAAACCTTTTTAATTCTGGAATTTCAGGCTTGAGCTTGAAGAACAGATTGTTTTTATATTGCATGAGGTGATGATGATGGCCTTCACTTAAGCAAGCGATGTGTCTCTCCCATTTCTGAGAGGCCCTGTGCTGCATCTTCCCCTATGCCATGTCATCAGGTAGATTTGGACTCTATTCTGTACTTGACTAAATTATGACTCTATTAGTAGCCAGCAGAGCCACTAAAAGATACTGAAGAGGATCCACCCAATCCTCTGTTTCCCTACTGAGGTCTTAACTGTAGACTCTCCAAAATGACCATCAGAAAGGCCTACAGGGGCTAGAGAGTTGACTTAGCAATTAAGAGCACTGACTGTTCTTCTAGAGGACCCAGGTTCAATTCCCACCACCTACATGGCAACTTACAACTGTTTATAACTCCAGGATCTGACATCACCTCACACAGACATACAAACAGACAAAATACCAATGCACATAAAATAAGAATAAATAATTTAAAAAGAAAGAAAGATCTACAGATGAAGCCAAATAGTTGAGCTTATTGGATTCACATCCACAGGAAAAAACACAATTAACAGCTGAAGAAATCAAGCTAGGAACTACCTAAAGCTTTTGAGAAGTAGGTGGGATTTTGAGATGGGTGAGATCTGAGGGAGGTGGTGTTTCTAACAGGAGTGTTTGAATTGGTCCACCTAAGCCTTATTTTTCCCCAGAAGAATTTCCTGGCCCCTGAAGCTAACTTGGTAGTTCCCAGTATTATTTTGTTAATCCCACCAAAAGAAAGTAAAGACTATTACCTAAAGCCTTAGGTCAAATTATACAAGTTTTATTTTCTGTCAGACAATGCTATCTCTCTAAAGAGGGATTTGAGAAAATAGCATTGAACACAGAAAAAGGTAGGTTTTGTATTAACCTCCAAACTGCAAGGTTAGGAAGTTTGCAAGGGTTTTTGGGTTCCATAGAAACTTAACTGAACGTTTCAAAATGATTTGGCAGAACATCTTGATTTATCAGGATGGAGGTCAAGGTATAGCATGTGGAACATGTCAAATTCCAGCAGATGAATCAAGACCTGATCAAATTTAAGTTTTACAAAAAACAGGAATAAATTTATTTTGACTTTATTATTTTAAAAAAGGCTTGTAATTTTAAAATGGAGTCAGACTGGTCCATCAGTTTGACATCAGGAAAGGGAAAGATTACCAGGTCCCAGAATTGTTGGTTGTTGGGACAAGATGTGTTTGATCTCAGAATTGTTGAATACAGGACTAGGAAATTATGTTGGTTTCAGACTACAAAATTAAGAAATTTGGCTGGGTGTGGTGGTACATGTATATATATATATATATATATATATATATATATATATATATATATACACACACACACATACACATATACACACATATATATACATATGTATATATATACATGTATGTATGTATGTATGTATGCATGTATGTATGTTTGTTTTTTTTTATGCTCCCTTCAAATAACTACCTAGCTGAGGATGACTTTGAACTTCTGATCTTCCTGCTTCCACATCTCAAGTACTAGAATTACAGATGTATACCACCAGGCCCCATTTATGAAGTGCCTAGGACTTTGTGTATGCAACTGAGCTTCATCCCTATATAATGGACTTAACCTTCCATGGTTTTCTTATCCACAGAGTGTCCTGGAACCAATTTTCTGTGGATGCCAAAGAATGGCTGTACTTGTAAATTAAACACTAATGCTTCTAAGCAAGTTATTGGTTAAAAGAGAAATTAGAAAATATTTTAAAGTGAAAACAAAAACAACACATATAAATGTGTAGAAGATAGTTGAAGCTATGCTTAAAAGTGAAAGGTCTAACTTTAAATGCTTACATGAGAGCAAAAGCTACGTTGGAAGTACACAAATACAGCCTCAGTTAGTTGGGAGACTGAGATGGAAAGACAGCTTAAACCCATAAATTTTAGATCACCTTAGGCAATATAACAAGATTTTGTCTTAAAATAACACCTTTAAGGCTGGGTGTGGTGGTCTATGCTGCTTATCTCAGCAGTCTGGAGGCAGAAGCAAGTTAATCTTTTTGAGGCCAGCCTGATTTACCTGATACCACCTGATTTACACAAGTTCTAGGCCAGGCCACTACATGGTGTCTTAAACAAACAACAAAGAGTTTTAAAGGACAGGTAAAATGGTAAGTGGTTCTTAATCAGTGGGTCATGACCCCTATGAGGGGAGACAAATGACTCTTTCACAGGGGTTGTCTAAGACTGTCAGAAAACATAGACATTTACAATTCATAACAGTAGCTAAATTACAGTTGTGAAGTAGCAACAGAAATAATTTTATGGTTGGGGGTCACCACAGCATGAGGAACTATTAAAGGGTTTGAAGCCGTAGGAAAGTTGAGAACCACTACACTACAAATTGTCTTCTGATTCCCACAACTGTGCTGTGGCTCACTTGCATAAAACACCATCACCACTACCACAACCAAAACATCCAAGCAGAGGGCTAAAGAGAAGGACCAGTGGTTAAGAGTGAATCCCTAGCAATTCCTAGTTCAATTCCTAGCACCTATGTGTCAGGTGGCTCAAAACTGCCTCTAACTTCAGCTCCAGGAGGATCCAATACTTCTGGCATCTACTAGTATATGCATAGTGTTCACATGCATCTACTAGTATATAGACACAAGAATACATAATTAAAAATGTAAAATAGGGCTGGAAAGATTGCTTAGTGATTAAGAGCACTTGTTGCAAGTCCTACATGGTGGCTGTGATGGTTTGAATAGGAACGGTCCCTATAGAATCACGTGTTTGAATGCTTGGCTCATATGAAGTGGCACTATTTGGAGGTGTGACCTTGTTGGAATAGGTGTGGCCTTGTTAGAAGAAATTTTTCAGGTAGAGAAGGGCTTTGAGGTCTCAAATGCTCAAGCTATGACCAGTGTGACACAGTCTCCCACTGCTGCCTGTGGATCAAGAAGTAGAACTCTCTCAGCTCCTTCTCCAGCACCATGTCTGCCTGCACACTGCCATGCTTCCCACCATGATAATAATGGACTAAACCTCTGAAACTGTAAGCTAGCCTAATTAAATGTCCTTTATAAGAGTGGCCTTGGGCCGGGCGGTGGTGGCGCACGCCTTTAATCCCAGCACTTGGGAGGCAGAGGCAGGCAGGCGGATTTCTGAGTTCAAGGCCAGCCTGGTCTACAGAGTGAATTCCAGGACAGCCAGGACTACACAGAGAAACCCTGTCTCGAAAAACCAAAAAACCAAAAAACCAAAAAAAAAAAAAAAAAAAAAAAAAAAAAAAAAAAAAAAAAAAAAAAACAAAACAAGACAAAACAAAAAAGAGTGGCCGTGGTTATAGTGTCTCTTCACAGCAATAAAACCCTAAGACAGTGGCTCACAACTCACTGTAACTCCAGTTCTAGGGGATCCAATGCCACATTTTGGCCTCTTCTAGCATTAGGTAAACACATGGTATACATACATGCATGCATTCAGGCACTCATAAAATAAAGACAATATTTTTTTGAAAAATAATAGTAAAAGTAAAATCTCAAAACCACAAGCACTTTTAAAATCGTTGAGGCTATTCCCAAATTAACTGAGAAAAAATGACCAAATTATACTAAAAAAAAAAGCTAAAGAAAGAAAGAAAACAGGAGTAGAAATTGACAAAATAGAAAATGGACAAACAACAAATAACTCAAAAAATTAACAAAATCTCCAAAATTAGTTATTTAAAATTATCATTAAAATTGAAAAGCTTTTATCTTAGGATGACTGAGAAAATAAGGAAGATAGGTACATTGGTATACCTGTAGTCTCAGTTATTGGGGAGACTGGGTTAGGAGGACTGCTTATGCCCCCCCCCCCAAAAAAAACAGAATGAAAGAAAAAGAAACATTACCAGTACTTGGAATGATAGCTATCACAACAGAGCCCATAGATGCTAAAAGGATGAGTTGATATTCCCTTCATTAAATGAGATGGACAAATCCCTTAAGAGAGGTTAAGTATACAAACATAACCCTGACTTAAAACACAACCTGAATAGCCAAATATTTAAAGACATTGAATTTCTTTTTTTTTTCTTTTTTTACCTTTTTTCTTTTTTAGACATGTTCTCCCTAAATGGAATTCTGTAGGCAAAATGTTATTGTGTACTATGTAAAGATTATTCTGGTATTATTCAAATGCTGATTTCTCTGCCCCCATATTTAGTTATAATCTGGTCATGGCATTGTAACACTTATTCTAAGAATTTCTCATCTCTTGTTTGTGTAACTTTAATTTTTTCAATGTCTTAATGATGGATCTTAAATGCTTTAACCCTCCTTTTATTCCACCACCCACCAGAGGTAGTGGGAAAGAAAGAATACAGTGTAAGGGTGAGGGTGGGCTTGTTTAGAAAGGTTCTTTGGAGCAACTCCCATCTGTGTTGTCTAGAAATCACCAGTTCAGTGTTGGGAGCCAACTTTTAGCAGAAAGCGGTTATCATCTTTGCAGCCATCTTGAGCCATATACCCTGACAAGAGACTTGTTTTTAACAGCCTACAACAGCTGAGCACACTCTGATAAACATCTCGTTTTTCCCACATATCTTGTTTTGCTGTTTAGTGACCCCCAGCTGCATGGTGCACATGGTAAAGTGTCTTCAGCTGTGTTCCCCTGCTTGTGCTTATAAATACTCAGGATTTCCTTGCAAGGAGAGACACAGAAAACGAAACTTGACTACACACCCTGTCTTGTCTCCATTCTTCACATCTCTTTCCCTTCTTCCCCCACTCTCTCTCTTGCTAGACCCTGACCCATGGACCAGAGGGAGCAGTAGAGCAGTCCGGGACATTTTGGCCCCCAAGCATGGGGCAGCTCAGGCTGGGGCAGTTCAGTTTACAGGTTAGCAGGCAGTGGCAGCTCAATCCACTGGCAAGCACCTCACAGATATACCAGCAGTCCAGTTTGGTAGTCGGGTTAGCAACAGCAGTGGCACTACCTTAGCAGAGACAGCCAAGTCTCAGCCTCAACTCAGGAGGAGGGACCTGGAGGAACACCAGTTAAGTTCTAGGCTGTGCGTCTCTCAGGGAAGCGAAGAACAAAGAAGACCTGCAAGTGTTGCACAGCAAGCCAAGCTCAGCCTCTGTCACTGTCTGTAGAGTGCTATGTATACCATCCAAACAGCATGTGTCCTCCATGAGTCTTGCCTCAGCACGTGTCTCTGTCTCAACTTATATCATTCTGCCAATCAGAGTCCTTAGAAGTGGCAAGAAACTACAGTACACCACCAGAAGTTTTTGGTGCATTTCTCTCTATGGAGTCCTGACAAATGCAGCTCAACTACACAATGTAAGATGGACCAACAATACATGTGTGTCGTTAGCAAAGACTCCTTCATCTCACGTCCTTTCTTTTCTTTCTTTCTTTTTCTTTTCTTTTTTTTTTTGTTTTGTTTTTTGAGACAGGGTTTCTCTCTGTAGCCCTGGCTGTCCTGGAACTCATTCTGTAGATCAGGCTGGCCTCGAACTCAGAAATCTGCCGGTCTCTGCCTTCCAAGTGCTGGGATTAAAGGTGTGCACTACCATTGGCTGGCCATCCTTTCATGTGCTTGCTTTAGCAGAACATCCTCTCTCCTGTGTCTGCTTCAGTGAAACATTCCTTTACAAATCGGCCTTTGCCTTTCACCTGTGTCCACTTTAAGGAAACGTTCCTTCATGTGTTTGCCCCAGCAAAACACCATCCAAGCGACTTTCCAATGAACCCTTACGTTTCCACTTCAAGTTTACGTAGATATTGCTCCCCATTTATTTTCTTATTTGTCAATAAAAACTAAGCAGCCAAGAAGAGGAAATAGGGTGGGACTCTGTCAGCCAGAGGGAGAACAGAGAGTGGAAGAGGGAGGATTGAGCCATGAGGAGAGGGTCATGACACTATGGAAAAACATCTGAAGAAGAGAGAGGCAGATCAATACTAAAAAATTGCAAGTATCATGGGGATTTTGGCTGAAAGGTAGCCAGATTATTTTAGAGGAGTAAGTTAACAACTGCTCAGCTAATGTGCTGTAAAGCTTATAAAATAAATCTTATAGTCTGTCTCGTATATTTGGGAGGCACCCGGGATAGAGAAAATGTATCACTTTTAAAATTACATATTTGGAATTCAGCAAAACAAAAAAATCAGAACATGTGGTGACCAGGCCAGGATATGCATCGAATTTAACATTTTAAAACCAACATGACCATTGCATGAACAGAATGAAAAGAAATTCCATGTTTATCTCAATAGTCTCAGAAGCATCATTTGGAACATTCTGTAACTCCTCTTCCAATTCAACCTTTACAAGAAAAATAACAAGGATTTTTTTTTTTTAAATAGAACAAATAGATTTGTTAAGAAAAGTGAGAAGAGGGCTAGTGAGATGGCTCAGCGGCTAAGAGGCTGCTCTTCCAGAGGTCATGAGTTCAATTCCCAGCACCCACATGGTGGCTCACAACCATCTATAGGGGGATCTGATGCCCTCATCAGGCAGGTGGATGTATATGCAGCAGAGCACACATACATTAAATAAATAAAGTTTATAAAAAGGTGAGACTGGGTGGAGTTCCCCACTTGCAATAAAAATTTACAGGCCCTAGCCAATGCAATAAATGAAGAAAAAGAATAAAAAGTCAAGTTGATCATGATGTAACATGCCTTGTCAGAGGCAGGTAGACCTCTGGTGTTCGAGGCCAGTCTGGTTTACATATCAAGATCAAGGACAGTCAGGGCTACATAGTTAGTTTTAAAAATAAAATAAAATTAAAAGGCATATAGGTTGGCAATGAAGTAAATTTGTCTTTATTTTCAGATGGGATGATTGTATACAAACTATCCCAGAGTAATCACCCTCAAAACAAGTGGGACTAGTAAGTGCACTTAATTAAGGTCACAAAATAAAGATCAGAGTCAAAACTTAATAAATTTCTATATATGATTGATGAATAATTCAGACATGATGGCTTCATTTCCAACAGCATCAATATCCATGAAATCTGTAAGACATGAAAGCAAGGGGAGCAGCACTGGATCTAACCCCAGTCTGGGCTGGGCAAGAGAAAAGAACAAATGCTAGGGGCCTGAGTTTTGGGTGGACACTTAAGAAACCAGACATATAAAGTATTAGGAAAACATAAAGCTTTTAGCACAACAAATTCCACAAGTTTAACCAGGCAGTGAAATATATGCTTTTATTACTCAAGGACAAATTGGAAGTCACCAATTTCACAGGGGCATGTAGTGTGACTCATGACTCGAACACAAGTAAGCTGGGGCAATAACCCTGGATTACTTGTGAAGACCTTTGGTTACACAAAAACTTGTTTCTTAAAATGTAACATTCCTCCCTCCTCAAATACTTAGCTTTGCTCTCAGTTTCTGCTTTCTTGGGGCTTCTCATTGTCTGGGTGCCACAAAGCTGGGCTTTGCTGGACTTTTCTGCCATAAGCAGAACCTTGGTTTACAGCTCAACCTGGGTATCCACAATCAATTTGCAGGGTATAGAGACAGCCTGCCTTGCCGGCAGTAGTCATATGAAACTAGCTCACTGGTATCTGGCAAGGCTTGCATATACCCACCCAAGATGGGGAGGGGGTTTTTACTGAACTCTTGGGAGAATCTCAGAGTGCTCATTTTTAGCTAGTGGATGAACTGTAAGACACTTTTTTTTTCTTGCAATTTACAAGCACAATAGCTACTTTCTCTTGGGGTTCTAGGGAAGTTCAGAGGAATAGACTCATAGTTAGGCTGCAGATATCTTGTCTAGCTCTCAGGGGAGCCAGCTCCCACCATACAAACAGACCCACTTGTGTCCTCTGGGCTGGTGTAGCTAGCAGTCTTCTGTTATGTACTACCCAATCCTTTAGGTGCTCTGCTTGCCTTGCTCACAAATGTTGGCCAGACACTGCCTGCCTTATCAGCTTCTATCAGGTTCTTCAGCTGGCCCTGTCTGTGCTCACATTCTGAGAACAGCAGGGTCCACCACCCTCTCTCCTTTGTCAGGGTGGATCCCCACACCTGATGCCTTTGGGCTACTGAGGAGTTTGCACACCATGAGAACTTCCAACCATGAGAACTTTGACATCTGAGTCTGAGGGATTTGTCTGGGTAAACAAATCAGCTCTGAAATTCATCACTTTCTTCAGGTCCCTGTTTCTTTTCAGGTTCTAAATCCAAGCCTATAGAAGAGAAAATATCGCTTAATAAGTTGGGGACAACTTCTTGTCTTCCAAATACCCTGAAATGAACCATGACCACAGAACTTAGAGGACACCCTCCCACCTCCAACTGAGAATGTGGGAGGAGACTGGAACTCAGGGCCTTTTGCTTGCTAAGCAAGTGCTCTACCACTGAGCTAAGTCCCCACCCCACACCACCCCACCATTTTTTGAGACGGAGTTTTTCTGTCCTGGAACTTATTCTGTAGACCAAGCTGCCCCCAAACTTAAGAGATCTGCCTGCCTTTGCCTCCCAAGTGCTGGGATTAAAGGTGTGCACAACCACTGCGAGTTCAGGGCAGTCTTTGGAGCCAAGGTTTTCTTTTTACCTTTTGTTTGCTTTTTGAAAATAAGGTTTTTACTTTTATATGTGTGTGTGTCTGAGTGAGTTTTATATGTACCATATGTACATACAAAGGTTATCTGTGGAGGCCAGAAAGGGACTCAGATCCTCTGGGGCTGGAATTACAAGTAGTTATGAACTACCTAATGTGGAATCTGGAAACTAAAGCCAGGTCATCTGTAAAAGCAGTACATGGCCTTATCCACTGAGCAATCTCTCCAGCCTGCTATTTGGATGACCTTTACAGGTACACTCTTATCCCCAGCTAAGGCATTCTTTTTCTAAACATCAGATTTTCATTTAGTACCTGGAATAGAAAATTCCTGCTGGAACTTCACATTTTCTGGGAGCATGTAGGAGGAGACTGGTACCCACAGATGAAGGGAATGTGCTATTGGTGGGAAGTAAGGGATTGAGCCAGGCTGGGTCCTATATTCTTGGTGAGTGGGGACCTTAATTGTGCAGCCAGAAAAAATGTTCCGCTGTTTAGGGTTAGCATAAGGAATTGTGCTTGTGTACCCTGGAGCTATAGAGTATGAGCTTGTATGCATGTTTGTATGTGTGTATGACAGTTGTGGGAGACTCTTCTGGGGAAGCTGAGCTAGAGTTATCTGCAGGTACCTGGGAAAAAGTCTGATGACAGCAGTTGCAGGCTATCCAAGACCCCTTCCTCATACAGGGCCAGCTTTTGTACCATCTTCTGTCGGGCTGGGTTGATGATGATCTGTGGTGGCTCTGATGACAGCAGGGATGAACTGCCCGTGGATGAGCCTAGGCAGAGACAATAACTTCTTAGTTGTCTCTGAAAACCCTAAGTGACACTCTAGCCTACAGAGTCTTCCCAGCCCCTACTGCCTGTGATGCTGGTTGCAAGGCAGAATTCTCCAGTAAATTCTGGGGCCCAGGCTCGGAGGGATTAAACCACAGACTAGGCTCCCAAGCTGCCTAGACAGAGTCTAGAATTCTATACTTTTGACTTTAGGCATAGGGTGGGGAGAAGGGCTAAGAAGGGAGATCCTATCCCCAGAGATACCTTCCATGGTTGTAGGCTGGAAGCCTGGGCTACTCCTCAAACTTGATTCCCTGGTAGTGCCTCCCTGGGTACAGCTAGACTCTCTGAAGGACGCCAGACTTGGGTGGGAACCTGGAGTCAAGTGCCAGGAATGCAGGGTAGCAGAGAGGCCAGGAATACTCTCATCACTCTCCACTGGCTGGTTGGGACTTCTCTGGAGTTGCTGGGCAGCCTGGGCTGGAGTTCTTGTGGTCACTACCAGAGGCTGCCACGGTTCATCCCCACTCTGGGCACTGCCAGTGGTGGACATGTAGGAGTTCTCCTGTGGGGAAGGGGAGCCATGGCCGGCAACCTCTAGCTCCCAGGGAGGCCCTGCCTGAAGCCCTTCTAGTCTCTTGTATACCTGTGTGGAGAGAGAGGCTCTCAGGATGGGCAGAGCATGGGTTCCTGGCTGGGCAGGGCAGCCCAGACCTGACACCCTATGATCAAGCCACACAGCTACTCTGCTGCTCTAGTTTGGCCTAAATTTGCCTGTGTTCAGGTTAACACCATAGGCCCATACAGCCATAGGAATGACAGATAACACAAAGCTTGTACACTCTGCAGCTGCGAAAACATTGCCCTTTGTTCATTTGTGTCATCTCAAGGACTGTTGAGATTCATGGCCACCAAAGCCAAGAACTATATTCTCAACCATCACCAGAAGAGGTGGAAGGTCAGATAAAAAAGACAAAGGTAGTGAGTGGAACAGTGCCCCCTTTCCTTCTACCTGTTCTTGGGATCTGAGTCCCATCCAGCAAAACAGCAGCCCTTTACCACATAGTTCCACAGAAACCCCCACCCCCCCCCAAAAAAAAAACAGAGCCAAAAGGCAAGCAAGGAATGTTGGGAGTTTTGCCTCTGTAAAGAGATCAAGTAGGAGCTTTGTAGCTATTGCTATCAAGCAGGGCAAGTATGCAAGTTTTCTTGCTGGCCACTATATCCCCATGGGTAGCTGGCCTCCCCAGGGCTACCTGGGTCATGGGAGGCCTCTTCTTGGCCCGACGATGCATGCAGCAGCAAGCTAGTTGAGCCAGGGCCAGGCCCAACTGGGGTGGGCAGGGTCCAGGTCTAGAGTCCAGGTGCTTCTTATAGATCTGGGCAGCAATTGGAGCAGCCCAAGCATCTGTGGCTACACCCATACACAGAGTAGGCTGGGTGCTTTTCAGGGCCACTCCGGCCTCTTCAGCCTCATCTTCAATCAGGTCTTTCTGTAGGACAAATACTGTCAGCATGGTTCTGTCAAATATTCCAGACCACTGCCACTCAGTCCTATGGTCTTCTTTCCCTGGGTTCATTAAACACCTACTGTGTGCCCAGTGCTGTCTGGGGTCTACTGATAACAGCTATAAACCAAACACTCTGGGCCTTGTTTTACAGTCCTGACATTCCATTGCAGTGGAGGAAATAGATGCCAACAAACCTATTAGTCTGTTAGCAAGATTTGTGGGGCCTGAGCAAATGGTACTTGAGTTGGGATATGCTAACAGATGTAGAGGGTTAAAAGCAGGAGGGATCGGTAGAATCTGGTTCAGTTTGTTGGGTGGGTTAAATCCCCCTACTGAGCCCAACAGTGGACAAAAATAGGCTCCATCCTGGAGAAGTAATGGGAGATGTACAAGTCTGTAAAAGGTGACAACCCAGCATTAGCCAAGCATGTTCTGGGCCCAGGAATTGCTGGAATAGTGTTCATGTGTTAAAGTCTGTTTTCTATATGGGAAACCGAGGGTAAATGAAGAGCAGGAATTTGATCCATGGCCACTATGTAGATGGGACTAAAACCCAGGTCTCTTGTCTCTTTTTTTGTATGTTGTTTGTTTGAGACAGGGCACCATATTCTCTGGCCTTGAACTTACTATATAACTGAGGATAACTTTGAATTTCTGACCCCCTCTGCTTCTACCTCCCAAGTGCATGTGCCACCATAATCAACTACTTTTGTTATTGTTTTTGATAGAGGGTCTTGCTATATAGCCCCAGCTGGCCTCCAGGTCCCAGCAAAATTTCCTGCCCCAGATTCTTGAATGTTGGGACCAAAACCATGTGCTTAGACGCTAAGCTTTAGGTCTCTTATTCCTTAGCTCTATCTCAGTGCACAGCAAGGTAAACAGGAATATAGGGGTATAGGGCAGGATGGCTTGGAGCTGCCACTTTAACAGTCTGCCTATCTCTCACTGCCTTTCCTCAGGCCTGCTTTCTCTAAGTTCCACTGCAGGTTTGGTCCCAGTGTATCAGGAATAGCCCCTTCTCCGTCCCCAGTTCAAGGCAGAGAAGGAACCTGTCAAAGTTCTTTTTTCCTCTTTGATGGGGAGATGCAACTCAGGACCTTGAATGGAATAAGGTAATCACTCTACCACTGAGGTTACATCCCTAGCCTCAAGGCTTATGTACAGAATAAAGACAGGTTCTTCCTTGCAAGGTAAAAGAAACTGCTTGGGGACTCACCTACTTCTAAAGATGAGGCAGCAGCAGCAGTAGCAGGCTACTGTGGGGCACTGTAAAGGATCTATATCATGCCACCCTCTGGGGCTGTACCTACTGGTTGCAGCTGCCCCTCCCACCCTCCATGTCCCACCCTAGGAGTCTCACCAGATACTTGGTCTTTGCACCTTGTGTCCTCACAGCCCTCTGACCAGCAAGGGTCTCTAGTATTACCTAGAGGGGGTGGGATGGACAGCATCACCTTAGCAGGGAGAAACTGTGTGCAGAAAAGAGGCTTGTAGCGTGGGCATGGATCAGGGCTGATGGGGAAGCAGTCCTGGGACAGGCAGGTAAAGACTACCTCCCAGCAAGGACAGCGTTGTTATGAGACTGAAGCTTAAGCAATTCAGAGTGGCTATATGAAGCAAAGGTTGCAAATTACAAACACAATTTAGTGCAAGGGAAGAGGAAGGTGTATGAGGAAAGGTGAGCCCCAAGGCCAAAGCTATGCTAGCTTTCACTAGGTTTACCTCTGCCCTATGCCTAGAATTCTCTAGGCTTTCCTGCCTTTACTTACTGGTGGTTTTCCCTCCCCAAGTCAACAGAAGGGCTGGTGGCTCACCACCCCAAAGCTGAAGGTATCCGTGTCCACAGCCAGCCGGCCTGTCTTGATGTACTCCTCAGGCAGGTAGGCGAGGGTACCTCGAACTGTGCAAGTCCGGGCCACAGTACTGCTCTGGCTTGGGTTGGCCCCTGCAAAGCGGCTGAAACGAGCCAGGCCAAAGTCTCCTAGCTTGGGCATCAGTCTCTCATCCAGAAGCACATTAGAACTTGGAAAGGGAAGAATGGTACCAGTTCAGGTCCTACTACTTTTTTTCTGTCCCCCACACCTACATGGTCCTAATAAACTGGATTAGAGGATACAACCCTGGCATACTGCTTATGGAAAGTGGCTGGCATTGCATCCCAGCTGTCTGAGGGCCAGCAGCCCAAGCCCCTTCACATTGTTTAGCTTCTGCTCACCATTAGGGCTTTATATTTATACCTGTACCACGCAGGGGTACTCATAGTCCTAAGTACTCTCAGCTCTGAGATCCCAGACAACCCCTGACCCCATGTCCAAAGGACTGGGTAGGAAGAATATCACAGGGACACAGAGAACAGAGGTGTTCATTGAGCAGGAGGTCATTGTTTCCCTGGCCATAAGACTTTCTATAGCTCTTCTGAGCCCCTCCTCACCTCTTGATGTCTCCATGGATAAGGCTGGGGCTGTCCTGATGTAAAAACTGAATAGCCCGGGCTGTGCCAAGAAGAATGTCCAGTCGTTGAGGCCAGGAAAGGGGGGAGCAGGCCTGGGTCTGGATTGGCAAAGACAGAAGCACAGGGGCAGCTCCGGGCAGCTGTTCTTTGAGCCCCCAACCTCCCCTCACCTGTCACTCTGTGGCTTGGAGCAAGCTATCCACTTTATTCTGAGCCTCAGTATCCCTTTCTGGAGAACAAGGAGCAAGACTGTCTATGACTTAATTCATGAGTAAGTGGTGGTTAAAGCTATTCTGAAGGTTTTGGCAAGCACTCTACAGCTGGGATAACAGCTAGGGAACATTTCTCAAGACTCAAGACAAAATGTGATGGGCCCAGGTTCACCTGACTGCACAGGAAGTGCTAATGCCCTTCTCTTCCTCTCTCCAAAAACAATTTGAGAAGGAAGCTCTTATCCTATATATGTGGTGGCTTGTGAGTATGACACTCAGGCATGGCTCAAGCTTGGGTTCAGTCTGACAGCCTGTCTCCACTGGTCCCCATTACTCAAGAGCTACATGGAGTAAATCCTTTAGCTACTCTGCTTGCAAAGCCAATAATTCCCAATAGAGGACAGTGGGGAGAGGACAGAGGAAAGAATTGTGTGGAAAATCTTGGGCCAAGCTGAGTGTACATGCCTATAATTCTAGCATAGAGCAGGCTGAGGCAGGAGAATTGTCAATTTGAGGCCAGCCTGGGCTGGATAATGAAGCATTGTCTCAAACAAATAAGCAAATAAAAAGGAAGAAAGAAAACCCTGGGCCAAACTTTTGAGTTTGAGGGGGAGCCAGAAGCCCAAGTCCTGCCTGACATAGGGGCTATGCTAGTAAAGGTGCTAGATCAGCTAGGACTACCTGAAGGTGGAGTTGATCCTCCAAGGAACCATTGGGCAAGAAGCCATAAACAAGGCAGTAGAAGCCACTCTCTGCACAGTAGCCAGCAAAATCCACGATATTTGGGTGACGAAACCTGTTACAAAGAGTGGAGTTTAAGTTCTTTAGTTTTCTGAGTTCTACCATTTTTCATCAGGCCAGGCTGGGTGGTCAGCACTTGATGTTTTAGTACAGTCCTAAAGACTGATGAGGCCCTGCTGTGGCTCTCCTTGTGCCCCTAGACAGGAAGGAACCCCAAGGCTCACCTTGATAGCTGTTTCACCTCTGTTAGGAAGCTCTGTTTCACCACAGTCCACTCTAGGTCAGCCTCCTGTAGTCCAAGGCACGGTGGGGAAAGAGGTAGGGAATGTAGGCAGCATGAGCCAAGCTTTCAAGTTGTTTCCAGGCCCATAACAATGGAAAGCTTGGGGTCCTTGAACTGGAATCAGAGGACTGAAGGAATTGCTTGGGAAGGCTGGAGGCAGGGAACTACAGAAGTGAGGGGCTGATGGAGGGAGGAACTGGGCAAACAAGGACTGATGGATTGTCTTCCAGGTGGCTACCCCACTGTTACACCTACCTCCTTCAGTCTCTTCACAGCATATGTAGTATTTCTCATGACTGCTCGGTACACACACCCAAAACCACCCTCTCCAATTCTGAGTTCTTCAGAGAAGTTGCAGGTGCCTTGGGAAATCTCACAGAAGGGCCAGCAAAATGGGGAGGGATGGGCTTTTTGGAGGCCAGACACTGGGCTCTCTGGGCTTGGCTGTTGGAAGAGACCATAGATCAGGTGAGGACCCTGTCTATTACCCTTGGTCCAGGTTGAAAGCTCCCTTCAACACTAGTTGTCTCTCAGATGACCTGGCTGTGCTGATTTGGGCTCTGTGGTACACCAAAAGTTAAGTTTCTTCCTTTTTGTCTGGAAATTTCCCTGGGGTTTAAAGGATACCTACCTTGGTGGAGGAAGGGGCTGAAGATGGTAATGGTGGCCCGAGGAAA
Source organism: Rhabdomys pumilio (assembly GCA_030674055.1). Classification (NCBI taxonomy): domain Eukaryota; kingdom Metazoa; phylum Chordata; class Mammalia; order Rodentia; family Muridae; genus Rhabdomys; species Rhabdomys pumilio. The sequence continues at coordinate 1,462,617 of JANHMN010000005.1, read as the reverse complement.
GCAGGGAGTGGAACCTGGAGGAGCTCTGACTCAGAATGGGTCTGGGAGCCTGGAAAAGCTTCATAAAGATGGCAGTGAGAGGCAGAGACCAGCAGCAGTCTACAGCCATGTCAGCAGTCATGGTGGCATTTTCCTCAGACATATCAAGCCCAACACCCAGGTTCTTTTTACCTGGGGAGAGGAAGGTGGAGGCAGAGGACTGCAATTTCCGGGAGCCCCAGTCCTCGGCCTCAGAGCCTGCAGAGATGCTGCTGGGCCTTGGGGCAGCGGTGCTTGGGGGCACAACAGGGGCAGGAGGGTGCCCTGGGATAACAAGGAAGGAAAGGAGGGTTGTGACTCAGAGCTCTCTATCTCTATTGTAGGGGGTGGGGATGGGAGCTCCCATATAGTCCCGTGTCTCAGGAAGCTCTGTACCCGTCCCCTCTTGGGTTCCCATCCCTAGGGTCCCTGGGGCTATGCTCGCTCACAGGCTGTGATGATGTCCCGCGCACGCAGCAGCTGCAGGTGCGTGAGGATGTGAACGAGGTCAGCCACGCGCGCGTTGCGGTTGATCCAGGGCCACAGGACACTGGCAGTGCGCTGCTCGGAGCGCTCGCACAGCCGCAGCTCTGTCTGGTCGCGCACGATCAAGGCCGCTGCGGGATGGGGAACATCAGGCTTCAGCTCCAGGAGCCTGAGTCCACCACCCCACGCCGGCCTGCCGTCACCCACCGAACTGGCACCAGTCGGCGGGCTCCAGGGCGTCCATCACTTTGTAGAAGCGGCACATAACCCAGGGTGGCACCTCGTACAAGAAGTGCTGGGCGCCAGGAACCACAGGCTCCCCGGGGCCCGGCCCCCCGGCCATGGCCGCAGCCACCCCCGCCGCCTGGCCGAGGCCTCTTGGGGCCTCGGCGGGCGCGGGCCTTAGCCGGCCGGGTCCGCGGACACTGACTCACTTCCCCTTCAAGAAGGCCTCGTGCAACACCCGGCAGGGCGGAAGAGGCGGTACTCGGCCCGCCGCCATCTTGCCCTCCGCGGCCTTCCGCCACATGGGGGCGTCCCGCGCCGCTCTTGACCCGAGGAAGGAGCTCTGCTAGGTAGGAAGGAGGGCATCCCTAGCGGGAGAACCGAGGCCTGTGGTTCTACAAGGACAACAGGCTTCCAGCAGTGGGAATCATCTGAATAGGGCTGAACAGAATGAAGAACGAATTCCAGTTCTGGAGACAAAAGGCACGAGTTGTTGTTGTTGTTTTGGTTTTTCTAGACAGGGTTTCTCTGTGTAGCCCTGGCTGTCCTGGAACTCACTCTATAGACCAGGCTGGCCTCGAACTCAGAAATCCGCCTGCCTCTGCCTCCCAAGTGCTAGGATTAAAGGCTAGCTGGGATTAAAGGCTAAAGGCACGATGTTCTACAAAGGCAGTTTATGCCAAGCCTTGTGAAAGTTACGGAGAGGCTCCCCTTGGCTTTAGTTGGGGAGCAGTGGAGAGTCAGCCAAATTGTTGGTCAGTCAGGGTCAAATGTGGGTTACAAAATGGCCCTCTGGCAGACTAGTCATTTGGTGGTAAGGATGGCTACCCTGAGAATGGTCTGGAAGAGTGTATACCATGCTGCTGCTTGTGTGCTAGATCCCCATGCCCTCATCCCCGCCTCCAGGAACCTGCCAGCAGCTGGGCCAGCGAGTTTTAGATCACAGAATCTGCCTGTGCAGGATCCTAACTAGCTTGCCAACTAACACATTTATGTCTCTTAACATACACACGGTGTTCAACTCTAAATGTCCCTTTCCTTTTTCTGTCACACTTTTATCTTAGTTTGTACTTCTCCCCATAGGGACATTAAGGTCTAGCAGCTTCTCCTACCCCTTTCAAGAGCAGTTGTTGATGACACCAACTGTTGTGACCTTTAGCCATGTGAGTGTCTCTTGCCTACTCCTCTACTGTTCTCCAAGGATTTCTTTGGCCTTTTTGGTCACTCTATAGCACACATCTCAGCACACACTACTTTCTCATTATGCTCTCTGAAGTCCTCTTCACATGAGTGAACTACTAGTAGCATTAACCATTGCCACTTACCTGAATGGACTGTATGGCTTGGATAGTGCTCACTGCTCAGGTGGTCTTCCTCAGGTACAAATCACCAAAGCCCTCAGAATCCCAGCTCTTTTATGGCTGTTAGGAAGATGGCATAGCCAGTCTCTGACCACCCACCTGAACTTGTATACACCAACAGCCTTAAGCCAGTTAGAACTCTTTAGATGTTGGGCTTGGTGATACGCCCCTTTAATCCCTGCACCCAGAAAACAAAGGTAAATGGAACTCTGTGAATTTGAGGTTAACCTGGTCTAAATAGTGAGTTCCAGGTCAACCAGGGATACAAAGTGAGACCCTACCTCAGAAAGACCAAGACCAAACTCCTAAAAAAACTCTCTTTAGTAGGTGTCCTGAAAAGCACTTCTCATTCTGCTCTGAAATTAAGTTTGCACACACACCCCTGCTGTAGCCCTTCCTGACAAGACTGAACATAACAGCTGTGGGGAAAGCTTCCTAAACCCAACTCTTCTCTTGGACACATCTTGAGCTGAAGTTCTGTATCTTTGAACTTTTCTTACTTCACTGCCCAGGGAAGATCCGCAGGCAGCAACTTGGCATTCCCTGTTTCACCAGCTGAAAGCATGTTTGTAAAATGGCAGCTTTCTCTCCTGACCACAGTTTCCCCAACAGATGCTTTTTGTTATATCAATCCTAACTGCAAAGGGTTTCCTCTCACTAGCCTGTCCTCTAAGGAACTTATAGTATGTTTCCAGAAAGGTCTACACAGATCCATGGCTGGCTCCCACTGGGGCCTGTTCTCTGAAGCCATAATTATTGTGGCCACTCTCAAGATGAGGCCAAACTAGATGTGGTGGTACATACCTGTAATCCCAGCACTCCAGAGGCAGAGGTAGGAAGATCACTAAAAGTTCAAGTTCAGCTTAGTTTACAATGCATAGTTCCAGGCCAGTCAGAGCTACGCAGTGAGACCTTAATATAAAACAAAGCTTGGCATGGTGGCTCATACCTGTAATTTCAACACTTGGGAGGCTGAGGCAGATCACCCTACATACTCAGTTCTAGGCCAGCCTGGAGTAGAAGTCTGACCCTGACTAAAACAAAACAACCCAAGACGTCAACCATATGCTGAACTTCCAGTGGTTTCCCATGGGCCAGTCTGTATTAAGATATGCCAACTCCAATATCTAAAATTATAATATATATATATATATATATATATATATATATATAAAATTTCCTGATTGGATTTAAACCCTGCTCCATAAGATGAAAGTCAAAACTTGTACCCTCGTTGGACCAAGAACCTATGAGTAGACGGATCATAGACCCTGAGGGAGAAACCTACTACTATAATGGACACAGTACTAAACTGATACCTAACGACTTATCATTATAGCCATAAAACAATACATAATTATATATATATATATATACACACACACTAAACTATATGGGCAGGGATTTAGTCCTTTTTATGTATTAGGGACTCTCAGCATCTGGTACAGACCCGGTACACAGTAGATGCTCCATGTCTACAGGTTCAATCTTCAACCCTTTCATTTAACATGCCACATTTGAGGCCAGAACTTTAAGGTAGCTTCTACTAGGTATGCCCACAATTACATGTGACATGCCAAGGGCTTATCAACCTAAGGAGTATGTGGCTGCAGAAGGCTTATATTCTTACAGGAAGCCAGTGAAACAAGGGCTCCCTTTGGGCAGTTCCTCATAGTTGGGAAGAGTGTTAACACTGGCACACCAGAACCTAGCAGCTGCCCCTGCCACACTGGTCAGGATAGGGAAGCTCTAGGCACATTTGTGTCAGGCCTTCCTGTTGCATGCTGGTGTAGTATGCCTGGAAAGTATTGACACAGAACAAACTAAGGATGCCAGGAAGGCCAATATATGAGATAGGCCTTCCTTCCCTCCCACAGCAGTCCTGAGAGAGGCTACTGGGGTTCAGGGATAGCTGAATCAAACATACCATGCTGTCAGGTTAGCTGGAGGGGACTGGTGACTTACAATGAAAGCCCAGACCTTGAGTCACTTTCACAGAGAGATTTATCGAGAATGCTAACAGCACAGGATACAGTACTTCCCAACAAAAGGTGCAAACGCATCACTTAGAAAGGCATGCTGAGTATTCTTTGCTTTCACATGTATTAAAAAACTTACAAAAATAAAATGAAACTGCGTGCTGCCCATCTTTTCAAATAGTAAAAGAACCTTATGAAAAACCACTTGATTTTACAACAAAAGACACAAACGGACATTTTTATGTAAATTTATAAGGCAAACTCTTTATATAATAAATAGGTTACAGGGGTTCAGTGGGGTGTGTTTTTGAAACGTATACAGGTACATTCAGACAGGTTTACTGAAATGGTACAAATTTCCTTAATAAATTGCCTTTTGTTTTTAAATATATCAGTGCTTTCAGTCATTTGGCTATACACAAAGAACCTTTTGTTTTGAACACTACAAAAAAGCAATCAATATTTTGTTTTTAAAACGACCTACTTATTTTCTAAAGTAATTGTCCCAAAGCACAAAAACTGAAGGTGAATACGACAGAGGGCTTTTCAAGACCCCTCCAGCTATGTCTGTCCTGGATCCTTCTGTCTTGTCTGCCTGCTCCCAACTTTAAATGGGTTTTTGAGCTGGTACCAAGTACAGGGTGGCTTGTCACTGGCTACACTATCCTACAGATCTCACCCTCATCCCCCTGGCTGGCAGAGGGGAGTACAAAATGGATTTTGGAGGAGGCATACACCCTGTCTTGTTCTTCCAGCTAATAACATGGGCAACTGGTCACTACAGGTAGCACTGTCCTCACATGAGGCTCCAGGAGAACACAGGTCTGGAACAATCTGTAATGAGGATAACACTTTACTGAGGATGTTTGTCATAGAAAGAGAAGGTGGTACCTTATATCCAGATTTTGTTGGGAATCAGATCACATCGAAGGAGAAAAGCCTCAGCTATCATTTTATCCCCCAGGAATGGTGGTAGCAGAGATATCAGATTAGTACTATATACTAGGGGACAGCATAGAGTGTGACAGAAGTGTCCTGACTAGTCATATCTTTGAAAGATGCTTTGGAGACAATAATGTCCATGGCCTTGGCTTATCTATTAAGAGGTATCTTAGGCAGCGATCGGCCAATTCATCTTCTGTCCTTCTCCCTGTGTCCACAGTGGTGTATCCTCCTGAAAACTCAGGCCAAGCCTTTCCATACTCAGTGAGCTCAGCTCTGTTTTCATACCCCTTTCCTTCCTGGCACTCCTAGATTATTACAATAGTAGTAATAATCTGGGAAGAGGAAACAAAGAATCAACTGGCTAGAAATGCTGTTTTTGCTTTGACTTTGAAAATGGCAACACATCAGTTTCAGTCTCTTGACTTGGAATGGAAATTCAGTGCTTAACTTTTGGGTAGCTTCTAGTTGATCAGGGCAGGGGTCATCTCTTTAGATTGCCCCTCTTGTCTTATTCACCACTCCCCTCCCTTCAAATGCTTTGTTTGTAATCCAAATGTACCTAGAAGCATTTGTCTCTGGAACAATTACTTTAAACATAGTTACAATACAGACTTCATTTCAAACACAGAAGAGATTTACTTAGCAAAGTTCCTTTCACCCACCAAAAATTACACAAATAGAAGCCTCAACACCACAGTTAAAGAGGACCAGTAGAGAGAACCTCATGTTTGGAACACAAAGGGAAGAATAAAACCAAACCAAACCCAAACAGAAAAACCCCAGAAAGACAAGGAAAGGGCCAAGGACGGAAGAGGAAGGTGAGCAAACACAGCACACATTACAGTGTCCAGGTACACAGGGAGCCCAGCACAAGGAAAGGGCTCGGCACAAGTTGAGTAACAGTCCTGGTGATATTTGGTCATATATTCATCAACTACTGACTCTGGAGCGGCTGTTATTGATTGAAGCAGTGACAAATCAAATGGAAAAGGAGGCCATGCTAGCAAGGTAAGGAAAAGGCTTCAAGTTCTGTAAGCCTTTCACACTCCATTGTCCAGCTGCCCAGAAACATTGAACTAGATGGCCTGTTCCATCCAGGCAAGGTTAGAGGTCACCAGGTGAAACTAACTTGGGTGCTGATCTCACATCAGCCGTAAAGCATGCATATGGACATACATGGTCACCTACCTGTAGATGGCCAAGTAAGTAGCAGTGGCAACAACCCTTTGGCCTCTTCTGCCCCCATCCCATGCTGGCTGAGGAATAATGTTGTGACACTCTACTAATACTGATTACTCCCTAGAGCAAGGCCCTAGGATAGGGTCTCAGAGGCTTCCCCAGCCCATCTTTCAAGAGCTCCAAGGATAGCCCAGCCACCCAAAGAGCCTACAAATATCTCTGCTGTATTCTGGCCTCAGAAGAAGCAATGATGCGATGGTGTATAGGTGTGGGACAGATTTTGGCCCTGGTGATTATAATGCTCTCTGCTTTGGAAGAACAAGGTTCTGGACTTGTTTTTTTTTTGGGGGGGGGGGTTAATTATTTAAGAATGATTCTTTTGCAAAAGAACTGTTACAGCTAAATTTTCTAGCAGATATTGCTCATTAAGAATTACAAAAACAAATGCAGTTACTCATGGGAGCAGGGAAAAGAGAAAGGGATGTTTCTGGAGTCTTTACTACTTTCTGAAGGAGACCCATTGGGCTGTTGGATATGATTCTGGGGTCCCTGGCATTCTACCTGGTACAGCTTACAGGGTTTGGAGACATATTATGTCTCCTATCTCCTCTCTAGTCCCTGGACTCAGCAAAGTTTGGAGAGTTTTGAAATGTTCTGTGCCCTGTTAACTGGGGAAAGCCTGTCAGACTTACTGTACACATGCTCTCCCTGGCCAGGGAAAGGTAGAGAGAGTTGGGCCACCTCGACACATGCTAGCTCCCCATCTTTAGAGGTGAGGGCTAGGCTATGCCCACTAAGTTCTGGACTTCAGCATGTAAAGGGAGTGCTCTTGTCTCCCAATCCCATGCTGAAATGAACTGTCCTGTACCCAGAATCTTGGGGCCCCTTTCACAACAGAGAAGAAACAAAGCACAAAACCTGGGTGCAGCCTGGAGCTTCTTTCACTTAGCACAGGGAAGCCTTTGAAAGAAGTGAAGATCACAGATCTGCTTGGACTGAAGAAGTGACCAGCAGACAGATTTTTTTTTTAAGAATTTTTCCCTTGTCCTACTCTATGGTTATCAGAAATATTGTAATTAAGCAACAGGTATAATTTTAAAAGGTTTGTGTGTGTGTGGCGCCACAAGCAAAATGAGTTTATAATTGTGCAATATATATATATATATATATATATATATATATATATATATATATATATATATATATAAATTCAACTGCTTTGTGTGTCTAGTTGGTGCATAAAATAAAAACAGGAAAACTAAGAGCAAAACTGAAAAACAAATCAAAAGCCCAGAATAGAAGAGTCAAAGCAGACCTATGCATACAATCTCTAAGTTACTGGATATTAGAGTCACCAGGAAGATCAGCTTTGCCAATTGACACACAAACACTGCAGGGAGAAGGACTGTCAGTGGGCAGGAGCCAAACCTCTTTGCCTTTTCACCAAATTGCCCAAATGTTCTTAAACTCAAAGATGGCACTTAGTTCCCATGAGGGGCTGAGTCCTGCTTGTGCAAAGCCTGGGGGCCTGTCTTTCCTCCCAGAGCCTTTTCACTACCTGCCTGCCTCTTCCTCTCTTCTTTCTGCTCTCCACTCTATGGGCTCTAATACTTCTCCAGAAGGCAGGCAGGCAGGCAGGCAGGCAGGCAGGCAGGCAGGCAGGCAGGCAGGCAGGCAGGC
>JANHMN010000005.1:1436540-1454734 GCA_030674055.1 Rhabdomys pumilio | reverse complement strand
GGCAGGCAGGCAGGCAGGCAGGCAGGCAGGCAGGCAGGCAGGCAGGCTTAAGGAGGCAGGGAGAGGCTCTGGGGTAAGTTTAGGAGGGCACGTCAAAGTGCTTGCCACACAGTCATTTCATATGTGCCAAGATCCTGAAGGTGGGATAGGTAGAGTGTGCAAGGGATGGGAGGCCCCAGGGAGGGATGCTCTGTAGTAAGCAGACCCTCCCTAATTTGTGCAGTAGTGCTCGGGCAGGCTCAGTTAAGATAAGAAGAGAGCAAACACTTTGTGCTGGGCCTTCTAGGTTACTGAGTGTTCAAATTGATACACCAAGAGCTGGTCTCATGCAGCTTTGGCATCTGGCAGACCACTAACCTCCATACCAAATGACAAGGTCAGAAGTGGTATTCTGGGGTCAGCTACTCAAAGAGTGATTGGTTTTCTAGTGCTAAAACACCTAGAATCTCAAGAGGCTCCTGGTTCTACCTACTCTGATGCAGGAGGCTTCAACCTTGAGTTAGTTCCCTTTGCTCAGATCACACATTAGAAACTTCAGGCCAAAATTAAGTATTTATAGATCCAACATTTTTTTTCAAAAGCCTCCTCTTATTCATAAACATCAAAATGTAATTTTTTGTTAAATGTTTTCAAGGTTTTCCTTCTAAATTGTTCAGAACTGGTTTCAGTGTTCAAGTTTTCCCCTTTAGCATATAATTTTAGACCCTGGGGGAGGCAGTATTCTAGCAATTTATAACAATTAGACTAAGCCTTTTTTTTTTTTTTATATAGTACCTAAAAGAGAAAGACATAAAAATGGAGAGAATCAACAAATCTCTTCAGAGTGAGGCTGGTTCACTGAAGCAGAGAGCAAGAAGGAAGAGCCAGAAGAGGATGTGGATGGAGCAGATGGCTTGGCTCAGGCATGGGGCATGCTGCATCTGCCTTAGCCCCCTTCAATTTTTGGACTTTGCTATACCATAGTCCACAGGGGCTTTAGAAACTGCTTTTTTTTTTCTGAGTCTCAGTCATCTTCCCTAGAATCTGTAGTGTTAACCTGAATCAACAAACAATCTGGAGCAAAGATATAGGCTATGAACTGATGCACAAAGGTCTTCTTGAAGAACTGGCACCTGTGATGTCTCCTCTGCCTGAAGAGCCTAGCTGGAATGCTCTGGAAGGAGACTGTAGTTAGAGAAGTGCTGCAGAGTTCTGACAGGTGGACTCCACTTGGGCTGCATGAAATCTGGCTGGTCTTATCTGGTCAGTTCCAACCCTTTTGCTTTTCCCTGGATGGGTTTGAGCCACTTATTACAACTTATTTAAAATCCAGAGGTCTTGTCAGCTAAGGAAATTCCTTTCCCCGCCAAACTTGGCAGTCTGTTTCTGGTTACTGCTTTGTTTTATCACTGTCAGAGCAACAGAAAGCTGAGTGAATCAGCAGCAATTTGGGTCGCTCTGGTTCCCACGTCCAAAGTTCATGGCCTCTAGTTTGTTGTGATAGCACTGAACAGTTGTCAGTACCCATGCTGGGATCATGGGCTTGTTTGGCACTGATGGACTGGGGGAGATGGTATTTCTAAATCTCCCCTGTGCCTTTTAATATGGAAATACAGCACCAGCAGAAAGGAGCTGTACTACTAGAGCCTGGCTGTGACCAAGAATCCTCAACTTACTGCACACCAAGGGCAGCAGTTCCACTGGTTAAGACAGACTCAAGAAGGGCAAGCTTGGGCCAGGATGATCATAGTTGGAGGATATACAGCAATCTATCTGGGAGAGGTAGTAACTAACAACTAAAACAGGGTAGGGAAGACTGGATGTGACCTTAGTGACCTAGCCACAGATATCTGAAATCTGTCAGTCAGTTTCTGTATTCTTCACGTAGTCAGTGAAAGATACCACCATACTTCACAATGTTCAAATACAACAAAATAAAGGTCACACTCCAGGTCTGAGCTAGACACAGCTGGTGAGAATCCCATGACTTAAGGCTTTTCCCTCCAACCTCCTGTCAACCTGACTGCAAGGCAGAGGCAGCCTGAGCTATACAGGGTCCCTGGCTTCCAGGGAAAAAAACCCCACCAAAGCCACCTGCTTAAAGGAGACTGACTTGTGATGCCCTTATGTGTGGATAAGGGAATGGGGAAAGAAGCAGGAAGTGAAAAAAAAAACCCTAAGGAGCTGCAGGCATCACCACCCGCAGTTTTGAAATCAGTTCTACATATAGAAAAGTATGTGTGTGTGTGTGGGGGGGGGAGTGAGGGAGCTGCAGATAAAGTCCAAATAAAAGAAAATGGCACCCAACGTGCTGCAATCCCAACTGTAAATGTCTAATCAGCCTAGGTTGTCTTCCAAGGATGAGGAATCCCCAACTTAGGAGTCCATTTTATTGAACTAAGTAAGCATAACAGGCAAAATTCCAAGTGGACCACAATATACAACTTGGTGTCAACCTGGCTAGGTGCTGTGAGGGTCTGGAAAGGTGTCCTTGAGGAGTGCATGAAGGCAGGATGGGGTCGGGGGCAGCAGGGTCCTTTTGTCATTGGAAGAAGCAGGAGTTCAGAAGGACATATCCTGGACCCTCCAGAGTTCCTCTTCCAACCCCTCCTCCTTCTCTAGGGAGGAACCAGAAGCAAGACTAAGAGGATCAAAAGCAGAGCAGGCAAAAGGACTGCCTGACAGAAAGCTGGTTGCAGGGTTTGCTTTTATAGCACAAGGAAATGGATACAAATACGCTAGAAAGTCCAACTATGATTCAGCAAACAGAACAGGGCAAGATCTCCCACTTAGTTCTAACCATTCCATAAGAGACAAACATGGTTTTATCTTAAGCTATCAATTGGAACTGTCAACTACGGTTCCTGATCACTAAAGACTGGCCAGGAAGTGCTAGACGATTTCTATGATGTTTCACTCTTCCATGATTACACCGCAGGAAGAAAACTGGGGAACGTTAACAAAAATACACAAGACAACACACACTTGACAGTTCATGGCAGCAGCTCACATGGGACGTGCCTGTGGGTGTTTCTGGAAGCATAAGACTGCTGTCTCATTTGCTACTTTGATAAGGTACTTCTCAGTCAGACAGATTTCAATAGATATGAGACATCTCTGTAAACACAGAAAAGGATATACCAATATGATGAAGATATGCAGCTAGATAAGGACTTCCTGAATGGAGGTTAAAACTTTGGGGTCCCAAATGAAAATTGACCAATTAAAATTCCACAGCAAAGTCAAGTCTATAAAATTCACCACTATATTTATGGAGCAGAGGTTGAAATATGGGATGTGCTGACGCTGCCCAGTCCCCAGTGAGCAAGAGGTTAAGAATTCCACTAGAAAGACTTGGGGTGTGTGTGTTTGTCAGAAGAAGGGCCAGGGGCCCTGGTGTCACTCCTTGCTCAGGTCTGCATCTGTCCTGACAGGTGCCCTGCCCACACTAAGCTTGACATTAGACTTCTGAGTAGGGTCAAGGGTAGTGAGCATGGAACCTCTGTTGGCCTATGCAATGATTCTGGCAGGCCATAGGGGGCCTCTGTATCTCTTTCAGCAACCACATGTGACCCAGATTCTCTAGTCCACTTTTTTAGAGTAGAAGGTGAAAAGGCTCATTGTTTAGGGTTTGAAAGCCTTTTGACATTTTTCTTAGCAAGAGCAAGAGCTTCTTACCCTCTTGTTCTTCACAGAGGCTAGGGAGGGCTCAGAAGAGCCCAGAACTTGCTCAAGGTTAAACATGATACCTGGCACTCGCAATAGGAAGTTAAAGGGCAGGAAGAATCCTAGGGCTGCAGTTGGCTGCTGTCAGGTAAGCATGTGGTTCACCACTGCAGCTGCTACAACAGAAGAAACAACTAGAAGCTAGGGGAAGAAATGAAAGCATGAAAAGGAAGGAAGGAAGAAATGGAAGGATAAAAGAGAAAGCAATCAGGAAGTCCTTATAAAATTGCAGCAAACACTTAGAGTTTCGGAGCTTCGTGGGAACCCTATGTGCTGAGCCCACTTTAAAACAAGCGCAGGTATATACAGATACAGGTAGTTCTGAACACTGCCATGTCTGGTGGCTTGTGGGACAGTGTCACCATTTCAAGCCAGCTTACTTTCAGAGCATCTGTTTGTTTTGAAGTGGGAACATGAAGACTCAATAGTGCAAATAATTCTAAACTGTCCCTAAAAGAGAATTGGAAAGTAATTGGAAGAATATTTTCCTTTCTTCCCCCTTAATTATTAGTCACAGACTGCTCTCTTGTTCTGTGGCACTAGGCCTGGCTTGACTCCACCTAGCCTGCCTGTACTTTGTCCTGCTGCCTCCATGGCACCTCTTTATATCTTCTAGGGGAGCATGCCTTGTGAACAGATGATGACACTTCACTCTGGGCCATCCTCTTCTGTGGCTCTGGCCAGTTTATAAGCCAGCAATTTAGGACTCACCTCTAGCCATGCCAGAGCTGGATCAGAGAGGTGCCATTTTCCTTTCTTGCAAAATATCCTTGTCAGTTTAGATTGGGTTGGTGTGGAGCCAGACTTGTGCTACCACAGTTGGAATTACTGGGCCTCAATCACTGGCCAACTCCATAGTCTTCTCCCCAGAGTCCCATAGTTTCTCCTGCAACAACACCTCCCAGTCCCTCAGATTGGGAGTTGGGGTGGTGTAAAAATCAGGGAAGCTATGGACAGGGCATCAATGGCACCAAAAATGGGAGTGTCCTCTCAATTGCCCTCTCTAATGAGCATACGGGGGAGGGGGTGTTGTTGTTGTGGGGAGTGCCTGATCAACAGCTTGTCTGGTCAGTAGTATCTGCAGCAAGCCTTGTTGAAGGAGCCTAGTTTAGAAAAGTGCAAAGCTACTTCTGGCCCTGGTTAGGTCTTCAACCTGACTGTGCTTGTCGGTAAGAAAAACATCCCAATGGTCCAACTACTCCCACCCCGAAGCCACGAAACTCTAAGTTTACTGAAAGAAAAAAAAATATTTTTTATTTCAGTTAATCGGGAAGCTTTGTCAGAGCCCTACCCATAAGGAGAAGAGACAACAGCTGCCTTTATTCTTGGTTTGCTTTGCAATCCGCTCTATGTAAAGTCAGCTAACTCTCTCGGTCACGGGCGTCCGGCTGTCCACAGGCTCCTCTCTGTTTGGCCTTGGCATGGAGGATGAAACAATGTCTTTGCGCTCTCCCTCCCCTCGGTGTTTGTACTTTTCTGCAACTGTGGTGGTGGTGGCGACCATGGGCTGAGTCTTAGCTGGCTCCTTGGGGCAGCCATCACTCTCCAGTGAGCCTCCTCGAGGCATCTTCTCTTCTTTGCAGATGCTGCTGCTCAAGTCCTGAGGCTCAGGGGGGCTGACAGGGTCCTCAGAGCTCTCAGGCTCAGGTGGGGGTGGGGGTGGGAGCAGTGGCACAGGGGCCTTTGGGGACTCTGAGTGATGGTGGTGATGATGGTGCTCCTTCTTAGGTGGTGAGGAGGCACTGCTGCTGCTGCGCCCCTTGGGGCTGCTCTCCTTGCTTTTACGCCCAGGGCTCTTGCAGGTCTTCAGTCCCTTCCCACTCTTTTCACCAAGGGTGGACACCAGCAGGGGCTTCACTACTTCCTTGACCTCAATGCTGACAGTCTCCCGGGTCTTGCGCTTCTTGATGGGGAGCACAGTCTCATGCACAGACCGTATGGAAGACTCTTTCACGGCTTTCTTTTTGGCCTCAGCGGCAGCAGCTGCCACCACACTCCCAGGCTTTCTACCCCGTTTCTTAGGAATGGCCTGGGGGTCAGCTTCAGCTTTTCGCTTTCTGCCAGGGCGTTTGATCACCATGACCTGGGCAGATGTGGTAGCCCCACCTCCCTCACCCTTACCCCCAGGTGATGCTTGGAAAGGCATCTTGACGAGAAGTTTCCCAGGGCTCTTCTCCAGGACCCTTTTCACCTGAACACCTTCTGATGTTGCTGCCTTTGGTCTCCCAGTGCCGCTCCCTTTGGGGCGTCCCCGACCCCTGCCAGTTCCTGGAGTTTTGGGAGATTTGGGCTTCTTAGGTGGTTTCTGCTCTCTCCTGGAGGGGCTCCCTCTCCCAGTTACCGTGAAGTCAAAATCATTAGGGTCCAAGGAGGTGTCTCCCACTTTTTCAAAGTATGCAATCAATTCTACTTTAGAGCGAAAGGCTTTTCCCTGGGGACTGTAGAGACAGAGAAACATAAACAATAGTCAGAAGCTTTTTGACAATATAGAGATTGAAATAGAAAATGTATCGACAAGCTTTCTTCTAAGACATTGTAAGTGAACAAGGAACAAACTGGGGCACAACTGGGCCAGATATATGGGTAGAAACCAAGTTACAGTTTGCTGAGAAGCCAAAACAGCTGGATCTGAAAACAGAGGACCTGCCTGCCTTCAAGCCCACTCCTCTGTGCTCCCTGGCTTCTTCACAATCCTGAAACAGAAGGGGTGAGGCCTGGTACTTGGGGATCATTGGGCTGGGCCGAATCTGTTGGTTGGTACCCAGACCTAATAATCTACCACCAAAATAACCAAGGCATGGTGTCTAGTCTCTTTGGGAAGCCATTTCAGTGCAATAAAGCTTTTCTATCCTGCCCTTCCCAACCTGGCCTTCCCTGTTCTGTAGACATAAGACTTGCTCTTACTTACTTGATCAAATATACATCATACTTTCCAGCAGAGCGGCCAGACTTCCTTTGTTTAAGCTTTCGTGTCCAACCTTCAGGTAAGGTGGGGTCATCATACATAGGTCCCCGGTCACGAATTATGGAACGCCGCTGTTTGGGGGAAGCAGAGGCTTCTGGCACTGCTGCAGCAGAGCCTGAGCTTTCTGATGTCTCTGCTTTGCCTGCCTCTGCTGGCTCTGCAGAATGGTGGGCTGAAGGCTGTAGTGGCTCATGTTTGCCCTCTTTGTCTTCCTTCTTGTCCTTCTTCGCCTTCTTAAACTTCAGGGGCTTGTCTTTGAGGCCCTGGAGATCCTGGTCTTCTGACTTTTCCTCCCTGAAGTATTAAACAAATATGTAAGTATTACAGAGAACACAGCTGTCTGCACAGTAGTGAGTATAGGTGAGCTTGAGTACCACACATGAGACCCCTGACTGCTGCATACTCTCTCTGATTTTGGTAACTTCCTTAGGATAATGTATCCTTGGGCCAAGCTGGAGCCCAAAGATTTCTTTAGCAGCTTTAGGTTGCTGGTGATGTTGGTCAAACACATTTGATCTTTATCATACTTCTCCAAACCCTAGTTCTAGTGCTGTTAAAGTGGCACATGAATTTTTCTGGAATATAAGCACTGTAGGGCTGGCTTCTTAACATACCACTGGCAGAAGTCAGTTTATAAGTTGCACCTAATGGTCACCTGGGCTTGCCACATGACAAAACACATAAGATAAATAAAATAAAATGGCAAAGACAGAAGAGAGGATTGGATCCCTTGGGGCTGAAGTTACAGATGGTTGTGATCCACCAAGTAATTGCTGGAAACTGAATCCAAGTCTTCTAGAAGAGCAGCCGGTGCTCTTCTGAGCCATTACTCCAGCCTCCTGACTTTCCAATTCAAAACAAGGACCCCAGCAAGAGATTTCAGCAGTGTAAGCCCCAGTGTCCTCATCTCAACAGTAGCTAATCTCATTCCTGAGTTATTCTTTCTGTGAGAATTATGGACAAAAGATCCCAAGGTACTGTATAACTATTGCTAACTCAGGCAAATAGCAATTGCTGTCGAGGGTTCCAGTATATGAGAAAAAAGGTATCTTGGGTCACATGGGTCTTTACCACAACATATCCTCCTCCCCACCAATAAACCCTAAATGCCTAAAACAAAACAAAACTGGAGGGGGGGGAGAACAAAACAAAAAACAAAAACAAAACCCTATCCTTATCAGAAACAGAAGAAAAAGAAAAGTGTAATAGAACAGTGTATAGAATATGGCAACTACCGTATTCCAGAACAGGACACCTGCTTGTTCTTTCTTGTGGACAGAGATAGTCTCCTTCTATAGGTTTTGGTTCTTCTTTGAGGGGTCCCTTCATGTACTTGTACTTTAGGGTTCAAAGCCTCTCTCTGATCTCTCTGATGCTTTAATTACCACTGTAGGGAAACACAGTGAGTCTTTCTCTGACTAGAATCTGGTCACACTGCTCTGCGCCTCTGAGCTACAGGCCACACTGAGGAAGGTTTGGAAAGAAGTAGCAGCTGCCTATTGGTCTAAAACTAAGACAATTAGGTTAGGGCTGTAATGTGTGTCTGGAAGCCTGTGGTCTGCTCACAGTTCAATCTTCAGACTGGCTTTTTCAGAAGCTCTCAGTGACAGAAGAAAAGAAGGGGGTACTCACCAGCAAAGCTGGCAAGACAAAGGCCAACAGGTACTTGTTATGTGCATGTAACCTCACAGGCCCCTTTTGAACACCCAGGGCTGCTCCCCTGATTCTGAACTTGAGTTTGAGGAAACTACTAGACTAACAGGGCAGGATGGCTTCTTTGAAATTCTCACTTGTATTCTGAAATATGTTAATTACCATCAAATTATAAACTACATGAGCAAAGGAACACCTTCTAGAAATCTAACAACAAAAATTTTATTTTCACTAGCTAAGAATGCAGGCCTCTCATCACCAAGGAGACTTGGAGAATCAACTACATGATGCTTACATACTGGAAGGCTGTGCAGCTAGATGAGTATCATGATCTTTTTTGATGTAACAAAACAAAACAAATTGCAGACACATTTCCTATATGGATCAGCTGTACAGGACTGTAGGCTAGCCTAGAAACTAATGCAGTCTAGAGTAGGTAAAAACAAGGTAAGAGCTCTTGTTGGACACTTCTTGGAATATATTCCTGTCTAATGAATCACATAAATATTTACATAACTAAAAAAACTATGATATAATGCATGCAAAAGGACCAAAGGAGCTTACCTGTTACTATACAAAAATGACTAACTTTTGACCATAGTATTTCTGTAGTGGGACATATTCCAAAGCTAACAGTAATATTCCAGGAGGAGTATATACACTAAACCAGCTCAAAGGTGAAGTGGGTAACTCTGATTCTGGGGCATCCTGTAGTGCCAGTAAAGCTAAATATGGGAGTACAAAAACAGTGGGGGTGGGAGAGGGGGAGTCAAGAAAAACTTTTAGCAATAGCCTAGGCAGGGTCAAGGATGTAGGCAGTAATGAATTTGGGATCTGTATAGTGGGGGAATCAAGAAGGCAGAACTAAGTTAAGAATTGTGGGCAGACAGCAGTGCCAATGACTGAGAAAGGGAAGTCTGGGTGAGGAACAGGCACTCAACAGCATTTCTGCAGCTACCAGCTACAAATGTGGGAGCCCCAGTTGTACTTTATCAACTGAGTTATATAGCCTCAGCCTTCAGCCTTTCAAATTGGAAACATTTGTAGCAAATAACAACTATATGGTGATTTTTAATTCTGTGTACTGGAAGAAACACGAATGTTTGGGATTTTATTTTCTCATTGCTACTTAAGGAGGAAAGAAAACGGAGGAAGAAGAAATAATTGATATTGGTCTATTAGTGAATCACTCTGTAGCTAAGACCAGACCTTGACCTCAATTCTCCTCAGTGCTGGGATTATAAACAAGTTCCATCATGCCAGCTATTTCTCTATTTAAAAACAAGTAACAGAGCTGGAGATATGGCTCAGTGGTTAAGAGCACTTACTGCTCTTGCAGAGGAACCAGGTTTGGTTCTCAGCTTTCTAGCAACCATATGACTACTTAGAACCACTTGTGCCAGGCGGTGGTGGCGCACACCTTTAATCCCAGCACTTGGGAGGCAGAGGCAGGCAGGCGGATTTCTGAGTTCGAGGCCAGCCTGGTCTACAGAGTGAGTTCCAGGACAGCTAGGACTACACAGAGAAACCCTGTCTTGAAAAAAACCAAAAAACCCCCCAAAAAACCAAAAAACAAACAAACAAAAAGAACCACTTGTAACTCTAGTTCTGGGGGATCTGACACCCTTTGCTGCTGGCCTCTCTGTTGGCTCCTGCATGCTCCTGCATGCATGTGGTACACATACAGACAGGCAGGAACACATATGTACATATAAATAAAAAATTAACAAAAATCCACAAAGCAGCCTGGATTGTTTCTGGATGTGGAATGAAGGTTTTCCTCCAAGAGGGTCTGTGATGTATAGTGAAGTACATTTCCAAAGAAACCAAATACCCTTTTATTATCCCTCTCATCAGACCATACATGTATTTCTTTTGTTGTTCTCTAGTCCCCAACTCCTGTCCCTCCATCTTTCTATAATTTTTTGAAGAACCAGTTCACATGTTTACATATTTCAGAGTTGGAAGTATTCTCAGAAAACCACCATGTTCAACTTTGGAATGTTCACAGATAAAGGAAAAAAGGAAGCAACTACACAAAGGAACTTGTCTGAAGTCACTGTCCAGTTTATGGCCAGGTAAGAGGATTTACAATGGATTTAGTATCACTATAAATATGTGCACTCATCAACTGCCTTTGTTATTGTGTCTTATACTATTAATCACTGTGATGTCCTTCCTTAGAAGGAAAAGTGACCCATGGTATTCTCCATGTATCAACAGCAGCTTTAGGTTTGCTTTTTCCTCCCATTTCACTTGGAGATATTTCATCCTGTAGATTAAGGTGGCATTTCTCAGAGGACTTTCCTGCTCCTGCCTCTCTCATCGAGTGCCCTGGAAGCAGAACACATTATCCCCCACCCTCAATGAATGTGAACATAAAATATACCACTGCACACACCAATTCCCATCTTCCTGCTCAATGCTCAGTGCTCAGCAAAAGAGTTAACACTTAATAAACATATGCTATGTGAACTCAGGGCACAGACTATGTGCTACATTTGCTTTTTTTTTTTAATGTCTGTATCTCTGACCAGAGGCTAGGCTGGTACTTCAGATAGGTTTTGACTAAACTAGCAATAGCATATTAGACAACAGTGGCTTGGAATTGGCAGAAGATGAGGTTGGGGAAGTCCCTGAGGGTTGTGGAGTGACAGGATGGTAATATAGAAGATGATTACAACAGTAGGACTGCTTAGTTTCCAGTTAATGTTGAAGCACCTAAAAATGCTGAACCAAACAAATATCCTAGAGAAGACATTACAGAATGTCTTAAACACACCTACAAGGAAGGAATATACACACAAAAGAGTAAGAAGACTAAAAAGAAAGAACATTTGAACTCAACACACAATCCTGAATTGGATTCTAGTTTTAAAGACACACACACATGGCATTAATGGGCCATTCTGGGAAATGTGAATAAGGCTCTACATTGGTTTATTACTAAATTTCCGGACTGTTGTAACTTAGGAAAGTCAGCCATAAGTATTTATAACTGAACATCATGATGACTTCCAACTCTCGAGGGGAATATGATTCAGGGGTGGAAGGGATATGTATAGTGTCAATGTTATAACATGTTTCAAAAGAGGAAATGACATCAATATTATCAGAAACTCTACTAGTTTATGGCAACTAAAAAATCTTTTGGGACAGAGTTCCTTTATTAGGTAGCTCTGGTGTTCCTGGAACTCACTATGTAGATCAGGCTGGCCACTAGCACACAAAAATCCCCTTGCCTATGCCTTCCAAGTGCTGGGAGTAAAGTGTATATCACCTGATGGCATTTTTTTAATGGTTATGGTAGGCAGTGCTCTACGACTGAGTCATATCCTTAGCTCTAAGAGTAGTACTTTGAAGTAACAATAAGCAAGCTTCTTAACAAAGAGATTAAGTGCCTTTGTGTTACAAGAAAGCAATAAGAGAAACAACTGGACATAAAAATCAGATGCAAGACGATCACTGCAAAGTTCTAGATCAGGCTGCATATTATATACATGATGAGTTCTAGGCTAGCTAGCACTACAGATCCATACCCTGTTATTCACTTTTTGTTTTGTTTTACAAAACAGGGTCTTATTATGTAGCTCTTGCTGTCCTGAAACAAAATATGCAGACCAGGCTGGCCTGAATTCACACACAGCTCCACCGCCTCTGCCTCCCAAGTGCTAGGATTAAGTCTGCACAGATTGATTGTTTTTTTTTTTTTAAAGCAAAACAAAAAGAAACACATGGAAACCTCAATGAAGCATTTCCTTTTAGTAGCTCAAACAGCCACAATGCCTAACCACAACACTATACTGTATATGGTGAAGCTACCACGTGGGGATGAAACAAATATAAAGCTACAGCCTTCATGTTTAAGAAAAAAGCACTGCCAAAGGTGGCCTAATCTGGGCTCCAAGAACTTGCCTGCCCAGGAGCAAATGACATCCAGGATCTTCTGAAGCAGCATGAGAAAAAGAGCAGGCTGGTTATGATGAGAAGAGATGGCTACACTGTGCAAGATAGGTTCTCACAAAGTCCAGGTTAGCCTGGAACTCTTGATCCCCCCACAAGTGCTGGGATTATAGGTATATACCATATCCAGCTTTCTGACTATTTTTTAAAATGTCTGTATGTGCATGCGTGCTTGTGTGCGTGCGTGTGTGTATGTGCGCATGCACACACGAATGTGAAAGCCTGAAGACAACTTTGAGTGTCATCTTCAAGAATGCCACCTACCTCCTTTGAGATCTCTTACTGGCCTGGAACTCATCAGTTAGGCTACTCTGGCTGGTCACTGAGTACCAAGGATCATCCTTTCTTCACCTCCCCAGTGCTGGGGTTTCAAGAGTGTAGCATCACATCCAGCTTTGTGTGTAGGCTCTTGGGAATCAAACTCAGGTTTTCATAATTGTGTATCTCCTAGCCCCTGTAAGCAACATTTTTAATGGTTTCACTAGTGAGCTCTGGTTACCAAATCACGTTTGTTGTGGTTCCACCCTAGCTTTTCCTTTAAGAACTTATACTTTTGAGCTGGGTAAAGCACTTGTCTTTTATGTGTGAGGCTCCTGGTTTAATACACAGCACTGAAAAAAAAAGAACTATTTCCCTATCCCCCAAAAATGTACATACCACATTGGAACAGGAAGTCCTTCTTAGATCTTAAATATCTATAAAGCACAAAGTAATGTTCTTGAGTAATAAAACAACATTCAATTATTCCACAGCTAGGGTGTAAACATTAGGTCAAAACCTTAATTGGATTCAGCAAAAGAAAATTAAGACTTGGAGAAATCTTATTGCACTTGGAGGCCAAATCATTATATCCCAAGGAGTTGGGCAGTAAGAATTACTTGCATTTTTAGTAACAGTTATCTATAGTAAGCCCTGAAAGGCAATACCTGGAGACCATGTTCTGTACTCAGCAGGCCAACATGCACAGTCTAAGTCACCCAAACAACCCTTACAATCCCTAAGACTTTTAAACTTAAAAATGGGGAAGGAAGTGGGTGTGGTGGTGCATATCTTTTATCCCAGCACTCAGGAGGCAGAAGCAGGTGAATCTGTTTGAGTTTAAGGCCAGTCTGGTCTACAAAGAGAGTTCTAGGACAGCCTGAGCTAAGAGAAACCCTGTTTCAGAAATAAAATGAAGTGGGTTGGGTATGCCTCAGTAGAGTGCCTTTGTAATATTTACCTGTATGAGATATCTAGATTCTATCTCTAGTACTAAAAAAAGGGGGAGGGGGAAGCGGGGAAGCTGAATGTGGTGGCACACACTTGTAAGTTCAATGGCTAGGAGGTTGAGACAGAAGGACTGAAAGTTCAGTGTTGGCTTGGATTATGTAAAGACCTTGTCTCAAAGAAAACAAGGAAGATGTGCTGGTTAGTTTTATGTCAACTTGACACAAGCTATGGTCACTTGAGAAGAGCAACTCTCAATTGAAAAAAAAATGTCTCCATAAGACTGGCCTGTAAGCCAGGCGGTGGTGGCACACGCCTTTAGTCCCAGCACTTGGGAGGCAGAGGCAGGCGGATTTCTGAGTTTGAGGCCAGCCTGGTCTACAGAGTGAGTTTCAGGACAGCCAGGACTACACAGAGAAACCCTGTCTCGAAAAACCAAAAAAAAAAAAAAAAAAAAAAAAAAAAAAAAAAAAAAAAAAAAAAAAGACTGGCCTGTAGGCATGTCTGTAGTACATTTTCTTAATTAGTGATTAATCTGAGAGGGTTCAGCCACTGTGGGTATTGTCACCAATGGGCTGGATAGTCCTGCATGCTGTTAGGAAGCTGGCTGTGTAAACTATAAGAAGGAGCAAGTCAGTAAGCAGCATATTGCAGTTCTTGCTTTCAGGTTCTTGTTCTGTGTTTTGCCCTGACTTCCCTCAGTAATGAACATTTTTTTGTTTGTTTTGTTATTATGTTTGGAGACAGGGTTTCTCTGTGTAGCCCTAGCTGAGTAATGAACTTTTTTTTTTTTTTTTTTTTTGGTTTTTCGAGACAGGGTTTCTCTGTGTAGTCCTGGCTGTCCTGGCATTCACTCTGTAGACCAGGCTGGCCTCGAACTCAGAAATCCGCCTGCCTCTGCCTCCCAAGTGCTGGGACTAAAGGCGTGCGCCACCTCTGCCCGGCTGAGTAATGAACTTTTAAGTTGTAAGATAAACTCTTTCCTCCCCACGTTGCTTTTGGTCATAGTGTTTTATCACAGCAATAGAAACCCTAACTAAGAAGAATACTAAAAAGCCAGGTGAAATCACCAGTTGAAACATTTTCACTTGAATTGGAACCCAGCACAATTACTGCCCTCTCTTGCATGTGCTCTAGGAAAATTTCAGCAACTTAGCAACATTTTAGGTCTATTTTCACTCATGTATGTATGCACTAGGCCAATTTCAGGAGAGAATGTTTCTCAGCTCCCTTCATTTCCAGTTATCTCATGGAGTAACACAAAGTCAAAACACCACACAAGGCCTCCACAGACTTAGGGCAGAATAAAGGTTACTTCCACAAACAACAGTGTGGGGCCAGAGAGTAAGATAGTTTCTTTACACCAGTTGCTTCCATTCTACAGTGTGATTCAATTGTTGCACTCAGTCCTTTCTACTTTCAGTATCTGTTGGTAAAATCTCCAAGTCAGGGAAGTTTCTCTACATGAAGTAGTATAAAGGCAGCACCAATTTGACATGACAGCTTCAGCTGTTTAAATATCTCTGAAATCAAACTGGCACTGGAAGAATCTATTTTAAGGTCTCTAGGGAAGAGGGGAAGAGTTGCAGCTTGAACTGCAATGGTAGAGTCTGAACTTCAGCTGCCATGGTCTAAATTCAGCATGCACTTTAAAATCTCTCCGACTGAGAAGATCCAAGAAATGAACTATGTCTTAATTAGCTTAAAGAAATATAATGAAAGACTGAAATCTGTTCACATTAGTAAAATTTATTGAGACGAAACTGAGTTGAGTGGATGAAAGTTCTTGCAGATACGATAAATATAAGGGATCATGAGTATATCAGGAGTACAAAGCATGAGTATAAGGGAGTTGTCTATTTGTCTTCATTTAAACATATTTAAGTGACTCTTAAAGACTATTATATTCAAATATATATGAATTCAAATAAATACTCAAGTAAATATAAAGACTAAAGGAAACCAATTCTTTATAGTATATCTCATTTTTAGAGGTATATAAAATGAAAACCCAAACACAAATCCAATGTGTCAGTTAAAAAACAACAATAATAAAATCCCAAACAAACAAAAATAAAACGAAACAACATAAAAAGTTCTGTAGTGAAAAAGTCTTGACAACTCTGAGGACAAAATGTTACATATAGAGTTTCTATGACCTAGTAATTCCATTTTGAAGTACAGATTCCAAAAAAACTGACAATAGGCCTGCAAACAGATACTTATATGCTAATGTTTGCAGCTGCCTGACCCCTAACAATCAAAAGGTGGAAGCAATCCAAGTGCCTACTGATGGATGAATGGAGAATAACCTCTCACTACAATGGAATGTTATTTAATGTTAAAACAGAAAAGAATAATTCTGATATAGTATAACATGGATAAGTCTTGAGAAAACATTCTGTGAAAGAAGCCAAACACAAAAGTCCACACAATTTGATTCTATTCAAATAAAATGTACAAGCAAATCCATAGTAACAGAAAGTAATTTGCCAGGGCTATGGGTAATAAGGAGTGATTACAAATGGATATGAGGGTCCCCCCGCCCCAGGGTGGTAGGAGATGAAAATATTTGGGAATTACTATATATGATGGTTCCACAACACTGTGAATATACTTGATGCCATTGAATTCTATACTATATTCATTTATTTTTTGCAGTGTTGGGGATTGAACCCAGGTTTTATTGGTGCTTAGGTAAGCGCTCCACCAATAGCTAAATCCCTAGCTCTTAAAAAAATAATTATGTTGAGATAGGGTCTCACAAAAAGCTTTTGAATGCAGGTTTCTGTAGCCCAGGCAGGCCCTGAATGCGTAATTCTTCTGCCTCAGCCTTCAGAGTAGCTGCGATTTCCATCCTGTGCCACTAAGCTAGGATTGAACTATACTTTTATGTATGTATGCATGCATGTGTGAATGTATATACATAAGTTATCATGACCTTGAGTTTCTGATCCTCTTACCTCCATCTCCTGAGTGCTGGGATATAGGTGCATGACACCATGTACTATTTATATGGTGCTGAAGATTAAAATCAGGACTTTATGCATGCCAGGAAAAATACTCTACCAATTGAGCCACATTCCCAGTCACATTTTTTAAAAAGACAGATTCTTGCTATGCTTTAAAGACAGGTTAACTGCAATTTATCATCCTCCTGCTTCTGCCTCCCAAGTGTTGATACAATAGGTATGTACCACCATTGCAGGCCCACTCCCGCCCCCCAGAAAGGAGTTTAGTTCAAGAAGTTTAACAACTAGGAGTTTTGGTCAGGTTGTAGATTAGCTAAATATTCTTAGGGTAGTTCATTATCACAAAAACTGTGGCAAAATAAAAACAAGCATAAAGTTTACCATTAGTTGCATCTGGCAATCATTATTATTCCTGCATATTTTGGTAACTCTCAAAGGAAACCCTGTATCCACAGGTAGTTGCTAACTTTGTAATTCCTTTCAGTCTCTGACAAACCACTTATCTCTTTTTGTTACTGAATTGGCTTATCATGTATATTTCATTATTCACAGTGGCATCATAAACTTTGTGGCCTTTTGTGGCTCATGGCTCTTTTTTCTTATAGCATAATGTCTTTAAAGTATCATGGGTCAGAATTTTATTCTGTTTGTTTGTTTAAAGACAAGGTTTCTTTGTATAGCCTTGGCTGTCCTGGAATGCTGTAGACCAGTCTGTCCTTGAACTCACAGAGATTTTCCTGCCTTTGCATGTTGGTGATGGGGAGTGGAGGTGTACAGATTCAGGAAGCTCACTGATAAACTATGTTTCAAGGGAGAAAGGCAGAAAATAACAGAGCAGTACACCTGACATTCTCTTCTAGCTTCCACACATATACTCAGGGCCACACAGACCTGCACACCTACATAAACATACAGTAATATACCATATATACACAATTTAAAAAATTCCCTGATTATCCATTGATGGACACAGATTCTTTTCATCCTTTGGCTATTAGGAATAGTGTTTCTATGAATACTCACATACAAGTTTTATGTGAACATACATTTTAATTCTCTTCTATCTAGGAGTGATTGTTACAGCATATGGTTACTCTTATGTTTAACCTTCTGAGAAGCTGCCAAATTGCCTTTCCTTTAGAGGTACTTAAAATGTTCTGGAACTAGATAGAAGTAAAGTGGGGTGACAGAAATGCTTCTTGAATGCTTAGTAGCTAGTGGCAGGGTTTAAACAGAAGTCATCCTAGAACCAGGGCATAGTGGTACATGCCATTAGTGTAAGACTTCCAGGAACATTATGTGTTGCTCCATCTCACTCAACTTACTTGCTCATGCATTATCCAATGTCCCTTAAACATCTACGTATCTTGTTCACGCCACACTTGGGCCATCAATAAAACTCTCTACCTTCATGAAGCATCTGCTGCTGCTTTTTCTGGTATGGTTGGTGTTCCAAAATGGCAGCTTTGATGAACATAAAAGGTCGATGCCAGGAGCTAGGGAAGACTGATCAAGTAGCCAGAACAGGGATGAAATGGCTACTCTAGGACTCACTGGGGAATCAGGTCAAGATTACAAACTTGGTAAAGTCAAAAGATCCAAATAGGGTGTCTTTCCCACAGACTGACCTCATAAATGAAATAAGAATAGAGAAAATGTCAGAATCACTGTTATACAGACATTTTCCTTCCTTCCTTCCTTCCTTCCTTCCTTCCTTCCTTCCTTCCTTC
>JANHMN010000005.1:1360566-1425275 GCA_030674055.1 Rhabdomys pumilio | reverse complement strand
TTCCTTCCTTCCTTCCTTCCTTCCTTCCTTCCTTCCTTCCTTCCTTCCTTCCTTCCTTCCTTTTGTTTTATTTTTTTGAGACAGGGTTTCTCTGTGTAGCCCTGGCTGTCCTGGAACTCACTCTGTAGACCAGGCTGGCCTCGAACTCAGAAATCTGCCTGCCTCTGTCTCCCAAGTGCTGGGATTAAAGGCGCACACCACCACTGCCAGGTTAATTTTCTTTCTAAGTGATAATTTGTGTACATTCCACAAATATTACGTTATTTTCATTGTAGTTCACAACTAGAATCTTTTCTAACTATTGTGGGTTTTTTCCCGACTCATGAGTAACTTTAGGAATGTGTTAATTTTCAAACACTTGAGGCAATTTAATTTCACTCTGATTAGAGAATATATATTCAAGCTTCCAATTTTACTAAAACTTGTTTTGCAGTCCAGTTAAGAATAAGAGGTTGAGCTTTATCACTCTTCTTTGGTACCCTTTAGTCAATAACTCTGTAAATTGTAATTAGGTTAAGGGTGACTAGTAAAGCTAAGACCTTTTATATCCTCACTAAATTTTTCTTTTCAGTTCTATCAATTATCAAGAAGGGAATTAAAATTCCCAAACAGAATTATTGTAGATTTATATACTTTCATTAATCTTCATAATTTTCTTTCATTTTTGTAGCTCTGTACTTGGACATGTATACATTATGAATGTTAATGTCTTCCTAATGAATCAACCCTTATCATTTTAATATACACCCTTTTTTCCAGTACTGGTATTGAACCAGGGATTTGCACATGCTAAGCAAGTGTCCTAATGGAGTCATATACCCAGCTTTTAAAATACATCTCGTTATCTATCATGCTGCATCTATGTACCATGGCTCCCTCAGCCACGGGATTCAGGGAGTGCTGCTGGGGGGTGGGGGCACTGTAACACCCAGGGCAGGGTGGTTTGAACATGCTGCATCTAAAAGCCTTTTTTTTTCATATTAGTATTGTTACCCCAACATTCCTTTACTTGTGGATAGTATTACACTTTCAGTCTCATTTCATTTTGTCATATTAAAATTATCTTGTGGCTGGAGAGATGACTCAGCAGTTAAGAGTTCTTCCAGATGCTGAGAAAGCATTTGACAAAATTCAACATCCCTTCATGGTAAAAATCTTGGAAGTAAAAGCAATATACAGCAAGCCAGTAGCCAACATCAAACTACATGGAGAGAAACTTGAAGCAATCCCACTAAGCAGGGACTAGACAAGGCTGCCCACTCTCTCACTACCTATTCAATATAGTACTGGAAGTCCTAGCCAGAGCAATTAGACAACAAAAGCAAGTCAAAGGGATACAAATAGGAAAGGAAGAAGTTAAAATTTCACTCTTTGCAGATGATATGATAGTATACTTAAGTGACCCTAAAACATCTACCAGAGAACTCCTAAACCTGATAAACAACTTCAGCGAAGTGGCTGGATATAAAATCAACTCAAACAAATCAGTAGCCTTCCTCTACTCAAAGGATAAACAGGCTGAGAAAGAAATTAGGGAAATGACACCCTTCACAATAGTCACAAATAACATAAAATATCTTGGTGTGACTCTATAACCAAGCAAGTGAAAGACAAGTGTAAGACAAGTGTAAGACAAGAACTTCAAGTCTCTGAAGAAAGAAATCGAAGAAGACCTCAGAAGATGGAAATATCTCCCATGCTCCTGGATTGGCAGGATTAATATAGTAAAAATGGCCAACTTGCCAAAAGCAATCTACAGATTTAATGCAATCCCCATCAAAATTCCAACTCAATTCTTCATAGAGATAGAAAGAACAATTTGCAAATTCATTTGGAACAACAAAAAGCCCAGGATAGCAAAAACTATTCTCAACAATAAAAGAACTTCTGGGGGAATCACCATCCCTGACCTCAAACTGTATTACAGGGCAATAGTGATTAAAAACTGCATGGTATTGGTACAGAGATAGGCAGGAAGATCAGTGAAATAGGATTGAAGACCCAGAAATGAACCCACACACCTATGGTCACGTGATCTTTGACAAAGAAGCTAAAACCATCCAGTGGAAAAAGGACAGCATTTTCAGCAAATGGTGCTGGTTCAACTGGAGGTCAGCATGTAGAAGAATGCAAATTGATCCATTCTCATCTCCTCGTACAAAGCTCAAGTCCAAGTAGATCAAGGACCTCCACATAAAACCAGATACACTGAAACTAATAGAAGAGAAGGTGGGGAAGAACCTCGAATACCTGGGCACAGGGGAGAATTTCCTGAACAGAACACCAATGGCTTATACTCTAAGGTCAAGAATTGAAAAATGGGACCTCATAAAAATCTCAAAGTTTCTGTAAGGCAAAGGACACTGTCAATAGGACAAAACAGCAACCAACAGATTGGGAAAAGATCATTACCAATCCTACATCTGATAGAGGGCTAATATCCAATATATACAAAGAACTCAAGAAATTAGACTCCAGATAATCAAATAACCCTATTAAAAATGGGGTACAGAGCTAAACAAGGAATTCTCAACTGAGGAAACTCGAATGGTTGAGAATACCTTAAGAAATGTTCAACATCCTTAGTCATCAGGGAAATGTAAATCAAAACAACCCTGAGATACTGCCTCACACCACTCAGAATGGCTAAGATAAAAAACTCAGGTGATAGCAGGTGCTGTTGAGGATGTGGAGAAAGAGGAACACTCCTCTATTGTTGGTGGGATTGCAAGCTGGTACAACCACTCTGGAAATCAGTCTGGCAGTTCCTCAGAAAATTGGACATAGTACTACCTGAGGATCCAGCTATACCACTCCTGGGCATATACCCAGAAGATGCTCCAACATATAACAAGGACATATGCTCCACTATGTTCATAGCAGCCTTATTTATAATAGCCAGAAGCTGGAAAGAACCCAGATGTCCTTCAACAGAGGAATGGATACATAAAATGTGGTACATTTACACAAGGGAGTACTACTCAGCTATTAAAAATAATGAATTCAAGAAATTCTTAGGTAAATGGATGGAACTAGAAAAAATCATCCTGAGTGAGGTAACCCAATCACATAAGAACACACATGGTATTCACTCACTGATAAGTGGACATTAGCCCAAAAGTTCGAAATACCCAAGATTCAACTCACAGACTACATGAAGCTCATGAAGAAGGAAGACCAAGTGTGGGTGCTTCGGTCTTTCTTAGGAGTAACAAAATAGTTAAGGGAGCAAATATGGAAACAAAGTGTGGAGCAGAGACTGAAGGTGGGGCCGTCTGGGACTGCCCCACCTGGGGACCCATCCCATGTGCAGTCACCAAATGCAGCTCACAGAAGCCTGATATAACTGTCTCCTGAGAGGCTCTGCCAGAGCCTAACATATACAGAGGCGGATGCTCGCAGCTAACTATTGAGGGGATCCGATCTTATTACAGATGGTTGTGAGCCACCATGTGGTTGCTGGGAATTGAACTCAGAACTTCTAGAAGAGCAGCCAGTGCTCTTAACTGCTGAGCCATCTCTCCAGCCCCAAGAAGTCTGATTTTTATTTTCTTGTCATTTCTGTGTATCATATACATGTGTGTATTGGTGTTTGCATGGGTTTGAGTGTATATATCCAATTGTGTAGAAGTCTAAGGTTGACTGATGCTATGAATCATCCTCCATTGCTCTTCTACCTTATTCATTGAGGCAAGGTCTATAGATAAGAACCAGAACCCATGGATATAGTTAATCTAGCTATTCTGTTTTCCCAGTCTGAGATAACCATCAAGCAGCCATACCCACCTAGCCTTTAGGTGGGTATGGGGGAACTCAAAGCACTTTAAATACTAAACTATCTCTCTAGCCCAAGCATTCTAACTTTTAAATTTTAGTAGTTAATGTGGTTCAACTCAAACTTCAAACTGTCTTACCTTGGTAGGCAACAAACAGCTGAAACTTCAATTTTTCTGCCTTAGCTAGAGTTTGGTGGAATCTATGTGAAGAAAGAACTGGAGCCTCTTGCTTTTGGCTGATTTCTACCCTCAGATCCTAAGAATGGTAGCAACACTGAATTCTGATTTCTCAATCCAAGACTATGTGTTTCTATTCAAGACAGCTTATCTTCTGAGTCAGTACTGACTCATGTGAGTTATCATGTGAGTAGTCAATATAAGGAGGAAATTCACTCCAATGAAGTTTCCTTCTTCAAATGATCCACTTGGCACCAGCTTCTGCATGTTTCTGATCATTCTCCAGTGCTCTAAGTAGTTATTTTAAATTTTTGTCAAGTTTTTTTTTTTTGAGATAGAATCTCATGTATCTCAGGCTGCCATTAAATTTATTAGGGTAGCCAAGGACAACCCTGAACTTCGGGTCCTTCCGCCTCTACTTCCTGTGTGCTATGATTATATGTATGGTGTGTAGTGTGGTGGCCATTCTTGGTTGTCAACTTGACTACATCTAGAATGAACTAAAACCCAAGAGGCTCTGTACATATGTGAAGGATTTTTTTCTTAATAAGTCATTTGAAGTGGGAAGACCTACTTCTTGTGTTTTATAAAAAGATAAAGAGGAAGGTTGAGGTGAGGTATGGTGTGGGGGAAGGCGGTGCATCTGCAGGCCCATGCTAAGGCATCCCTTTCCCTGAGGGACCAGTCATAATATAGAATAGAGTTTATTCAGGGTATAGGGAGGGGAGTTGACAGAAAGGCAGAAAGGGGTGGAGAGTAGAGGCTAGCCAAGATTACTCGGAGAGAGGAGCGGGAGGGGAATGGGGAGAGAGGTGGAGCAGGAGCAAGAGGAGCGAGCAAGAGAGAGAGAGAGAGAGAGAGAGAGAGAGAGAGAGAGAGAGAGAGAGAGAGAGAAGGAGGGAGGGAGGAGGGGCCAAGCAGCCTCTTTTTATAGTGAGTCAGGCACACCTGGCTATTGCCAAGTAACTGTGGGGCAGGGCCTGGACTAAATGCTAACACTACTTGTAATTTGTACTTTTTGAGGTAGGAAAATCCATCTTTAATCTAGCCCCTCCTTCTGTTAGCTGCCTATATAAAGAACAGGAAAGAAGGAAACTTAATTCTCTTTACTGTTTGCTTTCTCTCTGGCTGGCAAGTCCATTTGTTCACTGGCATTAAACTTATTTCTATGGATTTCTGCATATACTAATGACCAGTGGAGAAACATCAAGTCTCATGGACTGAACAACTACTGGAATCTTAAGCCTTCTGTTGGTAGATGGCTGTTGCTAAATTAGCAGGACCACAGTCTGTAAGACATTCTAATAAATTATATAACAGAATTTTGAGTATTTGTAAGAAAAGTAGAGCAAAATGGGCTACTCTGCCACTAACTCTCAAGAGTTTACCTCAAAAGAAAAAAAAAGGAGTTTATCTCACCTGAGGAAGTAGTCTTTCCACCTTCAGCAGAAGTAGTACTCCCACCCCCACAACCTGAATCATTGCATTTTCTGCCTTTGATTGGGGAAATTGATTGTTCACTGCCTGCTAAACCAGCAATGATTTTTCTCTGAAGAAAATGCCAGGCAAGATAATATTGATGTCTCTCAGGGCCCACCAATAGTTGCCTCTAGACCGATAACCAGACTAAGGGCTAAGTAGGCTCCTAAAGGGGAGACAGAAAGTGTACTCCATGAGGAGGTGTACTATACTACTAAAGAATTTAATGTGTTTGCTAATTCATTCAAGCAGAAGTCTGGGAAGTATGTGTGAGAATGAATTTTAGGGGTGTGGGTTAATAGATCAGACAGCATTTATTGGTACTGGGCCCATCAAGTAGAGATTCTACATTTAATATGAAAGTTTGCACAGTCAGATTTGTCAAAAGATAGCTTACTGAAAAAGGAGTTGGAGATGTCTGATATCCCTTGGCTTAGTGTTGATGAAGGGATTTTAAGGTTCAGGGAACTTGCAATGCTAGAGTGGCTATGCTATGTAAACCCTGATCCTTCACAATGTGAAGGCCCAGACGATATATACTTCACTGATCCTATAAGACACAAAATGGAGAGGGGCACAACACATCTGAAGAGCGTTGTTGTTGCCGTTTTTCTTGTGCCAGATCTTAGGGTTAGAGACATTGTTGCTCAGGAGAATGAATTAAATGTGATGGGTTTAATTGGGCCCCAAAGTCATGGGGACTAGATGGGAGCACTGAGTTGCTAAAGGAAAAGTGATCATAGTTATAATTGGAAGCATAGACAAAGTGAGTTATATAGCGACATGACTTGTATGGACTTTTGGTACTGTCTAATCAAGTAGTACTACTGAATTTTTGTTTGATCTGTATAAGTGGAAAAAAATTTCATACAAAACCTCTATATTTGATGGTGGCAAAAGGGAGCCTTGCACCACAAAACAATTTCCAGACAAGTCGGTATGCAGACATAGAACTCCCTAAAGGAAGGAATGACCAGGTTTTCTCAAGGAAGAACCTTGATGAGATACTTATGGCCAGCCAGTGGTAGCGCACGCCTTTAATCCCAGTACTTGGGAGGCAGAGGCAGAGGCAGAGGCAGGAGGATTTCTGAGTCCGAGGCCAGCCTGGTCCACAGAGTGAGTTCCAGGACAGCCTGGGCTATACAAAGAAACCCTGTCTCGAAAAACAAAACAAACAAAACAAAACAAAGATACTTTGAAGTTTTACTGTTAGCCTTACTTCAGTCCTTTCCCAGAGGGACCTATGGTCTTTAACAGGGGTAAATTTACATTGGGAGAAGGAAATAATCAAGACTTTACAGGATATTAGATATTATAAGATATCTATTAGATACTGGTTCTGAACTGACTCTGATTTGGGGAGACCCCAAGAAACATCATGTCCCTCCAGTTAAAGTAGGGGCTTGGGGATATCACGTGATTTACAGAGTTTTGATGAAGTCTGACACACAGTAGGTCTAGTGGGTCCCTGAATTCATCCTGTGGCTATTTCCTCAGCCTCAGAATTGGGATAGATATACTTAAGCGTTAGCAAAATCTCACATTGGTTCCCTGACCTGGGCAGTGAGGGCTATTATGGTCGGAAAAGCTAAATGGAAGTCTTTAGAGTTTCCTCTGCCATGGAAATAGTTAATTAAAAACTATATCACATCCCTGGAGGAATTGCAGAAATTAGTGCTGCCAAGGACTTGAAAAATGCAGAGATAGTAGTTCCCACCACATCTCCTTTTAAATCTATCTGGCCACTGCAGAAGATAGATGGATTATGGAGAATGACCATTGACTATCAAAGACTTAATCAAGTAGTGACTCTACTTACAGGTGCTGTACCAGATATGGTATCCTTAACTGAGCCTATTAACACATCACCAGGTACATGGCATACAGATATTGGTAGAGGAAATGCCCCTTTTTTGGTACCTGTCCATAAAGACTACCAGAAGCAATTTGCTTTCAGTTGGCAAGGTCAGCAGTATACTTTTAGTTTTACCTCAAAGATATATTAACTCTCCAGCCCTGTGTCATAACTTATTTTGAAGGGATCTTGATCTCTCTCTTCCACAAAATACACATTGCTTTACTACATAGATGATATGTTGGTTGGACAAAATGAGCAGGAGGTAGCAATACCTTGAACTTGTTGGTAACACATATGTGCAACCAGAGAATGGGAAATAAATCCATCCAAAATCCAAGGGCCTTTTAC
The DNA here is from genome assembly GCA_030674055.1 of Rhabdomys pumilio. NCBI lineage: Eukaryota > Metazoa > Chordata > Mammalia > Rodentia > Muridae > Rhabdomys > Rhabdomys pumilio. The sequence goes on along the minus strand of JANHMN010000005.1, from coordinate 1,417,637 downwards.
CTCAGTTAAATTATTAGGAGTTCGATAGTATGGGAATGCAGAAATAGTCATTCTAAAGAAAAGAGTAAGATATTGCATCTGGCCCTGCCCATTACCATGTAAAAGCCAATACTTAGTGGGCCTATGTGTATTCTGCAGACAGTACATTTTTCACTTGGGTGTGTTGCTCTAGCCCATATACCAACTAACTCAGAAAGCTGCTAGCTTTGGATGGGCCCTGGAATAGAAGGCTCTTCAATAGAAGGTCCAGGTAGCTGAGCAGGCTGCTCTAAGACTTGGACCATATAATCTAGCAGACCTGATGACACCTCTGTATCAGTGGCAGATAGAGATGAATTCTGGTCTTTGTCAGACCACTATAGGTGAATCACAGAAGAGACTTTTGGGAATTTGGAGCAAGGCTCTACCACTATTATTCTCCCTTTGAAAGACCGCTTTTGGCATGCTATTGGGCCTTAGTGGAAGCTGAATGTTTGACAATGGGCCATCAAGTTGCCATGTGTCCTGAGGCTGCCCATCATGAGCTGGGTGTTATCTGACCAAACAAGTCATAAAGAAGAATGTACATAGCAGCAATCCATTATCAAATATAAGTATATATGTGGTGAGCCTGAGCAGGTCCTGGATGCACAGGAAAGTTACAATAAAGAGGTTGCTCAAATGCCTATCATTTTTACTCCCATTATAATTCTGTCTGCTGCTAAGCAGGCACCTATATAGCCTTATGAGGTGACCACTATAGCTCTGCACATTATGCAGGCACCACCCAGAAGTTGACAGCTATAGCATTATAGACTCTTTCTAGGACAACTCTTAGAGAGTTGAAAGAGTGAAGAGGAATCTTCACAGTGGGTAGAACTCAGTCAGGGCAATACATATGGCTATACATTTTGTTTGGAAAAAGAAATGTCCAGATGTGTGATTGTTCATGGATTCATGGATTGAACAGATGGACTGACTCAATGGTCAGGAACTTGGAAAGAACATGATTGGAAAACTGGTGAGAAGTCATCTGAGAAAGATGTGGATAGATCTCTCCAAATGGAAGGATGTGAAGATATTGTATCTCATGTAAATGCTCATCAAAAGATGACTTCAGCAGAAGAGGAGTTTAATAATCAAACAAGTAGATAGTATGCTCTGCTCTATGGACAGTCAGTCTCTGTACCCAGCCATCCCTGTCATTGCTCAATGGACACATGAACAAAGTGGCCATGGTGGCTGAGATGGAGGTTATGCTTAGGCTCAACAACACTTGGTGAGTGGTGACTTCCACTCACCAAGGCTGTCCTGGCTATAGCTGCTGCTGAATGCCAGATCTGCCAACAGCAGAGACCAACACTGAGTCCCAGATATGGCACCATTCCTCAAGGTGACCAGTCAGCAACCTAGTGGCAGGTTGACTACATTGGACAACATGGAAAGGACAACATTTTGTTCTTACTAGAGTAGAAACTGTTCTGGTTATATTCCTGCTAACCTAGAAGTTTTGGATCCTGAGTTGGGAGTGCTCCTGTTTTGAGACTTAACACATAGTCCATTAAATTGGAAGTTCAGACTTCCCTCTGGTCATTTTGGACTTCTCATGCCCTTAAACTAATAGCTAAGAAAGGAGTAACAGTGTTAGGAAGGGTGACTGGTTACCAAAGGGGATTGGATTGTTTCTCCACAATGTAGTTAAGAAAGACTGTCTCAAGTGCTAGAGATCCTTGAGCATCTCTTGGTGCTACCAAGTCCTGTGATTAAAGCCAATGGCAAAGTATAACACCTAATCCAGGCAGAATGATAAAGGGTACAGACCCTTCAGGAATGAAGTTATGGGTCACACCTCCAGGAAAAGACCTGCTGAGTTGCTTAATGAGGAAATACAGAATGGGGTAGTAGAGGAAGGAAGTTATAAATGCCAGCTAAACGCCACATGACTAGTTGCAGAAACAAGAATTATAATTGACCTCAGTGTTTCTGTCAAACTGTTACAAATGTCTTTGTATAGATGTTTGCATTCTTCCCTGTTTCTTTATCATGTAATGTAACATCAATTAAGAGAATATTAGTGGCTATACATAAGTTTGAGATACTAAGAGTATCTCTCAAGGGATATTGCTCCCTATTCTAAAATTTATGGCATATTTGGGATTGCAGAAGGGATAGTTATATCATAACTATAGTTAGATATAATTATGATCTGGTTATTGTTTTCATTTGGAAATTAAGCATGACTTAAGGAGATATGACTGAATGTCACATTGTTAAGAAGTGGACTTGCAACTGATCTTCTTGGTTGTCAACTCGACTACATCTGCGATTAACTAAGCAGCTCGGCATAACTGTGAGAGATTTTTTTCATAATTTTATCATTTAAAGTGAGAAGAGCCACCATTAATCTATATCTTTGAAGTGGAAAGATCCACCTTTAATCTGGGACACACCTTCTGCTGGCAGCTTGTATAATGAACATGAAGAAAGCTTGCTTTCTTTGCTTGTCCCCACTCTGGCTAGCAAGTCCATTCCTTCACTGGCATTAGAACTTACTTCTGTGGAATTTTGGCACATACTAATGACCAGTGGAGAAACACCAAGTCTCATGGACTGAACAACTACTGGATTCTTAGACCTTCTGTTAGTAGACAGCCGTTGCTAAATTAGCAGGACCATGGTAAGACATACTAATAAATTATATATATATATGGTATATCAGAGTTTTGAGTATCTGTAAGGAAAGTAGAACAAAATGAGCTACTCTGTCACTAACAAAAGCAAGCATTCTAGGTGATTTTTGTTTTAAAACAGGGTCTATGTAGTCTTGGAATGTACTATATAGACCAGGGTAGTCTCACATTCACAGAGATCCTTCCACCTCTGTGTCCTGAGTTTTGGGATTAAAGGCCTGTATCACCACAGCCCAAGCAGGTATACCAGGTAATTTTTGTGTATAAATCCTGACTTTACATCCTTAGTAAGATCTCTAACAGAAAAAAAAAACCTTGATGCATCAACTTTTGTTAATACTGTTATTAGTTTTGCAATTTTTAAATTTATATATATGTTTTACCCGTATGTATGTATGTATGTATGTATGTATGTATGTATGTATGTCTATGCATCCATCACATGAGTGCTTGAAGCTGGCAGCGGTCAGAAGAGGGGTTTGGATCCACTGAAATTGGAGTTACAGATGGTTGTGAACCACCATGTGGATGCTGGGAACAGAACCAGGTCTTCTACAAGAGCAGTAAGTACTCTATACCACTGAGCCATCTCTTCTTCTTTTTCTTATTTTTTTATTGGATATTTTATTTACAATTCAGATGCCATCTCCTTTCCCCATTTCCCCTCCCCAGAAAACCCCTATCTCGTGCCCCCTTTTCCATTTTGCTTTTATACAATTTTTTTAAAATGTTAATCAAAGGCTTTTTAAATATGGTAATGCTCAATCAAAAGTATAACCCAATACCCAACCTAGATATGTAAACTATCTTTGACTGGTGGAGACACGTGAACTTCTGCCTCTATGCCCCATCTCTTTCTCTCTCTTTTTCTCTCTCATTACCTAGCTTCTCATCTACTTCATCTTCTCCTCTCCTTACTCCATCTTTTCCTCTCGGTGCTCCTTCCCCCCTTAGCTCCTCCTACATATCACTCTTCCTGTTAAAATAAAACTTTTCTCTCAAAATACAATTAGAGCATAATTATTCCTATTTGTACCAGTGAGGTACAAGATAGTCTTAATACCCAGTCTATCCTTTTGTTGACTAACCAGAACCTCTGTCGTCTCTCTTGGTGAGACAGCTACTAGGCAAGAATTGCCTCTTTCCATCTACAGACAAATTACTGTCCAGAAAAGGACACACTTGCAGAATAGTCGACTGATTATATCTGCCTAGACAGAGTAATCAGCCCTTAATAATTCTGCATCACTAAGGTCTGTCAGATGAGTTTGGGCCAGAAGGCTGAAGATTTGATGCTCCAACGTTCGGTAGTATAGGGGTTGTCCAGGTGTTCAGCAGTCTCTATAAATTGGCTAACTTTTAGAAGCTATGCTTAGTGCTTCCCATAACTTCAGTTAACTCAGTCATTCTGGATTTCTGACAGGGTTGAAGACTTATAGTCTCATAGACAATCCTGGCTATTTACTTTGAGAGAAAATATCTGAGTGGATGGTTTTCAACTGACATTCATTCTAAAGCCAAGAAAAAAGCCAGGTTCAAAACTAAGTGTTTTGAGCCATCTCTTCTAACCCTTGTAATTATTTTATACTTATTACAAAACAAAGCAAGTAAGTGTATATATTAGCATTGTTAGAAATCAACATTTTCTGTGTTTCTTAAACACCAGAAGATACAGAGGCAGTAGCTAGCAGTCCTCAAAGGCTGGTTCTTGCTAGGGACTGAATATAGTTTGCTCTTAAAATTCTCAGTTTCTAATCATCAGCATAATGTGATGATTAGCAGGTACAAGGATGAGTGGGTCTAGGAAATGAGCTCTCACAAATATTTTCTCATGCCTTTCTTGGCCAAGCCAAATCAACTCACATCCTTTCTGTGGCCGCTATTTTAAAGCTACATAAATATCTATATATTTATACTATTTATACACAAATACTATTGTTAAAAATAGGATGCTATAATGATATCTTATTATACGTAGCTAAATGTATTCCTTTATTGTGTCAGAGGATGGAGGTTATCAAAACGAATGTTAAAGCATTTTATAAAAATGGACATACTACTTATAGTTAAAAATATTTTCCACCCTTGTGAACCATTTTCTTTCATTATCATTTCAACTGTAAGCTATTATATTTCTATTAAATTATGTTGTTCATTATCATTTCAAAAAAAGAGAAGTCAACATTTTCAGTGAAGAAAAAAATATGGGCATAAGTTAAAGACTGCTGAAAGCTAAAAACTATCTTTGAAGATTTCATTATACAATCATGATTTTTCTAAAAAAGTTAAATAATTTTTTTAGCTTTGCTCACCTAAAGAATCTAGATGTTCCCAGCACTTGGGAGGCAGAGGCAGGCAGATTTCTGAGTTCGAGGCCAGCCTGGTCTACAGAGTGAGTTCCAGGACAGCCAGGGCTACACAGAGAAACCCTGTCTCAAAAAAGAAAAAAAAAAAAAGAATCTAGATGTTCTGTTAAAATAAATCACATCTGGCATACACATTTGGGGGTCTAAATACCATTTACCACTATAATGAACCAGAGATTTCTTGCAGTCAATTCTGAGACACAAAAAGAACATGTTGGGATGCAATATTTGATGTTAGAAAACAAGAGAATTGCTCAAAGACTAGTTAAATAAGAGTGTGACAAGAGAGCATAGGCACCAATATAAAGAGGTTCTTCAATGTCCAAATTCAGAATAATTTGATGACAAAACAATGACTGTAGCTGAATTCTAAAATTTCTAATTTTTTTTCAAGACAAGTTCTCTGTATAGTTTTGCCCTGACTGCCCTTTGTCTCTTGAGTGCTGGGATTAAAGATGTATGTAACCATAGACTGGCTGAATTCTAAAACTTCTAATAAATATAACTTCAGGAGTCCATATCAACATGAAAAATGTAACAACAACTATGTTATCAACAATAATCAATAACTCTGTTTTGAAATTTAGTAATTAATCCAGTAATTAAAGGCAAAGATTAGGAATCTATAACTTTTGGGGGAAGAAATAGTTCCTCCTTATGGATAATTCTTTACAGAGGGTTGGCAATTGAAAGATGACAGAATTAGATAAACCATAATTTTGCAGCACATAGTAAAATAATAGATTCAGGCAAAGAATGCTAAAGTCATCAAGTGAATACCTTTTAGAAACAAAGATATTTGTGTGGTGCTAAACCACGTGGATTATTTGTTGGTTACAACAGAAAAATTGTACATTTATAAAGGAGAGATTTGGAAATCATCATCATCTACCTTCAGTATGTGTATGCACACTGTGTGCTCTTATGCTTTGCTTATTTTGAAACAGTAACTCTCAGGCTAGCCTTGAAGTCATGACCTAGTCTCTGCCTCTGAGTGTTGGAATTACAGGGGTTGACCACCCTTGACTAGTTATCTCCTTTAACCACTTAGTAAAATGTAACTTCATATACCACATAAGCCATTAAGTGCTTCTTGATCTGATGTGAGATGAAGCACCCTACACTGCCTGTAAGAAAATCTTGTTGTAAATGTTTAACCCAGACAAACCTGCTGACCTACTTTCTCACAATTAATGCAATGGATAAAAGTCAAATTCTACATTAAGAGAGAAATCTAAAATGTGAGTTGCCTGGGAAGATTGCTTCAAAAAGTCAGTGTTGGGGGCTAGAGAAAATGACTTGGCAGTTAAGATTAACTGTTGTTCTTGTAGAGCACTTGGGTTCAATTCTCAGCATTGACATGACAGCTTAAAACCATTCAGAACTCCAGTTCTAGGGGATCCAATACTCTCTTCTAACTTCTGAGGGCACAAAGCACATACATGGCACAATACATACATATACTCATACATAGACTCATATACATAAAATAAAACAAATCATCTAAAACAACAATAACAAGATTTTAAAGACTCATTGTCAAAAGGAAAGTGTAGGCAGGGAGGATGTTCCTGTCAAAATAGACAAAGGAAGAAAACTTGAATGCAATGTAAATATATAAAACTTAATTGCTTTGTGTTGTGGCCTGACAGAAATAGAGACATTTGAAGGGAATTTGAAATTGGAGTAGGTGCTTGATAACATGTAGAGTTATTAAATGTTTTAGGTGTAATCCGGGGCATTGTGCTTAGACTGGAAAATATAATAATTTTTAGGAGATGTACTTAAGAGTAAAGTGCCAATGTATCTGTGAATTCCTTTCAAACTATCAGCAAAGAAGTATAAAAATGCACCAGTCTATGTAGACCTGGCAAATATGCCATTATGTTAAAAACTGTCAATTCTAGGCAGTGGGCATACAAGATTCAAAGTAAAGAAAAAAGGTTAGAATGAAATAAAGCATTTAACAGAGGCTCAGAAAATGAAGAGAGTGTTTGAATTTTAGTACATACTTCAATAAATGAAAATTAAAAGAAAAATTGAGAAGTCAGGTGGTGGCACACACCTTTAAATCCCAGCACTCAGGAGGAAGAGGTAGGCAGATCTCTGAGTTCCAGGCTAGCCAGTCCACAAAGTGAGTTCCAGAAAAGTTGATACAGGAGCAATCCAAGGTTCCAAAATTAAAAAGAAAAGAACAGAGTATATATTTGTTTTTATTTTAATGTGCATGACTGTTCTGCCTCCATGTAATTGTGCCACATGCATGCAATGCTCATGGAGGACAGCAGAGGACATTAGATCTTCCTGGAACCAGAGTTACAGACAGTTGTGAGGTGCTATGTGGGTACTAGGAATAGAACCTGGGTTCCCTACAAGAGCAAGTGCTCTTAACTACTAAGCCATCCATCCCTCTGGCCCAAGAAGTTAATTTTTTTAAAAGACAACAATAGACAAAAGTGTTCTGATTGAGCAATCCCTAGAACAATGAAGTGAAAGACACAGTCCCTTCAAATTTCAGAACACAGAGGATAAAGAGAATATTCTAGAAATCTAGGGAAAGACAAACGGAGGTCACTTATATGAGAACTAAAATAAGCCAGACTCAGAAAGACAAAAACCTAGCACAGTGATACATACCTGAAACTCCAGTACTTTGGAAAAGATAGAGGCAGGAAGACTGAAGGTCATCCTTGGCTACATATCAAGTTTAAAGCCAGGCCCTGAGTACATGAGACTCTGGCTCAAAGGAAATAAGACAAAAAGAAAGACAAATACCACATTTTCTCTCTTAAGTGTATGTCTAAAAGAAGAAGACATGAAAGTAGAAGGCAGGGGGGAGACTTAGGGAATAAGAAGACAACCAGCAAGCGGGGTAACTGTAGATAACAAGGTGGTTAATATGACCAAATTTTTATACATATGAAAATGTCATAATTAAACCTATTATTTTATAAATTAAATCTCAAACCCCAATAACCTTAACCCTCAAGTTTCCTACCACTCTGATGTCAACACCCAAAATCTGAATGATCCAGTTGCTGTCATCTCTCTGATCACTTCTCACCATTCCCCCATACTTTGCTCTGCTCTAGCCAAACTCTAAACCTTTATTCATGCTTTTTTTCAGTGTAGAAAGCCATCCTCTACTTTACAATTTTCCTGTTTCCACTCAAGTACAAGTTCCAAGCTTTGTTATTGTGCTACCTCAGGAAAGACTTTCTTAACTCACTCAAGGCTGATCTCTTCCAACAGTATAAAAGGATAGTGAGTCATATTTGTCCTTCTAAGCCAATGGTTTTCAACCTTCCTAATGCTGTGACAGTTCCTCATGTTGTGGTGCCTGCCAACCATAACATTTTTTTGCTATTTCATAACTGCATTTTTGCTAGTTATGAATTGTAATATAAATATCTGATATGCAGGACATCTGATACACAACTCCTATGAAAGGGTCGATTGATACCCCTTAGGGGTCACAGCCCACAGGTTGAGAACCATTGTTCTATGCAAAATTAAATATTGTATAATTATTTTATGTCTGCATCTGACACACTACTAAAGCTCTATGATCATCCTATCCACTGCCTAAATCAGTGTTTGGGCCACTACAGACATTTCACTCCATGAATGAATGGTGGTAACTTAATGTACTACATATGCTTCAGCATGGAGTATGCAAAAAATTCATTATGTTTACATGGAGTGCCAGTATAACCAAGAGACCTATGTTTCATAAGGATGTCAATGAGGATACTGTTTGACATGTCATCCAAATTACTGCTGTATCCATCTAAGAGGGGATTTGTGGCTTGAACTGAGATCTTGGCAGTAAAAATGATGAGAAGCAGCTTTGTCTCATACAAAGTGCTATTAAAAATGGTGAAGGAAAGAACAGAATCAAGACTGACTCTTTGAATCTAGATTGAGTAACTGATTAGATATTGGTATTATTTCCTAAAATGGAGTAAAGAGCAGAAGGAACAAGGTTAAAGAGGAAGTTAAGAATTATGTTTAGGACTTTAAATTTAATGGGCAACTCAAGTGTATCTAAAGAAGCCATTAAATTTGAGACTCAGGAAGGCTTGGGTACAGGCAGAGTTGGTACCACTGGCTTGCTGATACATCATCACTCAGAGTAATGAAAAGGTAGAAACAATAGAAATGTCGCTTACTGAAGGCATAGTCTTGAAAAGTTATAGTGCTATAAAAATCTTATTCAGATGTTAACTACCAATCTATGGCAAATTTATGGACAGCATCTACTTTTCCCCTTTCTATATTTTATGAAACTTTTTCTATCAAATACATATTATGTTTATTTTTGGAGCCAGGAGGATCACAAGTTCAAATACATTATTATTCTTAGAGTAAGAAAATGCAGTTGAGCTATCTTTATTCTAGGGGAAAGTGCTCATGCCATCTACTTTACTGCTGTGCAGATACCAAAACATACATTAAGGAAAGAAGGCAGATTACCATAGCACATGTTAGATGATCTTACTCCCTAAAACATTATCTATGCAGGAAGGAAAAGAAAAACTAGAAGAAAATTTAAAATGCCAACAGCACTTGTAATTTCAGAACTCAAGAGGCTGTGGCAGAAAGGTTGTAAGTTTGAGGTCAGCCTGTGCAGCACATTGAGATCTGTTTCAAAGAAAGAAAGAAAAAACAACAAAAATCCACCTAAGATGTCAAGGGCATAGGCTATTAATATAACCTTTTAGGCTATTAAATATTAAGTCACTGATGTGGTATTAAATCCTCCTGCCTCTGCCTCCCATGTGCTGGGATTAAAGGCAAGCACCACCACTGCTCAGTGTTTTTTAACTTTTAATCTTTGTACCTATATACATTTTCTAAGTTTCTTACTATAACACTCCATTTTTATAATTAAAAATAAAGAGCTCTGCTTTGTGGGGTGATGTCTATAGTCCCAGCACTTGTAGAGGAAAGAGGATCAGAAGTTCAAGGTCATCCTCAGCTATATAGGGAATTTGAGATCAGTTGGGGATACATGACATGCTGCTTTAAAAAAAAAACCAAAGCTCAAAAAGCTTAAATATATCATATTTCTTTTTGTTTTATATTAATCTGGAAAAACATCTAAGAAATATCATATAAGTACTTATAAACTAAATTAACATTTTTAATAAGGTAGTAACACTTTAAAACACACCTTCAGGGCTAGAGTTGGCTCTGGCTAATAACACTGGCTTCTCTTTTAGAGGACTTGGGTTCAATTCCAAGCACCCACATGGCAACTCACAATTGTCTGTTACTTTAGCCCCAGGGGTCTGAAACCCACTTCTGGCTTCCTCAAGGAACCAAGCCTGTACACTGTGTACAGATACACAAGCAGCCAGAACACCCATATACATAAAAAATAAATAACTATTAAAAAACACAACTTTTAACTGTCCTCTAACTATTTGAATTTTATCATTCCTATAGTCTTACAAGCCTAAAAAAAAAATCACTACATTTTTTTATCTTGGAATTTAAATGAACAAACAAAAGCCAAACTGTCACAACTTGCAGACATCTGTCTAACGTTTTTGCCAAGTATAATTCCAAAAGCAGCTAAAAATATTAGAGCAAATTAGTCCTTAATATGCTCTAATAACTTCTGCTGTATACAAAAACAGAAAACCTAGAAACACATGGAAACTTATATTTTAAAAATAAATGACTAAATATGTGTAGGAAAAATTAGAATACAACACATCAAAGCAATGCTAATACATACCTCAAGCAATGTATTTTTCCCTTAGTAGTTTGGTATACTGTCTTCATTTATAAGGCACATATAAATGAAGATATAGGATTATCAGGAATTGGACACAGATGAACATCTGTTAATTACTAAGCAAGTAAACATAAGGAACACTAGTATATACTGTTCAAATCATTTACAACAATTCATCAGATATGGTCCCAGGTTGGAGAACACCAAGATGTTATTAGAAGCCCCAAACAAGCCAAAAAGTATTTCAAGATTTTCAAAATTGACTTACATGGAGAAAATTAAGATCTTGTTGCAAAAGTATTAAATTCATGGTTTAGTACAGATATAGAGGGTTACAAAGGAGATAAGGAGGTAAGTCTAGATATGGATGCCATTTGTGTGTGTGTGTGTGTGTGTGTGTGTGTGTGTGTGTGTGTGTGTGTGTGTATGTGGAAAGATTTTATAAACATAGAAACAAAACAATTTCTTATTAACAGAACCAAAGGCTGCAGACATAAACCAAATGTCAATCCTTATTTCTATCTAATCCATTCTCAGTGAAGACTCTGGTTAGATTTCTGTTACAAAAATGTTTCCATAGCAAAAGGAAACACAAATGAAGAAGGTCTGCAAAGATCAACATAACCATACTTTAAAAAAAATAGAGAAAGGAGTTGCATACAATAGCATCCTGCACTGTAGAATATACTATGCTATATGTATAACACAAACCTTGCAGGGAATGTAATGTGTAATGTAATCCTGATCAACTTTAGCAGACTAGCTAGCCACCTTGGAGAGGCAGGGAAATTACCATGAGTTGGGAGTTTAGCTGGGACTGTTTCTGGTTTCTACATAAAGAGGCTGGCATGAATATGCAGATCGCTTAATACTTATGTCTGTGTCAAAAAGTACTTAGGTAGCTACCACATGGGTAGGGTACAGAGGCTAAAAAGGCTATGGGAAAACAACTGCAGAATGACCTAGGGAGAACAGAAAAGCAAAAAGCTCAGAGAATCTGGGAGAAGGTTCTAGTTTCAGTCCCTGAGCCCAGAATGGGAGAATTAGAGGAGTGCTGTTATCATTGGCTCATCAGGATGGACCTAGTCCATGACAAGAAAGAAACAAGTTTGCTCATACATTTCCTTTACTATCAAAGTCTTGTTCAAAAACATTAAGCCTACTATGGTGACACACACTTCTAATCAAAGCACTTGGGAGGTAGAGGTTGTATGACTAGTAATTTAAGACTAGACTCAGCTACATAGTGATTTTAAGGCTAGCACGGGCTATATGACACTGTTTCAAAAACAAACAAACAAACAAACAAACAAAAAAACAAATAACTGGGCATAGTGGTTCCCACCAGTAATCCCAGTACTTGGAAACCAGAGGGAGAAAGACAGCTGCAAATTCTAGGCCAGCCAGTGCTACATAGCACAAGTCTGTCTCAAAAACAAAAATATTAAAAAAAAAAAAACCCACTGGTGAAAATCAGTAAAGGTTTAAGGGCTGTAGGTATGAGTTAGTGGTAACGTTATTTTCATAGAATAAAAAAAAAAAATCAAGAGAACTAAGTATCATTTAATGCCAAAGATAGCTTCTGCTCCTGTACAAGCTCTGGACCACCTCATAGGCTGGCACTATTGAGTATTATTATGTTAATAAAGAATATGTTGGAAGGAGAAGCCCTGTCCTACTTAAGTGTCTACCAATATCCTGGGACAAAAGTATAGGGAGAAGGAGGTTCTCTAAGGAGATCTATAATGGGAATCCTGGAGCTCCAATAGGTGGAATGGGAAGGTTACAGAAGTTGGTCTTAGAGTAAATCCCGAACAAATTCATTGTGGATATGGTACAGGATGAACAGACAGAGCACTGCTTGGTGCCTCTGAGGATAAGAATAATATCTTAAAGAGTATGATGTAGCTTCCCTGGTGTACCTGGTATACAGCTGCCTGATCATATTACATGCCCCAAAACACTAGAGTTCCCATCTTCAGGCCCCAGCTGCTTATGTCTGTGACCTGAGCCAGACACATATTCTCTCTTGCCTCAGCTACCAGGCATCCTTGTCTATCTTTAAGACTCATCATCTTTTCCTACTGATGCTTTCTCCTGGACTCAGCTAAAGTTTCCTTACTGTGCAGATGCTGACTGTCATTTAAGAAAAAGACAACTAAACTGTTCTCTGCCTCCATCCCATAAATCTAACATTTTATGTGCTTTCTCAGTGGCAGATACTTTTCACAATCATAGTTGTCCACCCCTTGGAAAAAAATCACAGCCCATTTGTCCATCGGTACCTACATTAGGCCAGGATAAGGACAGTCCCAGTAGCTAGCACAGTTACCCCACACAACAAATGCTCAATCAGGAGAGGTTATATGAATAAAGTACTGTTATATATACTACATTCATAAATAAATGAAGCAACAGCAACTTGGTCCCAAATACTTACAGTATATTCTTTATGCAAATTAAAACAGGATGTAGGCAGAAGGTCCAGCATCTGAGGGATATTCTCCAGCCAAGAATCCAAAGGAGCTACCACAACTTAGAATGCTCCAAAATAAAACCATTCCATTTTCTTCAAGATTCATAAATAGGAACTAGTGGAAATTCCCCTCATCAAATAAAATGTCTTGCCTGAAATGCCCTGCTCACATGAGATCATATTTTATGAAATGGAAGCTTCCAAAGTTTGGTTTCTAGTGCTAACTGCTAAAAACAACTTCCTCCTAGCCCAACTACATCCTAATCTCTAAAAATAGTACTGTAGTCATAAATTCGTGTGTTTATCTATTCATAGTTTTCCTCCTAAAAGTCTACAACTAAATGGCTACCCTTCTGTTTAGCAATACTTTGAAAATTTAAAATGTATATATCCTTTGACCTAGCAAGTTTCACTTCTAGAACTTTATCTTACAGATAAACTTGCCTCTGAACTAGTTATTTACAGGAAAGAATGTATAGTATGGGAGTTTGAATAGGTTTGGGTCCTATAGATTTATGTGTTTCAATGCTTGGCCATAGGGAGTGGCTCTATTAGGAGGTAGGGCCTTATTGAAGTAGGTATGGCCTTGCTGGAGGAAGTACATCACTGTGTAAGCAGGCTCTGAAATCTCCTATGCTCAAGCTCTGCCCGATGTGGAATTAGTCTCTTCCTGGTTGCCTTCTGATCAAGATGTAGGACCCTTGGCTCTTTCTCCAGCACCATGTCTACTTCTAGGCTGCTATGCTTCCTGCCATGATTATAACGAACTAAACCTCTGAAACTGTAAGCCAGATTCAATTAAATGTTTTCCTGTGTAAAAGTTGTCATGGTCATGTTGACCATGCAATAAACCCTATTTAACAGCAATAAAACCCTAACTAGGACATAGAGCATCAACATTTTGAGGTAGATAAAGTTTTGCTATGTAGCTCTGAATGATCTGGAACTCATTATGTAGAGCAGGCTGGCCTCAAAACTACAATGATCCTATTGCCTCTGCCTCCCAAGTATTGGAATTAAAGGTGTGTACCACCATACCATGGTAGGATAAATGACATTTTAACAATTAGAAACACAAACATCCATTAATAGAAAATCAATTAAATGTATTATAGCATATCCCATAAACAGACTATTTTATTTCAGCAGTTAAAAAGAATATGATAGAGTTCTGTATAAACTAATTCCAGATAATCTCCAAGATACATTAACAAGAAGGCAAGCTTTGCAACTACGTGCCATATTTTATGGTTCAGGTAAAAGATATACTCCCACATACTTTTTACATGTGTAAACATACAAAGTACATAAAACATACATGTATAAACATTCAGAGTAAGGCACTAGGTGGTATTGACAGCCAGTAGGATAGTGATTTACCAAAGAATAGGGATGAAGCAAGAAAGTAGGAATTAGTGTTCAGTGAGCATAGAACTGCAGCTTTATAAAAGAAAAGAGATCTGGATGTGAATGGCAATAATAATAATTTGAAAACTGAATGACTAGTTCACCAAACGGCTAAGACAAACCCAAGCATACTCCAGAAATCATCTCACCTCAAAGTTAAATATAAAAACCAGTATTTGGGAAAACACAGGGCAATCTTAAGGGGAAATAGGTAATAAAATACATATGACATGAAACCAGAAAAGGGGTGGTTCTGTAGAGAGGACCAGAAGGACAAGGCAGGAGTACAGGAAAAGGAATGGGGAAGAATGTGCAACAGAACAGAGTATATATGAAAATACCATAATAAAACCATCATTTTGTAAGATAACTTAAAAAACTACCTAAGGGCTGGAGAGACATAAAGAGGCATACCACTAAGCCTAATGATCCCTTACCCTAACAGACACAGACACACAGACACACACACACACACAATTTTCAAAACCAATTTAAAAAAGAATGTGGACAAACAAGAACTTACGGTGTACTAAATATGTATACATTGGAAACACAATACATCTACCTTTTCAGAAAGAAAATGAAAGCATCAACTAACTCTTAGAAGAAAAAGTTTTTCTTGTATAAAAGCTTAATTTTATGTGTTTTGTCTAGTGTAAGCTTATGTACCACATGCATGAGTGATGCCTGTGGAGGCCAGAAGAGGACACTAGATCCCCTGGAACAAGAGTTACATACCCTTGTGAGTTCTGGGAACTAAATCCAGGCCCTTTGCAAGAGCAGCAAGTGTTCTATGTTGTTAACCACTAAACCATATCTCCAGCCCCCAGAAAACACTTTCTAAGAGAAAATGAAATCCTAACATATTTTCTAGTGTCCATGTTACATGTATGCTACAGTCTAAGGACAGTTTGTGGGAGTCAACAACTTGGAAGAATTGGTTCTCTCCTTCTACTATGTGGCTTCTGGAGATCAAATTTAGGTCATTAGGCTTGATGGAAGCATCTTTAATTCACTAAGCCAATCACTGGGCTGCCTGAGATTTTATAACATAGAAGGACAAACAGGTTAAGTATTCAGTTCAGTGGATCTAGAATGTACAAGGTCCTGGCTTCTTACAGATCCACTTAAAAAGAAGTATCTTGGGGGCTGAAGAGATGGCTTAGAAGCCAAGATCACTTGTGACTCTTAGAGAGGACCTGTGTTTGGTTTTCAACACTCATGTGAGGTACCTTACAACTGTCCATAACTATAGCTCCAAGAGGATCTACCTCTGGCCTCTGCAGGTACCTGAACTCATATGCACCTTCCATGTGCACCCCACAGACACAGAAAGACACACACACACACACAGAATTAAAAATTAATTAAAAATATCCTGATGGAATAATGAATACAAAATATGAACATATAATTCACATAGGCCAGATACAAATGGCCAATAACTACTGAGGTTCAGATCAGTAATAACAAAAAGAGCACTGATTTAAAAAATAGGTATCTAATAATCAAGTCCCAAGAATTTTGAATGCCATTTGGAAAAGTGATAAGCCAGTACCTACCAGTACCTCCAAGTCTACGCAGCCGTTCTTCAAAATGACTGGCTCATGAAGAAGTTCTACTTTAAAGTTTTATAGTTTTTTTTTTTTTTTTTTTTGAGTCAGGGTTTTGCTACGTAGCCCTGGCTAGCCTGAAACTCAATATGTAAACTAAGCTGACCTCAAACTCACAAAGATCCGTCTACCTATCTCTGTGTCCCAAGTGCTGAGATTAAAGATGTACACCACCATGCTTGGCATTTTTTTTTTTAAAAAAAGAAAAGTATATACTTTTCTAGAAAAGACAAATTCTATTGTTTGAACTGAAATGGTTGTTTTTCTCATTTGTAAGTAGTAAGAACTTAAAAAAAAATCCACCCTCTCTTTAGAGAAACATGTATAGTGTCATTACTGCCTTTTTTCCTAAAGTCATTCATAAACTGAAAAAAAGATTTTAAAAAACACAAACCACTCTCAGCTGATCATCTACCAGAAGAAACCTATCATTGCTTCTATTACATTTAGTAGAATTCCCGAGACAAAGCACTAGCCATATAACTCCCACCATAAATATGTGAAGCACAAAGAACAGTCAGTTCTGGAGCATACCTCTTCACAGTAAGGAGAATGACAACTGAGGTCACAGAATCAGGAGCAGAATCAAATCCAGAACCTGGGAGCAGTGCTATGGTCTTCATTTCTTTTTATTCTCCTCCACCCAAAACTTACTTCCCCAGATAAATCAGCTATTTGTGTGTGTGTGTGTGTGTGTGTGTGTGTGTGTGTGTGTGTGTGTGTCTGTGTGTACAAATAGCTTTATGAGGTATAATAAATCTAGAGATACATAAAATGCTAATTGAGGATCTCCGATAGAAGCACAATGCAGCATGTATGAACAGTCAACATTTTCTTTTGTAGAAAATAGGAAAATTCAATTGAAATTATCTGTATTATCACACAGAAATGTAGGTGACAAAATATCAAATATGGAATAATTACTAATTTTAAAAAAAGCTTGAGAGGGTTGGGCCTGATAAAGGATAAGAAATTATGGAACAATTCACTCTTGCAAAACTAAACTCCACACAATGGTACCACAGTAGTTCACACTGCAGCAGATCTGTCAGGTATAAAAATGACTTGGTTTTCCAGCTTTTCCAAAAGCACTTATCCTGCTCTAGAATCCCAAGAGCTGCACATCTGTCTGGATGCACTCCATCAGAATTCAGCAAGCAAGCACGATTAACCACCACTCCACTGTGCTGTGACACTTTCAGAAGGGTGCTCTTCTAGGGGACCACATGCCAGTTCCTATATCTGAAAATGCAGTACACCACTGTTTGCTAACACTGACCTGCAAGACATTTAGCCCAAACCAAATAAAGAAAGCATCATGCTGAAGACCACTAGGTAAGAGCAGCAGCACAGGTGAAGAGCTCAAGACAAGCACTCTCCTGCTTCAAGGTGAACTGAAGCTGCAGATCACCAGTTCCAGCTCTAATCTGACACCCACCCCCCAGATCACATTGTGGCTACCAAGTAACTCTACCCAAACTGAACTGAACTTTCAGGGCTCAGGGAAGTGACTTTTTTTTATTATATGGCACAGTTTGGCCCAGTTATATTTTTTGTCTTTGGGGTACTTTCAATACTGTCCAAGAATAGTATATCTTTTTTTTCCTTTTATTTTTTTTTTTTAAAAACAGATGGCCAAACCAGGACATATACTAAAAAAAAAAAAAGGAAGGTTACTTACCTGAGCCCTAACATCCCAGCTACCATGGAATCCTGTTGGAGCTGGTCTACAGAAGCAAGGTGTATTCTGGGGAGTCACATGTCACATCAAAGCAGGAACTGGTGAGTCTGTATTTTTATGGAGCCTAAAACAAAGAAAATTGTAAGTTGAAAGTCCCCATTGAGCTGCACCTTTTTCCCAAGGCTTTTTGGAACATTCTGAAGATAAACACAGACAAAGTACTATGTTACTTCCCAGCTCAGCTAGTTAGAAGCAAAGAATAAACTGCAAATTACTGCCACATAACACAAAATGCTAAAATATAAACAAGATTTATGGTTGTCAGAATTGACTCTATCAGAGGTCTTTACACCTCTGGGGATCACTTTGAAACTACAATGCATACCACAAGTGGTGATTTCTGGTTAAGTATTTCTTCCACCACATTATACAGGAAAAGTCAAGGATAGAATGTATTCAAGAGTTTATATGACAGAAAAACAAAACAACAACAACAACAACAAAAAACAATCCCATAGCCCCCCCCCAAAAACAAAAAAAAACCAAAAGACAAAACAAACAAATAAATAAACCCACACATCACCTCAAAAAGAACACAACCAAATCCAGAGTCAAAAGTCTCTCTTCTGCTTCCAGCAGTCAAAGCTGCAAGGAACTGCTCTAACACATCACACAAAGGGGTTTTCACCTTGAGATAAAAGACAAAAAGCACCAGGAGATCCAAAGCCATCATCCAAACTTGTAAGTCCTTCTCTAACCAATTACTGTAAGCCTCTCAAATCAGTAAATCTAAATTTCTGTAACACATTAAGTTGATGGTTCTTTTGACTTTTTTGTTATTGTTTTTCTTTAAAATTTTTGAGATTTTATTTATTTTTATGTGTATGAGCATTTGTCTGAATGTATGTCTGTGCACTAACCACATGTAGTGCCTGCTGAGGCCAGAAGATGGATCCTGGGACCGGAATTAGACCACTGTGAGCCTCTATGAAGGTCGTAGAAGATAAGCCAGTGCTCTTAACCGCTGAGCCATCTCTCTCTCCCCATTGTTGTTGCTTTTTGAGGCAGTCTTCTTAAGTAGTTCAGGCTGTCCTCAAACCCAGATCTTCCTGTTCAGCCTCTCTTGTTTTTGTTCAAATAAGGCTGTTGCCATTAAGATAATCATCGTTTCCTTTTTAAAGCCTAACTGCCTAAATACCTAATTTCAGACACCTGGCTTTCCCAGCAATAACACTTTTATCTTTACACTAAAAGAAAACCTTATTATACTATACAACTTAAGACTATTATAAGTCACTCATGGGGTCGAATCCAGAGAAAGGGCAACAACAACCAATTCCTTTGTGGCTGTATGCTATTTTCCTAGATGATGCTTACAGTTATCTTTTAAGGCTCAGCAAAACTTCTTCATGCCCATAGTTTCCTTAAATCTTAGAATTAAGTCATGGAACAGTTTGAAAATCCCAAAGTTAATTAATTTTTGGATATCAGCCTAATAAAAAAATTAAACCAGTGCCTTGTTTAAGAAGGCCTGCAAAATCACCACTTCTCAAGACCACAGTTTTACCTACCTGCAATTTTGTTTTGTTTTTTGTAAGGATGGAACTGAAATCAGTGCCGTGCTCATGTGAAGCAAATGCTCTACTGCTGACTGAATCCTATATCTTCAGCCCTTATTTCACTGTAATCTGAACTAAGCTTTATTCTAAGCTCTTAAAATGTTTGAGATTTCATGAGGAAAAAAAAGCTAAAAATCAATATAGTTAGGTGAAAATTCAACAAAAATGTTCATACTAAAATACCCCCAGCTCTTAGGAAAAGATAAGCAGCCTTTTACGAAGGCTTGGGAGAAGACAAGCACACTTTTACTAAGGCTTGGCCAGTAACAAGAGTCCAGACATCCATAGTACCAGCAGAGCTAGGTGAGCAGACATTCACATGCTAGCAGAGTATCTAGGAAAAGGTCATACTTCCCCCTTTAACATGGGAGTAGGCATGTCTGCCTTCTCTTGAGTCTTGCCACCACTCAGACATTCATTATACTATATTTCCCATGAAAGTGGTTGAAATCAAACTTTCAAAGGAAAATGTTCCTTGGAAGGGAAAGGCAGAAGAGAATTGTAGAAAGCAGAAGAGCACACACACACCTTCTGTATGAGCAAGTCCCAGAAGTTGGGAGCCACTGGACTTGAATTGGTATGCCCTGAAATGATGATAAGGTGCAGTGCTCTGACTGGACAACATCGGAGTAATTAAAAAAGGTTGTGATGGGTACTGAGGATAATGTCCTTCCCTTAGAAGAACAACAGTGTTCTCTACTTAACTAAAAAGATTGTTTCTGTCTGAACAGATGTTACCAGAGCAGGTGATTAAAATGAGGTATTCTGCCACACTCCCTGGAATTCTTCAGTCTAGGCTGTGCTTAAAACACTGGCTACTAGAAATATCATTGTCCATGATTCTATGCTTCCCAGACATAGTTCACTAGTGGTAAACTGTTCTTAACCAATTAAAAGATTCCCCAATGAGTGACCTGTTTTTGTGGGACTTCTATCAGAGGGAGTGGGGAGCTCTTTCTGACACTTTTGGCTACTTTTGGAATCACTTTCCTCCTACTCGGCTGCCTTAATATGAGGGCTTGTGCCTAGTCTTACTGAAACTTAATATGCCATGTTTGGTTGATATACCCAGGAGGCCTGCCCTTTTCTGAAGGGAAAAGGAGGAGTGGATGGGGACGGGGAAAGAAGGAGTGAGGGACTGGGAGGAGAGAAGGAAGTGGAAAATGCAGTCGGGATGCAATATATGAGAATAATTAATAAAAAAAAAAAAGATTCTCACTGACAGTTACCTTTAGAAAAAATAACAGCTTACAAGACACATTATTTGCCACGCAAACAAACAAGTTTACCACTGCTGCTCTTTACTCAAGGTTAAAAAAAAAAAAAAAAACTTCTCAGGAGTGCGCGAGTGGAGTTAGGGCACTGGAACCGGAGAAGTAGCCGGTTTTTCCTTCAAACTCCATAGCTTTGCCTCCCTGTCTCCAATATATTAGACTTCAAAGAAGCAGATCAGGTAGAGGGAACAACTCTATCTGGAAAATACACAGATTGCAAAAATGTATCATAACCTTCTTAAAATCTTTGTGGTCTATGTGTGGGCTTTGTGGTCATATGAGCCTCAGCAAACAGCACAGAAAACATAGTAGAAGGCTAAGGATGTGGGGTGATTGCCTAGCATGCATCAGGTCCTGGGTTTGAGCACCAGCATAACAATAACCACAACAAAAAGGGGGAAAAAAAACAATCCTTAGAGTACAAGGGACTACATGATGCTTTCTTCTTCAGTGAAACAGGGACCTGTTACTGTAGCTTTAAAGCACTCAAGACACATTCTCATGGAAAGGAAATAGGCATATGTGATAGATCAATACTAGCAAGAAAGCCATACAGTTTCTTCAAATTCTCAGGACACACTAACTTCAGATGTAACCAAGCACTTTGAAATGAAACTGTTCTAGAAGTTGTTTACAATGTTTAAAGAGCTATGGGCACAACAAATAGCTAACCAGACAGGCACCTGAGGAAGCAAATGTATTGTAGAATATGAAAACAAAGTAAAGGTTCCAACTCTAAGCTCAGGCTCAGATGTACAAACCTTAGAATTTTTTGACAAGCAAGACTTAGGGGTGTGTTTGTGAAAGTGAATGCACCCTGTTGGTCAGCCACTTTGCTTAATGAATAGGTCATGTGTATTAACTCATTTTAGATCATTGGTACTTTTAAGGTGTTTGGATTCTTTAAGGTTCTGTAATGAAAAACCAAAAGCCTATAAATAAATATATTTTTCCAAATTCTTGGTGGAAATTCCCCAAGGACATAACAATCCAAACTTTATCTTTTTATAGAGATTTGACATATTTCAAAGAACCTAAGATATAAGCTTAATCATGTTATTAATTGAAATTGCTGAGATTCACAAGATAATTCTAACCACGAACCCAAAATTATCCTCTACAGTAATAATTACCTATTAGTGAAATTTTACAACCCAGGCTCAAATTGGTTTCATTTATGTAGTATAACAAGGTATCTAGAACTTGTGAGAGTTCTACAACATCTCAGCCACTCAGCACTATAAATTAGCCCATTCTGTTTCCCGATCGCCATCAACCACTTTGTATCTGAGCCTATTGTCTCACTGTTTGGGGTAATGATTCCAAACACTGGAGACAACATGCAAATGACTCATCAGAGCCCATTTGTGTTCCTAGAAAATTAACCAGGAGTACATATCTGCCTGGCTGAGTCAGGAATATCAATTTTGTGGTGGAGTCCATTTTTGTTTTGATCAACCTACATACAACTCGAACATACACGGAACCAGCACAGGGATATTCCCTAGCAAGTTTTACCCTGCGGGGGTCCATACTTAATAATGTCATACCAGGGTCTTTCTTGGGAGATCGAATCTTTTTAGACTCCATGATGACTTAAAGCCTTTAGTGCAAAACCTCAGAAACATTGCCACTGCCACATAAAAGTCACCTGTTTTTATTTTAAGTGATTCAGCCATAACGAAACTAAAAAGGGAATGAGCTTTCAGAGATAATTGACAGGAGTCACAGCGATGCGATGAACTCGCCCCCATCTGGTACTGGCGATCCTGAGCACTCCAGGACGAAGAGAGCCCGTTACATACAACGTCCCATTCCACTTATGTAACTGGATGATGGCTGGCGAAGGGAGGGGAGGGAGGGTGGGAAGACGCTCATATTCCGAAGCCACAGCACAGCATCCCCAAAGAACCAGAGTACCCTGCGGGCATGGTCTCACGGAAGAGCTTCAAGTGCTGAGGAACGCACAGTCCCTTGCCCACGGTGCCTGATGAGAACTACAACCATCTCTTTATAGAGTTGTGGGGCCTAGGAACATAATGTCTAGTCCTTTTTGTGGGTGGACAATAACCCCCAACTTGTTCCTGCCAACTGGGGAATGGAGCTGATGGACCGACTCGCTTGCAGTGGGGGCAAAAAGTCATGGAATGGGAAAGGAGGAGGAGGGAGCAAAACCCAGAGATGGGGGTAAGAACTCAGGAGCCCTTGTGGCGCACTCGCCCAACGGGAGGTGGACTGCGCACGCGCGCCAGTATGTGCGTGAAGGGGGAGCGAGTAACGGGAGTGGGGGCGCGCGAGGGAGAGGGGACAGCGCGATCCAGGGAGAGGCCGGGACCGCGGGCGCGCGACAGTGCCGCGGCCCAAAGCCCCAAGAAGGGCAGGAGCGCGCGCAGCCCCAACTGGCGAAGCCCAGATGACAAGGGCGCTTTCACTGCTGGGGCCCAGGATGCGCACAGAAGGGGCGGGCAGCGGGAGGGCGTCATTCGAAGGTGGTTCCAGGGAGATCGCGCTGAGGACGGTCGCTCGCGATTGCGGGAGACGAGTGGAGAAAGCCACCACCAGCGGCAGAGGGAGGGGGAGGGTAGAGAGGAGGGACGCCATCCGCCAGCCGTGTCGCCCGACCCGCGGGCCCCTCCCGCGCCACGTCCCGCCCCTACCCTCCGCCCCCCAGCAAGGGTGCCCGCCCGCGGCCTTGGCGGTCCCACTCACAGTCTCTCCTCCTCGCCTCCTCCTCCTCCTCCGCTCGGCGCGGCGGCGGCGGCGGCGGCGGCGGCGGCGGCGGCGGCGGCGGCGGCGGCGGCGGTGGCGGCGGCGGCCATTTTCCGGACGGCTTTTACCACAGCCCTCTCTCCGAGAGGAGGGAGCGCGCGCGCAACCGATGCCGGGACCCCGCACGGCCGACGTCGCGCCCCGCCCTCCCGGCCAGCCTGGGTGCTGCTGCACCTGCGCGCCGGCGCCTCACGGCCAGCGCTTTGTCGAGCTTAAGCTCCATTGGCTGTGGAACCCAGGCTAGGGCGGAGCCTTAGCGGTGACGCCCTCAATTGGCAGGAGTTCCTGTCTGTTTAGGCAAGGAAAAGGAGAGGACCCCATTCAGCTGCGGATTGGTGGAGTTCTACTGTCACTTGGATAAAAGAGGCGGCTATGGCACAGAGGGACTGGTTTTGTGGGCAGCATTTGAATGTTAAGGATTAACTGGGCCCTCCTTGTGGACTCAAGCGCTTAAAGAAGTCTAAGCTCTTGGTCCCTATTAGCGCCACCCTGCCAAGCAGTTGACCGCTGCTATAAGCACTCGACTGCACCAGCACTTTCTTATCATTTTATGTAGAAGAAGCAAAGTTGTCTGTTGAGAAGCCTGACGTTCCAAGCCAAGTGACTTGTTTTAAAGGGTCTACCGATTGTATTATTCCACTTAATTAGTAGGTGTCGCACTCTTAAGGCTGGCAGTAAAATCAACATATCAAACCCTGGTCTTTGCAGACTTTTATAATGGGCAGATGGCACATGTCAAGCCCATAAGAGATCTGTTCGCCATTATTGAATCAGATGGTTTGATGGAAGTATGTTTAAAAGGGAGTGAGCCCAGAGGAAGCCGCACTGCTTTAAAGACCTGAGAACCAACAATCTGGATTTAAGAGTATGAGGGAAGGTTTAGGTGACGTTTGTCAAAGCAACTTTACCCTGATACAAGTCAGCATCTAATGCTCCTTGTGCTAATCAAATGCTCAACAAGAGACTTTCTGATTCAAATTTGGCTTCCCTCTCCATTCATTTATTTGTTAGGCGTTGTTTTAATACTGAACAAGGAGACAAACTAGAATCCTGGTAAGGAAGAGTCATACTAACCATACAAGTAAGTAGAACTTAAAATTTTACATAGAGATAACAACTTTGAAATAGAGCAAGGATGAAAGGAGTACCATTATGATATCCTCTAGCTTTTGCCCTCATGTCATCCCCCAATATGGGTAACTGGGGAAAACATTCTAGGCAAGTTTAACCACCCTAAGGAAGGACTATGCCTGCCTTACTAAGGAGGCCAATGTGACTGGAGAGAGACCCAGGCCACCAAAAGAACTGGGAGATTATTTTGAAATGAGAAGCCCTTGATAAATATTTGAGTCACTAGCTGGTATCATAAAACCTATGTTGCCAGTCAAGAATGGAGAACTGGCCAGTCCAGAAGTCCTGGCAACAGTTGTAGAGAGATAGAGAGAGATGATGATGATGGTTTTAATTAGGGCAGTAGCAGTTGAATTCTGTTAGCTTGTAATATTTAAGATTTATGTTCAAAATTGAGCCAAAAGTATTGATTATCAGATGGAAAGAAAGAAAAAAATAAGGATGATGACTGAGTTTGGGGCAGGATCACCTAAGTAAATGTTTTTACTGCAATGGAGAAATCTAGAGGATTCTCAGCACCCATATGGCTACTCAAAACCATTTGTAATTCTAGCCTCAGGGGATCCTGTGTCCTCTTCTGACCACAGTGAGCACCAGGCACACATGTGCTACACATACATACACACAGGCAAAGCATTCATACACATAAAATACTAAGATAGATAAATGTAAAAAACAAGTGGGTATAATCTTAGAGTGGTAGAATGTGTGTGTGTTGGGGTGTGAGCATGCAGATATTTGCATATGCAGAGGATAGGATCTGAACTTGGATCCTCTACAAGAGCAACAAGCCACCTCTCCAGCCCCACCTCCAGGTTGAGTTTATTCCATGAATATAAGGATGGTTTAAAATTATAAATCAATTACAATTTTAAGAACAAATCATGTGAGTATCCCAATAAATGCAGAAAAAAGCATTTGATAAAATTTAATACCTACTTGTGGTTTTAAAAACATCTAAAAGAACTATAATGAGAATGTCCTTAATCTGATCAAAGATGTCTATAAACCTGTAGAGGAAACATGATATTTAATTGAGAACAAAGGAAGAAACAGATCAAGATCTACAGTGCAGTATCATTCACAAGAAATAAAGTACATCATTTTCCTACTATAATCTCATAATTGACCCTTCACTATGAGGAGAAATGGTCATTAGTCTGGGTTTGGTATTAGGGTGCAGGCATGTAAACCTAGCCAGTAATAAACTGTTGCCAACTATAATGGGAAGATTAAAGTCTAGAAATAAACTTACTAAGAAATATAAAAAACTGGGTCTCTGAGACAGCTCAGCAGATAAAAACACTTGCTGCCAAGCCTAATAACCTGAGTGACACCTAGGACACACATTATGGAGGAAGAGAACTGACTCTCAAGAAAGTTGTCTTCTGATCTCCATATTCACACTGTAGCATCTGAATGCTTGTGTATATATATACACAAGAATAAATACATGTAATGAAAATGTTTAAAGAAATGTAAAAACATATATAAAATTTTACTGAAATAGTTAAAAGATGTGAAAAAAGTCAACTACCATATTCCTGGAATGGAAGAGTCAACATAAAAATGTCAATACTTCTTTAACAAATCTGGAAATTGCCCTGATCAAAATCTAAGAGTTTTGAGCCTAGCATGGTGGCTCATACCTTTAATCCCAGCATTTGGGAGACAGAGGCAGACATATCTCTGAATTTCAGGACTGCCAAGACTACACAGAGAAATCCTGTCTTGAAAAACTAAAATTAAATAAGTCCCAAAGTTTTTATGGGCTGTAACAAGATAATCCTGAATTGAGAAGAGTAATGTACAAAACAAGAAGCCAAGACATTTTTGAAATTTTGTGAAGAGAATCTTAAGTTCCTTAAACTAGCTAAAAAGAGGTTTAAATGACATATTGTATATTTGCACTGAAAGATAGAAAAAATACTGTACCAAAAATATTTTACTAGTAGAATTTAAAGGAGACATTTTAAAATGAGACTGTAGCATTTAAAAATAATATCCCTTTAAAATGGGGAGATAGAGTGTGAGGATAAAACATAATGGTAGAGCACTTATAAAGCCCTGGATTTAATCCTCAACATAAAAAATTGGGGCAATTACAACCAGGAAAACATACAACATGCATATACCTCAACAAACTGAAGAATTTTAGCAATATGGAAAATAGAACACAGAATCCACTCTGTCTTTCTTAAAATCTGTGGGAGTGACGGGAAAAACATATTTTAAAAGAATAAATCCAAAACGACAAAGAAAAATGAGAAAGATGACACAGTTCAAAATACTGAAGGCACATCCCATATGATGCTCCACAAATACAAACACAATTTGGCTTTTGGATACTTATGTAACATCTCCTAAAACCATTCAACCATCATACACACCAATAAGCTGCCCCAGAAGCTGGAAGTGTTGCTCAGTTGTAAAGTGCTTGCCTAGCATGTACAAAGCCCTGGGATAATTCCTAGCATTACGTAAACATGGCATGGTGGTGCACATTTATAAGGCCAATACCCAGGAAGTAAAGGCAAGAAGATCAAAATCATCCTTGTCTACATTATGAGTTCAAGGTGAGCCAAGCTACATGAGATGCTGCCTCATAAACAAAGCAAAACCCAATCCTTTTCATACATGAAAACATTAATATTCATAAAATAAAAATAAATACATATTTAAAGGTAAAATTTAAAAAAGACAATAACAGCCAGGACTACACAGAGAAACCCTGTCTCGAAAAACTAAAAAGAAAAAAATAGAAAAAAAAAATTAAAAAAAAAAACAGTAAATTATGCCTGTATGTATATGCTCTCAAAGCTTTCCTTCTTTACTCTTAAAACTACTCAAAAAAAAAGTGCCAGGGCTGTCAAGATGATTTAGTGGATACAAGCCCCTGCTACTAAGCCTGATGACCTAAGTCCAAGTTCCAGTACCTAAAACTGACTCCCATAAATTGTCCTGTGACCTTCATTCACGTGCATGCTATGGCTCATTCTCTCATCCCCAATCCAGATAGATAGATAGATAGATAGATAGATAGATAGATAGATAGATAAAATTTAGCAATAAAAGAAAAGTGTCAACAATTAAAAGGAAATAAACAAACTTTGGTGAAAGTCCTGTTGGCAAAGTGTTTGATGGTGCAAACATGAGAACCTGATTTCAATCTTCTGAGCATTTTTAAAAATCTAATCATGGTGCCATGTGTTTGTAACTTTGTAATTCCAGTACTGGGGAGGCAGAGACAAGCAGAATCCTGAGGCTAGTTGGCTAGCTTAGCCTACTTGGTGAGTTTCATGCAAGTGATAGGCCCAAACTCTTTAAATCATCTTCAAATAAGATGGATATAGATGGCATGCAGTCTCTGTGCTCACAGACAAGGACTATAGAAACCAGGGATGTGAAGCATGCAGGCAGGCTTGTCTCATCAACAGAAGAAATGTATATGCCTCTTTTCTACCCAGAAGGCAGGGAGTAGATGTTGTTAATAGCCCAGTGGTCTGTGTTACCTGTGGGGTAAGGTCACACCTGAATCCCCTCGTTTGTCTCAGATTCTCCCTCCCTAGACCTTCATCCTTAGTTTTGTTCTCAGTCAGTAGAACCCTTCCTTAGGGGAGATGTCAGAATGTATTTTATAGTCTGGTGACCTCAACACTATCTGCATGACTGAAACCACACCCTAAGCTGTAGCATGCATCCTCATGGTAGAGGTCGCCTATACTTTGCAAAAGGCTTTCCACATAGTTAGGCCCAAATATTCATTCTCCACGCAGAATTGAGATAACTATTACCAAGGAAGTTTTCTTGCCCAAAATTGCACTGTACTTAACTATGTCTAAAATAAACTGCCTGGGGTCAGACTCTAGAAGTTTGAACCAATACTGGCTAACTAAAACTTATCTGAACAAATTTCCTTCTTGCCCCCTGCAGTTCATTTCCTTGTCTATAGTAGAGCTTGCAGGGACACCCATGATGGTTCCTGAGGTACAACACTAGTGGTTGTCTCCTGTCTCCACATGCACATGTAGACATGCACCCATATCCACATGTATACCTGCATACACACACACACACACACACACACACACACACACACAGAGAGAGAGAGAGAGAGAGAGAGAGAGAGAGAGAGAGAGAGAGAAAATGCAGAGAAGAATTACTTGAAAGATAAGGTAGCTGGGAAAATATAGTTGAAAATAATTTACCAGGCAGCTGCAGAAAAGATAGGAGACAGTTTGCAGGTTTAACAACAAATAGTCTGAATCTGAAGGCATGTTATAGAAAAAAAATGAAATAAAACAATAGTAGACACACAGGGATTCAGTGAAGGTCCAGTGCAGGATGATGGTTTCAGTTGGAACACCCCTCTCCCCAAGCAGACAGCTGAGCTGGAGCTGGTACAGGCCTACCGAGAAAATATCTGACTGTTCTATGAAGAGACTGAACGACATCTGCAGAGAGCCAAGGCTTCCAGCATGGATGCTGACAACTCCTGAGTAATTTCTTCCTCATTTTAGTCAGTAGAATCTATGATCTCCACTCCTCCAGTTCCTGCCCTCATAGAGGTCGTTTGGATCAGGAAAACAGATCTCCAACAGAACATTAAATCCACAATAGCTATTGAACTCTTCTTTATTAATTATAAATAATTACTAAGTATCATAAAAAATTGAGAGAAAGAGCTCGGTGTGGTGTCTTATACCTGTAATCCTAGCACTGAAGAGGTCATGAGGCAGGAGAATCACCACAAGTTTCAGGTCAGCCAGAGGTATATTGTTAGAACTTGTCTTCTTAAACATGAAAAAGAGATAGAAGAGAGCCTTCAATACACACAAAAATTCAAGGTCTTGTCTAAAATGTACAAAACATTGGTTTTAATGCCCAATACTGAAAAAAAATCTGGAATCTTATGAACTATAAGATATATATATGAGATTAAATTTTATTAATATATTCAGAGAACTAAGAGAAAATATTGTATCCATAAATAAGAACAGAACATTATATAAAAGAACAATCAGAGACAAAAAGTAATTCTTAAAAATTAAAATTTGATTATTTGGCTGGAAACATAGCTTAGTGGCAGAATGCTTATATACTTGCACAAGTCTCCAGTTCACTCTGTAGCACAACAAAAGTTAAGATTAAGTTCAAATTCTCATATGGATTTTAAGGAGGAAGATTCGAGAAGTTAACAGTGAAATAGCAAAGACAAAACTATGAGAGAAATAAACTTCTTTAAAAAGAGGGAGAAAAATGAGAACTTTGAGGAGTGTTCTGGAAGTCCATTGCCTAACAAGACTTTGAACATTAAAAACTGAGGAAAAACTAGAAAGTCTCAGACTCCAGGGAAGCCAGAGACTCCCAGGACCCAATGGCGATGACTTTAGCCAAAATATCCAACAAAGGGGAGACACAACTTGTAGAGACCACCTCCAGTAGATAGGCATGCCCCCCAGTTGAGAGATGGGGCCACCCATGCATCTCAAACTTTTAACACAGAAATGTTCCTGTCCAAAGGAATGACACGGACAAAAAAAATGGAACAAAGACTGAAGGAAAGGCCATCCAGAGACTGCCCCACCTGGGGATCCATCCCATCTGCAGACACCAAACCCCCACACTATTGCTGATGCCAAGAAGTGCTTGCTGACAGGAGCTTACCATGGCTGTCCTCTGAGAGTCTCTACCAGCACCTGACCAATACAGAGGAGGGATGAGATGGGAGGTTGTGGAGGGGTAATTGGGAAGGAGGATATCATTTGAAATGTAAATAAATAATATGATTAATTCAAAAAGACAAGTGAAAAAATAAAAACTGAGGAAAAGAAACAGTCATGAGACTAGCACCAGACAAAACATAACAGGGCAACATAGACAATAGGGCAAAGCTTTTAAAATTGTAGGAGAGGCAATACATTGTTAGGGATTCCTTTTTGATCCAGGAGGTTATTTATTTTTCAAAAAACCTTGCTTGTTACTCCCCAAAAATTCTAAAGGAAAATGATTGTCAGTAAGTAATAGCACTGTGTACAAGTCAAAAGGCCTATCATGTGTAACAATAAAATAAGGAGTTATAGAGATATATGAGCTAATAAAATTTCTCTCAGATACATTTTCTTAAGAAGCTACTTAAGGATGTTCTGAAGCAAAACAAAGATATAAGCCAAGAAGAAAGTGGTGGGATCCACATGGTGGGAGTTCATAGGGATGCCAACTGGGCACAAGTCCTGGTTGCTAATCAGCCCCCATTGAAAGTAGAGAATGACAGAGAGAGAGAGAGAGAGAGAGAGAGAGAGAGAGAGAGAGAGAGAGAAAGAGAAATGAATTAGCTATATGTTTGTGAATTCAATGTATTAGAAGGTATGATTAAGAGTTTGAAGAAGCTGGATATGGCTTTAGGATGTGGTTTAGTTGGGAGACATACAAGAAACCTTGAGACTGATCCCCAGTGCCACATGAGCTGCAGTGACTGTACAGTACAGTATAGCACTAAGGGTGTGAAGTTAGGAGGACCAGAAGTTCAAAGTCATTCTCAATCTTAGAACATACCAAGATCAATATCAGAAGCAAAGTAAAATTTATCATAATTTTCTAATTGATGGCATATAAGAAAAGATAGCACAATGGGACAATGCTATCTGTTTAAGTGGTCCAGGGGTCATGAAATTATACTCATGAAAATGCAATACAACTCTAATAATGTCTCCTTCTTCTTCTCTCTCCCCTCCTCCTTCTTTTGAGTCTTTGAGATGATATCTCTTCTCTCAGTCTGTAGCCCAGAGTGGTCTCAAACTGACAGCAGTGTTTTCATCCTCAACCTCCCAAGTATTGAGATTACAGGTGTCAGCCACCATGCCTAGCCTTATGTGGTTATCTTTAGTTGTTGGTAAATTTAAACAACACACTTTCATTTCTTATGCCACTAACTTTCAATAGCGATATTACATTTGACAGTTTTGTACCACCTAGACTTTAATTTTACATTGTTGGGGTTAATATGTAATGAATATGAAAAGATGATCACCAAAAAAAAAAAAAAAAAGAACAAGAGGATATTAGAGTTTGAGAGACCTTGATAAATGATACCCACTTTCTCCACTGAGTTGTGGTGGAACTTAATAAGCAAACACACACACTCAGTTCAGCTAAGAATCCCTTATTTAAAGGTTCTTCAGTAAACACATACAAGTTCAGTCAAGAAGTGAAACTGTCCTTTAACAAGATAATTTAAAACGCTGTGGAAATAGAGACGAAACAAATCCAGGTTTGCGGTCAAAACAGCCAGCCAACAGAAACACATGGATTCTTAAAGGGAGCCAAGTACAGAGTGTGAGCAGCTCCAGCAGCTTGTTGGCCAGCCCTGCTTCTATTCCCTCACCCACTACTTTACCCTGGAGAAGGCAGAGGATGTCTGGCCATAAGTCAGTCAGCCACCAAGCACGTTTTTGAGGTCTTGTGAGATTAGATATTTAATCAATATCTGTTATTTTCCAGCTTTGGTTTAAATATTTGTTTCTCTGGTTATTGTTTGTTTGTTTTCTTGTTTGCTTAGATGGACTGCTATTTTCTCTTTATGTTTTCATTCTATGTACTCAAAAAACCAAGTTTGGTATTAATTTTCTTATCTCTGTTTTCTGACTTGGTACTTCCTCTGTTCTCACAGTTCCAGTGTTCTACATATTTTCAAACTTTGTTTACAACTGAAATTTAAATCTAATTCTAGTAGATCCCCGTTTGGTTCATTGTTTCTTTTCTATTTTTGAAACTTCTTCAGGGTCATTTGGGGGCTTAATATTAGTCTCTGGCTCTTCTATGAGCCCCCTTGCCACTATGCTAAGCAGGATCTACTATCTAGTGTGGGCTACCCTGCAGGATATAAGATATGGTTTTAGAGTCTTTATTTGCCTACCATGAAGAAAGCCCTGGGTTTGGTCCCTAGCACCACATAAACAGGGAGTTGTGGTTCCAGTTCTCCAGTGGTGGTTTTCCTTAACTTTATTTTTATTATGTTTTTAGATTTATTTTTAGAGTAGCAGAATGTTGATACCAAAATTGAGAAGAGGTTACCAAAAATTCCCATGTACTTTCTGCCCCAACAACATGCACAGTTTCCTCATTATCAACACTCACTAGAGTGAGACTTCCATATATTCAATGAAACTACACTGACACATCATTATCATCTAGAATCTGTTGCAGAGCATTGCTTTTTAAATATGTTTATGTGTCCATGCTTGCGTGCGTACTGGTTAGTCTTATGTCAACATGACATAAGCTATAATCATCAAAAAGGAAGGAGCTTTAATTGAGAAAATACCTTCATCAGATCCAGCTGTGGGCAACCATGTAGAGTATTCTCTTACAGTGATGCAAGAGGGCCCAGCCCATTGTAGGTGGTGCCATCCCTATACTTGTGATCCTGGGTTCTATAAGAAAGCAGGTTGAGTTCATGCTTTCAGACCATACTAGACACGATTTGCCTTCATACACCTCTCTCCATGGAAATGAAGCCATGAACAAGCATCTGCATAGTGGAACTTGGCTCGAGAACTGTCCCCTGAGCACCATTGTCTAGATCTGGCCTTGCTTCTTGGTCTGGAGAAGTCTTGTGGGACCCCAAGATCATAGAAACTTTTGGAGGCCCCAAAACTAATCAGCTGGGAACCCTGCCCAGCCTATCCTATTTAGATTTGCCTGACACTCAAGCTGGATCTGACTGGGACACACCCTGCAGAGTAGGGTCCACCCAAAACAAAGCTTGCAGAGTGGGGTCTGCCTGAGACACAGCCAACAGGGTAAGGTACCCTGACCTCCATTTTCTATCCCATGGTTCCCCCACCTTCCCATGAAGTCCTACTGCCATCAGGACCATCCTGCCAACACCAGGGAAAAACAGATGCCTAAAGGGCAGTGTAAAAACACAGTCAACAAGACCCAGGGCAATATGGCACCACCAGAGCCCAGCTATCCTCTACAACAAACCATATCCTAATGAAACTGGAGCACAAGAGGATCTCAAATCCAATTTTATAAAGATGATACAGGCCTTTAAAGAGGACATAAATAATCCCTTAAGGAAACACATGAATACACATTCAAATAGATAGAGGCATTAAAAGAGGAAGCAAGGGGCTGGAGAGATGGCTCAGTGGTTAAGAGCACTGACTGCTCTTCCAGAGGTCCTGAGTTCAGTTCCCAGCAACCACATGGTGGCTCACACCATCTGTAATAGGATCCAATGCCCTCTTTCTGGTATGCCTGAAGATAGCCACAGTGTACTCACATAAATAAAATAAATCTTTAAAAAAAGAGGAAGCAAATAAATATAAAGAAATACAGGAAAATACAATCAAGCAGGTGAAGGACTGAATAAAACTGTCCAAAACCTGAAAAAGGAAATAGAAGCAATAAAGAAAATACAAACTGAGGCAATCTTGGAGACAGAAAGCCTAGGAAAGAGAACAGGAACTACAGACATAAGCCTCATCAACAGAGTACAGGAGATGGAAGAGAGAATCTCAGGCATAGAAGAAATCAATATATCACTCAAAGAAAATACAAAGTCTAAAATGTTAATGACACAAAACATCTAGGAAATGTGGGACACTATAAAAAACCAAACCTGTTATGGCTAAAATTTAAAATGGAGGCACCCAATCTGGCTTGTTGTTAACAGGCCACCATGTTCCCTACTAGGCAAAGCCTGAGGCCATGAGCCTCGGCTCAGCTCAGGTCACTGGCTCAGGTGGGCCAGAAGCACCAGTCCTGGCACCCACGAGATGCCAGCGTGGAGAGAATTCTAGAATTCAATGAAAATGAGGGCACAACATACCCAAACTTATTGGACACAATGAAAGCTGTGCTGCAAGTAAAACTCATAACTCTTAGTGCCTCCATAAAGAAATTTGGAAGTTCTCATACCAGCAATTTAGAAGTGTACCTGAAAGCTCTAGAAAAAAAGAATCAAACACACCCAGAAGGAATAGATAGCAGGAAACAATCAAACTCAGGACTGAAATTAACAAGAAACACAGAGAAAAAATATCAAAAAACCCAAGAGATGGTTCTTTCAGAAAATCAAAGAGATAGACAAATCCTTAGCCAAACTAACTAAAAGGCAGAGAAACAGCACCAAATTAACAAAATTATAAATGAAAAGGGAGACATAAGAGCAGACACTGAGGAAATTCAATGAATCATTAGGTCTTACTTCAAAAGGCTGTACTCCACAATATTAGAAAATGTAAGTAAAATGGATGGTTTTCTAGACAGATACCAATTATCAAAGGTAAATCAAGATCAGGTAAACTATCTGAATAGTCCAATAAATCCTAAGGAAATAGAAGCAGTCATTAAAGTTCTCTCAACCAAAAAAACAAAAACAAAAAACAAAGAAACAAACGAAAAAACCAGGGCCAGATGGTTTTGGTACAGAATTCTACCAAACTTTCAAAGAAGAGTTAATGCCAGTATTCCTCAAACTATTCCTCAAAATAGAAACAGAAGGAACACTGACAAACTCATTCCATGAGGTCACAGTCACCCTGATACCTCAACCACACAAAGACTCAACAAAGAAAGAGAATTTCAGACCAATTTCCCTCATGAACATTGATGCAAAAATACTCAATAAAATACTAGCATACAAAATCTAAGAATGCATCAAAGACATCATCCACCATGATCAAGTAGACTTCATCCCAAGGATGCAGGGATGGTTCAATATTCAAAAATCCATCAATGTAATTCACCATATAAACAAACTGATAAAAGTCTGGGAGAGGTCAGGGATACAAAGGGGTATACCTAAACATAATAAAGGCATATCAAGTCAATAGCCAACATCAAATTAAATGGAGAGAAACTTAAAACATTTCCACTAAGATTGGGGACATTACAATACTGCCCACTCTCCCCCATGTCTTCAATACAGTACTTAAAGTTGTAGCTAGAGCAATTAGATAACAAAAGGAGATCAAGGGGATACAAATTGGAAAGGAAGAAGTCAAGGTATCACTATTCACAGATTATATAATAGTATATGTAAGTGACCCCAAAAATTCTACCAGAAAACTCCTATAGCTGATAAACACATTTCAACCAAGTGGCTGGATACAAAATTAACTCAAAAGAATCAGTAGCCCTCCTCTATACAAGGGATAAATTGACTGAGAAAGAAGTTAGAGAAGCAGTACCATTCACAATAGCCACATATAATATAAAATACCTTGGTATAACTCTAACCAAGCAAGTTAAATGTTTGTATGACAAAGACTTCAAGTCTCTGAAGAAAGAAATTGAAGAAAATATCAGATGGAAAGATCTCCTTTGCTCATATATCAGAAATATTAATATAGTGAAAATGGCCATCTTACTAAAAGCAATTTTACAGATTCAATGCAATTCCCATCAACATTCCAATGCAATTCTTTACAAACCTTGAAAGAGCAATTTTCAACTTTATATGGAAAAACAAAAGCCCAGGATAGCGAAAATGATCTTGTACGATAAAAGAACTTTTGAAGGTATTCCCACTCCTGACTTCAAGCTGTATATAGAGAAATAGTAATAAAAACTACATAGTAGTGGTATAGAAACAGACAGGCTGATCAGTGGAATCAAATCAAAGACCCAGAAATAAACCCACACATCTACAGGCAATTGATTTTGACAAAGAAGCCAAAACCTTATAGTGGAAAAAAGGAGAGCATCTTCAACAAATGGTCCTGGTCTAACTGGATATCTGCCTGTAGAAGAATGTAAATAGATTCATATTTATCACCCTGCACAATACTCAAGTCCAAATGGATTAAAGACATTAACACAAAACCAGATACAATCTAATAGAACAGAAAGTGGAGAAGAGGCTTGAACTTGTCAGTACAGGAGGCAACTTCTTGAACAGAACACCAATGGCTCAGGCACTAAGGTCAAGAATTAATAAATCGGATCTCATGAAACTGAAAATCTTCTGTAAGTTAAAGGACACTGTTATCAGGACAAAAGGACAGTCTACAGATTGGGAAAAGATCTTCACCAACCCTACAACAGAGGGCTAATATCCAATATATGTGTATATATATAACTCAAGAAGCTAGATACTAACAACCCAAATAACCCAATTAAAAATGGGATACAGTGATAAACAGAGAATTCTTAACAGAGAAATCTCAAATGGCTGGGAAGCACCTAAAGAAATGATCATTGTTTTTAGTCATCAGGGAAATACAAATCAAAATGACTCTGAGATTCCACCTTATAACCATCCGAATGGCTAAGATCAAAAACTCAAAGGACAGCACATGCTGGCATGGTTGCCGACCAAGGGGAATCCTTCTCCACTGTTGGTGGGAATGCAACCTTATACAATCACTCTGGAAATCAATTTGGCAGTTTCTCAGACGTCTGGAAATAGCTCCACCTCCATACTCCACCATACCACAAGGACAGTTGCTCAACTAGGTTCATAGCAGCTTTATTTGTAATAGCCAGAAAATGGAGACAACCTAGATGTCCCTCAACTGAAGAATGGATACAAAAAATGTGGTACATATATACAATGCAATACTATTGAGCTATTAAAAACAAGGTTATCATGAATTTTGCAGGCAAACTGCAAATACCATCATGAGTGAGGTAATCCAGGCCCAAAAGGACATGCATGGTATGTACTCACTTATGAGTATATATTAGCCATAAAGTTCAGGATAACTGTCTTAGTTAGAATTTCAATGCTGTGAACAGACATCATGACCAAGTCAACTCTTATAAAGGCTGTCTTAGGGTTTTACTGCTGTGAACAAACACCAAGACCAAGGCAACTCTATAAAGGACAACAACTAATTGGGGCTTGCTTATAGTTTCAGAGGTTGGGTCTATTATTATAATGATAGTAAGCATGAAAATATCCAGACAGGCATAGCACATAGCTGAGAATTCTACATCTTATTCTGAAGGCAAATAAGAAAAGAGTATTGTCTTTCAGGCAGCTAAGAGAAGGGTCTCAAAGCCCCATCCCACAGTGACACACCTACTCCAACAAAGCCATACCTCCTAATAGTGCCAACTCCCTGGGCCAAGAATATACAAACTATCACATTCCACTCCCTGGCCCACATAGGCTTGTTCAAACCTGAGTCTATGGGGCCCACAATCTAGCCAAAGCATTTTTTGTCCAACTTCAAAAGTTCCATAGTCTAAAAGAATTCAAAATTCAGTCTTTTCTGAGATTCATTAAATCACTGACATGTAATCCCCTAAAAAATCAAAATAAAAAAGCAGATTACATACCTCCAACATCACAGGATATACATTACCATTCCAAAACGATATTTTTGAGAAAATCCTGGACAAAAGCAAAACCAAAAACCAGCTGGGGAAACTCCAAACTCTACATCTCCATGTCTGATGTCAAAGTACTCACCAGATGTCTAACTCCTTCTGCTTTGATGACTGCAACATATTTCTTTCGTTTAGACTGGTTCCACTCCCTGTAAGAAGCATTCCGCAACAGGTAACAGGTATCCCGTAGCTCTTGCCAGATATCTCTATCATCTTGGAGACTCTAAGGCAACTTCAACTTTACACCTTCTTGTTCCAATGTCTAGGTTCTACACACGATCTTCTGGTCTCCTCCAAAGAGTTTGAGCCACTTCTCCAGCTCTGTCCTCTGTAGCACTCCAGGGTCTGGTTGATTCCACTCCACTGCTGCTGCTGTTCTTGGTGGTCATCTCACAGTACTAGCATCTCTAACACTCTGGGGTTTCTCAATGTAACTAGGCTTCATCAATATCTCCCTTCATGGTGCCAAGCCTCAACTTCTTTGCATAACACCTT
Source organism: Rhabdomys pumilio (assembly GCA_030674055.1). Lineage (NCBI taxonomy): Eukaryota > Metazoa > Chordata > Mammalia > Rodentia > Muridae > Rhabdomys > Rhabdomys pumilio. The sequence goes on along the minus strand of JANHMN010000005.1, from coordinate 1,379,044 downwards.
CTGTCCTGGGTTGTCAACTGCCACTGAGGCTTCACCTTCACCAGTGGCCTTCCCTGGCTTCTCACAGGGCCAAGCCTCAACTGCTCTCCATGACCCCTTCATACCTTCAAAACAAGTACCACTTGGGCGACTCTTACACATTACCAAGTACAGCTGCAGCATGAGGTACAACCTTGGCTATCTCTGGAACACAGCTTCTTCATGCTCTCAGAAAACACTTCCCAGAAGATTTCACCTTAGTGATGCTGGTCTCTTCTTAATTACCACTAATTTCTTACCTCCAGCTATTCAGCATCAATTGTCCCAGTAGTCTCCTACTCTTGTTTCTAAAGCCAGAGCCACATGGCTGAAGCTGCTGAGTTCTGCTGCTTGCAGGACCTGGAACACGGCCCCCTTGTTCTATTACATTGTCACCAGTGTTGTTTTCCAGCTCCTTCACTGCCTAAGCTTGGCTGTTCTGGGACTTGCTCTGTAGATTGATCTTCAATTCAGAGATCTGCATGGCTCTGTCTCCTGTTATGCTGGGATTAAAGGCATGTACCACTATGCCTGGACTTAAGCTTCTCACGGACACTGTTCCTCAACATCTGGATCACAGTTGTGCTCTGCATTTTTGGATTGTAGTTCATTTCAGATTAAAAGTCCAAATGAAAGCAATGTCCAGATAATAATAATGCCTAGATATAACTATTTCTTGTTCAACAGCAAATGTATAAACAGTAAACTTAGCTGGGTGGGATCTTGCCCCCAAAATCATCCACCTCTTCAAACACAGAATTTAGCAGACTCTTCGGACAAGGGTGTTTGCAACATTCTCCACCAAATCATCATAACAATTATCTCCAGAATTCAAATCACTCTCAGCACCAATATCTTTCATATTTTTACTAGGATAGCCCATTAAATTCCACTTAAAACATTCCATGGCTTTCCAAGTCCAAAGTCCCCAAATCCACAATCTTCCAAATAAAAGCATGGTCAGGCCTATCACAATACTCCACTTTTGGCACCAACTTCTGTCTTAGCTATGGTTCCCATTGCTGTGAACAGACATCATGACCAAGACAACTCTTAAAAGGCCCAACATTTAATCAGGGCTGGCTTAAAGGTTCAGAGGTTCAGTCCATTATCATCATAGCAGGAACATGGCAGCATCCAGGCAGACATGGGGAATTGATACTCAAAGTAGAAGGAGAAGGAAGAATGAGGGGAGAATTTGTGTGAGGAGATACTGGGAGGAAAGGAAAGAGTGATATTGTGTTGTGCAATGAATAAATAAGTAAATATATTTTCAAAAAGAAAAGAAAAAAATCAGACTGAGCAAATCATGGAGAATAAGCCAGTAAGCAGAACCCCTTCTTGGCCTCTGCATCAGCTCCTGCCTCAGGACACTGTCCTGCTTGAGTTCCTGCCCTCACTTCCTCTGTGTGTGTCGGGGGTGGGGGGTGAGGGGCCATCAGAGGACAAACTTGTGGGAACTGTTTCTCTTGTTCCACTCTGTGGATTCTAAGGATTGAATTCAGGCCATAAGGTTTAAAAGACAAGTACCTTTATCTTCAGAGTACAGCTCCATTCTCTTTACAAAAGAGAAAGAGAAGAAAGAAAATTCAGTGTATCCTAGGCTGGCCTTGAACTCTTGATCTTCTCACTGTGATTGTAGTTGTATGCTAACATACCTGACTTTATTTTGTGTCATAGTTTGGTCTCAAATTTGCTATGTAGATGTTGATGACCTGGAATTCCTGACCCTTTTGCCCATACCTCCATGTTTGGAGATGGCAGAACTCCACCCTTATATCCAGTTATTGTGACATTTTCATACACAGTTTGTTCTTATTTATCCTCTCTCCTTACTGTTCTCCCCTGCCCACTTTCTCCCTCTTGCTGGTCCCTTCTGCCCTCAATGCTCTCTTCTTTATATTGCCATATCACACATCATGCTGTTTAGATTTTTAAATTTAAATTTTCACTATTTTTAATTATGGGCACATATGTGTAAGGGGGTATGTGAATATTACTGCAGGTGCCCATGGGGTTCAAAAGAGAAAGTATCTGATCCCTTGGAGCTGGAGTTACAGGCAGTTGTAAGGTGCTCAACTTTGGTACTGGGAACTAAAGCTTGGTACCCAGCAAAAGCAGCAATGGCTCTTAACTGCTGAAACATTTTTTGTAGCCCTTGGTTAGATTTTTAGTTGATATATTTTATGAGTATGTATATTTTGCCTTCATATATGTATATGCATGATGTGCATACCTGGTGCCAATAGATGCCAGAAGAGGGCATCAGATTCTCAGGAATTTGTGGTGAGGATTGAACCCAGGTTCTCTAGAAGAACAACAAATACATTTAACCACTGAGCCATCTTGTAACTTTAATTTTTTCAAATCTTATTTTTTTCTTTTTTTTATTGGATATTATATTTACATTTCAGATTTTATCCCCTTACCCCATTCCCCCCACTACCCAGGAACCTCAAATCACATCCCCCCTCCTCCTGCTTCTATGAGAATGTGCCCCCACCTACCACCCACTCCCATCTCCCCACCCTTGAATTCTCCCTCGCACTTGGTGTTCAGCCTTCATAGGACCAAGGATCTCCTCTCCCACCTATGCCCGACCAGGGCATCCTCCCCTACATGTACAGATGGAGTCATGGGTCCCTCCCTATGTGCTCCCAGGCTGGTGGTTTAGACCCTGGGGAGCTCTGGTTGGTTGGTATTGTTGGTCTCCTCATGGGGCCACAAACACTTTCAGCTCCTTCAGTCTTCTCTCTAACCTCTCCATTGGGAACCCCTTGATCAGATCAATGGTTAGCTGTGAGCATCTGCCTCTGAATATGTCAGACTCTGGCAGACCTCTAAGGAGACAGCTATATCAGGCTCCTGTCAGCATGCACTTCCTGATATCCACATCAGCGTCTACCTTTGGGGATTGTACATGAGATGGATACCCAGGTGGAATGGTCTCCAGACGGCCCCTCCTTCAGTTTCTGTCCCACACTTTGTCTCCATATTTGTTCCCTTGAGTATTTTGTTACTCCTTCTAAGTAGGACCGAGGCATCCACATTTGGTCTTCCTTCTTCATGATCTTCATGTGGTCTGTGAGTTGAATCTTAGCTATTTCAAGCTTTTGGGCTAATATCCACTTATCAGTGAGTAAATACCATGTGTGTTCTTTTGTGATTGTGTTACCTTACTGAGGACAATATTTTCTAGTTCCATCTATTTACCTAAGAATTTCTCAAATTAATTATTTTTAATAGCTGAGTAATACTCCATTGTGTAAATGTACCACATTTTATGTATCCATTCCTCTGTTGAAGGACATCTGGGTTCTTTCCAGCTTCTGGCTATTATAAGTAAGGCTGCTATGAACATAGTGGAGCATATGTCCTTGTTATATGTTGGAGCATCTTCTGGGTATATGCCGAGGAGTGGTATAGCTGGGTACTCAGGTAATGCTATGTCCAATTTTCTGAGGAACCGCCAGACTGATTTCCAGAGTGGTTGTACCATCTTGCATTCCCACCAACAATGGAGGAGTGTTCCTCTTTCAACACATCCTCAACAGCACCTGCTATCACCTGAGTTTTTTATCTTAGCCATTCTGTGTGAGGCAGTATCTCAGGGTGGTTTTGATTTACATTTCCCTGATAACTAAGGATGTTGAACATTTCTTAAGGTATTCTCAACCATTCGAGTTTCCTCAGTTGAGAATTCCTTGTTTAGCTCTGTACCCCATTTTTAATAGGGTTATTTGGTTGTCTGGAGTCTAATTTCTTGAGTTCTTTGTATATATTGGATATTAGCCCTCTATCAGATGTAGGATTGGTAATGACCTTTTCCCAATCTGTTGGTTGCTGTTTTGTCCTATTGACAGTGTCCTTTGCCTTACAGAAGCTTTGCAATTTTATGAGGTCCCATTTGTTAATTCTTGACCTTAGAGCATAAGTGTTCTGTTCAGGAACTTTTCCCCTGTGCCTAGGTATTCAAGGGTCTTCCCCACTTTCTCTTCTATTAGTTTCAGTGTATCTGGTTTTATGTGAAGGTCCTTTATCCACTTGGACTTGAGCTTTGTACGAGGAGATGAGAATGGATCAATTTGCATTCTTCTACATGCTGACCTCCAGTTGAGCCAGCACCATTTGTTGAAAATGCTGTCTTTGTTCCACTGGATGGTTTTAGCTCCTTTGTCAAAGATCAAGTGACCATAAGTGTGTGGGTTTATTTCTGGATCTTCAATTCTATTCCATTGATCTTCCTGCCTGTCTCTGTACCAATACCATGCTTTTTTTTTTTTTTAATCACCATTGCTCTGTAGTACAGTTTGAGGTCAGGGATGGTGATTTGCCCAGAAGTTCTTTTATTGTTGAGAATAATTCTTGCTATCCTGGGTTTTTCATTATTCCAAATGAATTTGCAAATTGTTCTTTCTATCTCTATAAAGAATTGAGTTGGAATTTTGATGGGGATTGCATTGAATCTGTAGATTGCTTTTGGCAAGATGGCCATTTTTACTAAGTTAATCCTGCCAATCCAGGAGCATGGGAGATCTTTCCATCTTCTGAGGTCTTCTTCTATTTCTTTCTTCAGAGACTTGAAGTTCTTGTCTTACAGCTTTTTCACTTGCTTGGTTAGATTCACACCAAGATATTTTATATTATTTGTGACTATTGTGAAGGATATCATTTCCCTAATTTCTTTCTCAGCCTGTTTATCCCTTGAGTATAGGAAGGCTACTGATTTGTTTGGGTTGATTTTATATCCAGCCACTTTGCTGAAGTTGTTTATCAGGTTTAGGTGGCAGTTTTAGGGTCACTTAAGTATACTATCATATCATCTGCAAATAGTGAAATTTTGGCTTCTTCCTTTCCTATTTGTATCCCTTTGACTTCTTTTTGTTGTCTTATTGCTCTGGCTAGGACTTCCAGTACTATATTGAATAGGTAGGGTGAGAGTGGGCAGCCTTGTCTAGTCCCTGATCTTAGTGGGATTGCTTCAAGTTTCTCTCCATGTAGTTTGATGTTGGCTACTGGCTTGCTGTATATTGCTTTTACTATGTTTAGGTATGGGCCTTGAATTCATGATCTTTCCAAGACTTTTACCATAAAGGGATGTTGAATTTTGTCAAATGCTTTCTCAGCATCTAGTGAGATGATCATGTGTTTTTTTTTCTTTGAGTTTGTTTATGTAGTGGGTTACATTGATGGATTTCTGAATATTGAACCATCCCTGCATTCCTGAGATAAAGCCTACTTGATCATGATGGATGATTGTTTTGATGTGTTCTTGGATTCGGTTTTCGAGAATTTTATTGAGCATTTTTGCATCAATATTCATAAGAGAGATTGGTCTGAAGTTCTCTTGCTTTGTTTGGTCTTTGTAAGGTGTAGGTATGAGCGTAATTGTAGATTCATAGAACAAATTGGGTAGTGTTCCTTCTGTTTCTATTCTGTGGAATAGTTTGAAGAGAATTGGTATTAGGTCTTCCTGAAAGGTCTGATAGAATTCTGCATTAAAACCATCTGGTCCCGCACTTTTTTTTTTTTTTTTTTTGGTGGGGAGACTTTTAATGACTGCTTCTATTTCTTTAGGGGTTATGAGACTGTTTAGATGGTTTATCTGTTCCTGATTTAATTTTGGTACCTAGTATCCATCTAGAAAATTGTCCATTTCATCCAGATTTTCCAATTTTGTTGAGTATAGGCCTTTGTAGTAGGATCTGATAATTTTTTAAATTTTCTCAGTTTCTGTTGTTATGTCTCCCTTTTCAGTTCTGATTTTATTAATTTGGATACTGTCTCTGTACCCTTTGGTTAGTCTGGCTAGGTTTGTCTATCTTGTTGATTTTCTCAAAGAACCAGCTCCTGGTTTTGTTGATATTTTATATAGTTCTTTCTGTTTCTACTTGATTGATTTCAGCCCTGAGTTTGATTATTTCCTGCTGTCTACTCCTCTTGGGTATATTTGCTTCTTTTTGTTCTAAGGCTTTCAGGTGTGCTGTCAACTTGTTAGTGTATGCTCTCTCCAGTTTCTTTTTGTAGGCACTTAGAGCTATGAGTTTTCCTCTTAGCACTGTTTTCAGAGAATCCCACAAGTTTTGGTATGATGTGTCCTCATTTTCATTAAATTCTAAAAAGTCTTTAATTTCTTTCTTTATTTCTTCCTTGACCAAGTCATCATTGAGTAGAGCGTTGTTCAATTTCCACATGTATGTGGGCTTTCCATTATTTTTTTATTATTAAAGACCAGCCTTAGTCCATGGTGGTCTCATAGGGTGCAAGGGATTATTTCAATCTTTTTGTATCTGTTGAGGCCTGTTTTGTGACCAATTATATGATCTATTTTGGAGAAGGTACCATGAGGTGCTGAAAAAAAGGTATATTCTTTTGTTTTAGGATGAATTGTTCTATAGATATCAGTTAAATACATTTGGTTCATAACTTCTGTTGGTTTCATTGTGTCTCTGTTTAGTTTTTGTTTCCATGATTTGTCCATTGCTGAGAGTGGGGTGTTGAAATCCCCCACTATTATTGTGTGAGGTACAATGTATGCTTTGAGCTTTAGTAAAGTTTCTTTTATGTATGTGGGTGCCCTTGCATTTGGGGCATAGGTATTCAGAATTGAGAGTTCATTTTGATACATTTTTCCTTTGATGAGTATGAAGTGTCCTTCCTTATCTTGTTTGATTACTTTTGGTTCAAATTTTTATTTGATATTAGAATTGCTACTCCAGCTTGTTTCTTGGGACCATTTGCTTGGAAGATTGTTTTCCGTCCTTTTACTCTGTAGCTGCCCGCGGCCACAAGTCAACTGAGTTCACCTGAAAGGGGGGGCTGGGAATAAAAGGGGACGGAGGGCGAGAAGAGATGAAACCAAGACAAAGTTCTCTGATCAAGGCTCAAAGCTTTAATGTTCAGCTCTCAATTTAAAGGGGAAGACCCAACCCACAACCCCTCCTGGTTTCAGCCAGGAAATGGGTGAGATAGTCCGTAATCTGTTCTAGGTTACAGGCCAGAGATGTCTCCAGGAAAGCCCAGGGGCAGTTCTGCTTCTGTGTTCTGTGCAGCTAATGTGGGTAACTCCACCTAGATCCTTATCACTTGGTCTGTTCTGGTAAACAAGGTCTCTCAGGCCTGCTCAAGGCTGGAGGAGGGGGCACACCATCCCATGGTCATAACCAACTCCAAGGAAATGCCAGACGTTCTTTAAGTTCCTGGGACCTGAGACCTGTGAACGTCCTTTCTTAACCTTGTACTGACTAGTCTTTCTAGAACAGCAGGTGATTCCCTGAGGTTCTCTCAGAACAGGTGATTTCCTGGGCTTGGCTCCCAGCAATATTCTGAGTTAGTAGTGTCTGTCTTTGTCACAGAGGTGCATTTCCTGTATGCAGCAAAATTCTGGGTCCTGTTTATGTATGCAGTGTGCTAGTCTATGTCTTTTTATTGGAGAATTGAGTCCATTGATATTAAGAGATATTAAGGAAAAATGATTGTTGCTTCCTGTTATTTTTGTTATTAGAGTTGGAATTATGTTTGTGTAACTATCTTCTTTTGGGGTTGTTGGAAGACTACTTTCTTGCTTTTTCTTGGTTGTAGTTTCCCTCCTTGTGTTGGAGTTTTCTGTCCATTATCCATTGAAGTGCTGGATTTGTGGGAAGATATTGTGTAAATTTGGTTTTGTCATGGAATATCTTTGTTTCTCCATCAATAGTGATTGAGATTTTTGCTGGGTATAGTAGTCTGGGCTGGCATTTGTGTTCTCTTAGGGTCTGTATGATATCAATCCAGGATCTTCTGGGTTTTATAGTCTCTGGTGAGAAGTATGGTGTAATTCTGATAGGTCTGCCTTTATATGTTACTTTACCCTTTTCCCTTACTGCTTTTAGTATTTTTTCTTTGTTTTGTACATTTGATGTTTTGATTATTATGTGATTGGAGGTATTTCTTTTCTGGTTTAATCTATTTGGAGTTCTGTAGGCTTCTTGTATATTTATGGACATCTCTTTCTTTACGTTATGGAAGTTTTCCTCTATAATTTTGTTGAAGATATTTACTGGCCCTTTAAGTTGGGAATCTTCACCCTCATCTATACCTTAGGTTTGTCCTTCTCATTGTGTCCTGGATTTCCTGGATGTTTTTGGGTTAGTAGCTTTTTGCATTTTGCATTTTCTTTGACCGTTGTGTCAGTGTTTTCCATGGTATCTTCTGCACATGAGATTCTCTCTTCTATCTCTTGTATTCTGTTTATGATGCTTGCATCTATGACTCCTGATCTTTTTCTTAGGTTTTCTACCTCTAGGGTAGTCTCCCTTTGAGATTTCTTTATTGTTTCTACTTCCATTTTTAGATCCTGGATGGTTTTGTTTAATTCCTTCACCTGTTTGGTTGTGTTTTCTTGCAATTCTTTAAGGGATTTTAGTGTTTCCTCTTTAAGGGCTCCTACCTGTTTACCTGTGTCCTCCTCAAATTCTTTGAGAATGTTATTTATGTCCTTCTTAAAGTCCTCTATCATCATCATGAGGAGTGATTTTAATTCTGAATCCTGCTTTTCCAGTGTAATGGGGTGTTCAGGGCTTGCTATGGTGGGAGAACTGGGTTCTGATGATGCTAAGTAACTTTGGTTTCTGTTGCTTACGTTCTTGCACTTGCCTTTTGCCATCTGGTTAGCTCTAGTGCTCCCTGCATTCACTGGTTCTGACTGGAGCCTGCCTTTCCAGTTATCTTGCTTGTGTCAGAACTCCTCAGGGTCCAGATGTCTCTGTGATTCTGTGATCCTGAGCTCCAGCTACTCTGAGTACAGTGGCTCCTCTAGGATGTCTCAGGATATGGGGTCTCCATGGTAGCAGACCAACTAGGTGTCTGCTGCTCTGGGTGCAGTGACTCCTCTAGGATGTCTCAGGATATGGTGTCCGCTGCTCTGAGTTCAGTGGCTCCTCTAGGATGTCTTGGGATAAGGTGTCTTCACAGGAGCAGACCAGCTGGGTGTCTGCCCCAGCCACAAGAACCAGGCAAGGGGTGGAAGGGGAGTGGTATTCCATAGGGGTGGGGTTCGGGTGCCTGGTGGGTCCTGAGTGCTCCCTGCTCCCAGTTGTAGCTCTGGGGCGTAGGTCAGTGGGCAACTGTTCTTACCTGCCTCTCTGAGGTCAGTGGCCTCTCTAGGATGTCTCGGGATATGGTGTCCACAGGGGAGCAGATGAGCTGGGTGTCTGCTCCAGCCACAAGAACCAGGCAAGGGCTTCAAATCTTATTTTTAATGATGGTTCTTAAATGCGTTAACCTCCCTTATAGCCCACCACCCATCAGAGGTACTGGGAAGGAAAGGATACGGGAGAAGTGGACCTGTTGGAGCAACTCCTGTCTGTGTTGTCTGGAAATCAGCAATTCAGTTCACAGGTTAGCAAGCAGTGGCAGCTCATTCCACTCACAAACACCCCACAGACACACCAGCAGTCCAGTTTCGTAGAATTGGGTTAGCAGTAGTGGTGACTCAACCTAGCAGAGACAGCCAGGCCTCAGCCTTGCCTAGAGTCAGCAGGAAGGACCTGGAGGAATACCAGGAGAAGTTCTTGTCTGTGCCTCTCTCAGGGAGGTGAAGATCAGGGAAGACAGAAGACCCATAAGCATTGCACAGCTAGCTCTGCCAAATTCAGCCTCAGTCACTGTCTGTTGATTCCTTTTTTATACCCTCCAAATATCACGTCCTCCATGTGTCTTGGCTCAGCACATGTCTTGTCTCAACACTGTCTCAGCTGACATCACCCTGCCAATCATCCACAGAAGTGACAAGAAACTGCAGCACACCACCAGATTTTTGGTGCATTTCTCTCTATGGAGTTCTGACAAATGGAGCTCAACTACACAATGTAAGGTGGACCAATAAATACATGTGTGTTGTTAGGGAAGAATCCTTCATAATGTGTCCTTTCACGTGCTTGCTTTAGCAGAACATCCTTTCTCCTGTGTCTGCTTCAGTGAAATATTCCTTCATGAGTCTGTCTGCCTTAGCCTCTCACCTGTGTCCACTTCAGGAAAACATTCCTTCATTAGTTTGCCCCAAGAAATACCATCTAACTGACTTTCCAAAGAGCCCATTAGTTTCCACTTCACCATCTCTCCAGCCCTGCTGCCTCTGGTCACTTTTACATGTCAACTCAAAACAATTTAAGTCACCTTGGGAGAGAGTCTCAATGAAGAATTGTCTAGATCAGTGATAAGTTATTCTCTGCCAGTGAAATGAGCCAGTTCAAACCAGATTAGGTTCTATAAATGTGGGTTTGCTGGGAAGCAGCTCTAGGGCAGTTTCACTGGTCCCAAGGAACTAGGCCAGGGAAGTCATCCCAGGGAGAGAGACAGAGGGGATTGGGAAGAGAAAAAGAGACTGCATTCACAAGGAAAGAGAAAATGCACAAAGAGACAAAGACAGACATACACAGGGAAAGACCAAAATGCATTATATAGAGAAGAGCCTCTTGGGAAGGAGAAGCCCAGCCCTAAGGCTGGAAAGTTCAGAGCAGAGGGCAGGGTGTGCCAGGTAGGGACTGAGGGATGCTAAGGGAACCTGGAAGTCAGGTCCCTGATTTTGAATGTGGATGTGACTAAGTAGATGCTTCACATTCCTACCTTGATTCCTCTATAATGATGGACTGTAGTGGCTGGTGTTCTCTTGCTAATCCTGTTATGGAAAAAACTGTTTGCAGTGTCCTTGCACGCAGGCTAAAGAAAGCCTGCCCCCAGCTGGATTTGGTTGGCAATAAAGAATTGCTGTACAGCAAATGGCTGGGCAAAGGGAGATGCGGTGGGACCCTTAGAGTTGTGTGAGCTAAGACACAGGAGGAGGAAGGAGAATCATCCTGACCTGGTAAAGAGAGATGGAACAGATTTAGAGCTGCAGAGGGGAGATGATCTGAAATGTAGGAGTAAAGGGAAAGCGGCCCGCATATGAGCTGCCCAGAAGTGTCTTAGGCAGCAAAGACCAATGGTCTTCACAGAAGGTAACAGGGCAGCAAAGTTAAAAGTAGAGTTAGAAGGTGTTGAGCCAGGAGTAGCAAAGGGAAGGGCATGCTAGCCGCGGGAGGCTTAGAAGTGCCCAGCCACTGAGCTAGTAATGCATGTTAAAAATAAGCTAATGTGTGTGTGCCTTTCATTTGCGGATCCAAAAATAGTTCCTGGGCGGGTGCGCATGCAACCTGCTGGGAGCCAAAGTGGTGTAGACAAAACTCAATGCTACAGTGGACTATAACTTGGAATTATAAGCAAGTAAATCTTTTTCCTCCTAAGATGCTTTTTTTCAAAATATTTTATTATAGCAACAGAAATGAAACTAGGACACATATACACATATGTTCTATTACTACTCTCCCCTGACTTTAAGATTTCTTCTCCTCTCAATGTCCCCTTTCTAGTTCTCTCTCTCTCTCTCTCTCTCTCTCTCTCTCTCTCTCTCTCTCTCACACACACACACACACACACACACACAAATGTACATGTGTGTATTTTCAAATTTAAATTCAGGTTCTACATATGAGACAATATATATTTGTACCTTTTTGTTTGGTTTTTAAGACAGAGTCTCAATATGTAGCTCTGGCTATCCTCACTTGGTAGACAAGGCTGGCCTCAAACCCATAGAGATTTAAGTGCCTCTGCCTCCAAAGTGCTGGGATTAAAGGCATGTGCTACCACATCATGTCAGTATTTGTCTTTGTTAGTCTGGTTTATTCCCCTAAACATAATGATTTCAAGTTCCATCCATTTTCCTAAAGGTACTTGATTTTATTTTTCTTTACAGCCAAATATGTATATGGACCACATTCTTTTTTGTTTTGTTTTTGTTTTTTTATTGGATATTTTATTTACATTTCAGATACCATCCCCTTTCCACATTTCCCCTCCCTAGAAAACCCCTATCCCGTGCCCCCTTTTCCATTTTGCTTTTATACAATTTTTTTAAATGTTAATCAAAGGCTCTCTCTCTTGGACCACATTCTTATCCATTCATTTGTTGATAGCATCTAAGTTGTTTCTGTTTCTGAATAGTGCAGTGATAAACATGGATGCACAACTACTTTTGTGGTAAAACTTAGAGATCTTTGGATATTATGTCCAGGATTTATTTAGCTGAACTGTGTGTGTGTGTGTGTGTGTGTGTGTGTGTGTGTGTGTGTGCACGCGCGCGCACGTGCGCATCTTAGGGACCTCTGCTGATTTTCGTATTTGTTGCACCAGTTTTCATTCCCAACAGCAGTAGTTAAGGTTTACTCATTCCCTACATCCTTATTACCATTTATTTTCTCTTTGTTTTTTTGTTTTTTTTTCTTTTCTTTTTTTTTTTCTTTTTTTTTTTTTTTTTTTTTTTGAGATAGAGTTTCTCTGTATAGCCTTGGTGGTCCTGAAGCTCTTTGTGTAGACTACGCTGGTCTCAAAGTCATAGAGATATGAATGCCTTTTGCTTTTCAAGTACTGGAATTAAAGGTGCATGCCACCACCACCCAGCATCATTTATTTTCTTATTGATAGACATTCTGACTAGGGTGATATGGAATCACAAAGAAGTCATAATTGCAGTTCCCTGATAGCTAAAGATGCTGAACATTTTTTCAAGTATTTATTAGCCATTTGTGTTTCTTGTCTTGAGATCTGTCTATTAAATTTATTAGTATACTTATTGATTAAATAATTTGTTTTTGGTGTTCCAATTCCTGGATTTCTTCTTTACATGTTCTAGATAATAATTTTAAACCTCTGGTGTATAGTTGGTGTGATGGCTGTTCCTGGTTGTCAACTTGACTACATCTGGAATGAAGGATAATCCAGAAATGGAGGACACACCTATGATCCAAGTCTTGAGGCTAAAAGACACAGATTTCTGACCTGAATCTTGACATGGAGATCTTGAGGCATAGTGGCCTGAGAAGCTTAGGCCCAGGCAAGGTAGTACACATCTTTAGTCCCAGAAGACTGAGGCAAGCAGATCTCTGAAACTTTAATTTTTTAAAAACCTACTTTTAATGATGACTCTTAAACACTTTAACCTCCCTTCTAACCCACCACCCACCAGAGGTAGTGGAAAAGAAAGGATATAGGAGAAGTTGACCTGTTTAGAAATGGTTCTTTGGAGCAACTCCCATCTGTATTGTCTGGAAATCAGCAGTTCAGTTCATAGGTCAGCAGCAGCTCGATCCACTCACAAACACTTCAGGGATACACCAGCTGTCCAGTTTGGTAGAGTCAGAATAGCAAAGATGAATCAGCAGCAGTGGTTCTACCTAGCAGAGACAGCCAGGCACAATTCAGCAGGAAGGACCAAGGCCAACAGGAACACCAGAAAAAGTTCTTGGCTATGCCTCTTTTAGGAAAGCAAAGATCAGTGAAGGTTCAAGACCCACAAGCATTGCACAGCTAGCTCTACCAGCAAGCCAAGCTCAGCTTGTGTCACAGTTGATTGGGTCCTATTTATCCCCCCTCTAAACATCACATGTCCTCCATGAGTTTTGCCTCAGCATGTGTCTTGCCTTAGAATGTGCATCTGTCTCAGCTATTACTCTGCCAATTGGCCCTAGTCCAAGGAAGTGGCAAGAAGCCAAGGCACTCCACCAGAAATTTTGTCTATGGAGTTCCAACAAATGGAATTCAACTATGCAATGTAACGCAGACCAGTACATGCATGCCATTAGCAAACAATCCTTCATCATGTGTCCTTTCACGTGCTTTAGCAAAGCATCCTTTCTCCTGTGTCCGCTTCAGTGAAAAGTTTCTTCACAAGTCTGCCTTAGCCTTTCACCTGTGTCCATTTCACATGTTTGACCCAGCAAAACACCATTTAACACAACCGACTTTCCAAAGAACCCTTAAGTTTTTACTTCCAGATCTCTGAGTTCAAGGTCAGCCTTGGAGAAAGCAAGTCCCAGATCTAGGCATGGTAGTGCACACCTTTAATTTGGGCCGTACCTTCTGCTGGAGACATACATAAGGACAATGGAAGAAGGAAGATTCACTCTTAGCTTGCTTGCACTTACTTGCCAGCAATCTGTTGGAAACAATTTCTTCAGGATTCCAGCTTATATAGAAGACCAGCTGAAACAATTAGCCTCATGGGACTGAGCAATACTAGATTCTTGGACTTCCAATTCACAGCTGTCCATAGTTGGGTTAGTTGGACTGCAGACTGTAAATCATTGCAATATATTCTTTTAATATGTAGAGATATCCGTGACTCTAAAGAACCCTGACTAATACAGTTAGCAAATATTTTCCCATTATGTAGGTTGCTCTGTCTTCACTCTACAACAATTTATTTTCAATGTTAAAATTGTGTTATATGCCTAGAAAACCTTATACTATGACTTCTTCCATGACTATAACATAAAATTATGTTTCTAGATTGTTGGTTTAACTTGCTGTTACTTTGTTGAGTTTTTTGCATCGATGCCATGAAAAGACTTTGCACCTTTCTTGAAATGTATTTTTGGGGTTTTATTTTGTTCAAAATAGAGTCTCTTTATGTCAGCCTAGCTTGTCTGAGAACTTACTATGTAGTCCAAGCTAGCCTCAAACTCATGATTCTCCTGTCTCAGCTTCCCAAATTACAGACTGGACATATGCCTTCAAGCCCGAGTGCTATGGTTTTATTTATTTTTTTAAGATTCATTTATTAAAGAAATACAGAAAAACACAAACAGGTAAAAGCCCTTAAAGAGGAAACAAATAAATCCCTTAATGCTATACAGAAAAACACAATCAACCAGGTGAAGGAATTGAACAAAACAGTCCAAGACCTAAAAACAGAAATAGAAACAATAAAGAATTACAAATGAAGACAACCCTGGAAATGGAAAACCTAGTAAAGAGATCAAGAGCTATAGATGCAAGAATCACCAAGATAATACAAGAGCTAGAAGAGAGAATCTCAGTGCAGAAGATACCATAGAAGATATTGACACATCAGTCAAAGAAAATACAAAGTGTAAAAAGCTCCCCAAAATATCCAGGAAATTCAGAAAACAATGAAAAGACCAAAACTAAGAATAACAGGAATATAAGAAAGCAACAATTCCCAGCTCAAAGAGCCAGAAATCATCTTCAACAAAATTATAGAGGAAAACCTAACCTAAAGAAAGGATGGCCACAAAAGTACGAGAAGCTTACAGATGATCAAATAGATTGGACCAGAAAAGAAAATCCTCCTGTCACATAATCAAAACAATAAATGCACAGAACAAGGAATATTAAAAGCAGTAAGGGGAAAAGGCCAAGTAACATATAAAGGCACACCTATCAGAATCACACCAGACTTCTCAACAAAGCCAGAAGATTCTGGACAGATGCTATGTAGACCCTAAGAGAACACAAATGCCAACAAAAGGTACTAATACCCAGCAAAACTCTCAATCACCATAGATTAGAAACCAATACATTCCATGACAAAACCAAATTTAAACAATATCTTTCTACTAATCCAGGCCTACAGAGGATACTAGAAGGAAAACTCCAACACAAGGAGAGTAACTATACCCAAGAAAAAGCAAGAAATTGGTCATCTCACAACAAACCCAAAGAAGAGAACCACACAAACATAATACTACCTCTAACAACAAAAATAACAGTAATAAGCAATCATTGGTCTTTAATATCTCTCAATATCAATAGACTCAATTCCCAACTCATTATATGAAGCCACAATTACTCTGATATTTAAACCACACAAGGACCCAACCAAAAAAGAGAACTTCAGACTAATCTCACTAATGAATATCAATGGAAAAATACTCAATAAAATTCTTGCAAACCAAATCCAAGAACACATAAAAACCATCATTCACCACAATCAAGTAGGCTTCATCCCAGGGATGCAAGGTTGGTTGAATATATGAAAATCCATTAATATAATCTACTATATGAACAAACTCAAAAAAAATCACATGATCATCTCCTTAGATGCAGAAAAAGATTTGACAAAATACAACATCCCTTCATGTTAAAAGTATTGGAGAGATCAGAAATTCAAGGTCCATACCTAAACATAATAAAAGTAACTTACTGCAAACCAACAGCCGATATCAAATTAAATGGAGATATACTTGAACCAATCCCACTAAAATTGGGGTCAATTTCCTAATTTTTTAAAAAAAACACAGGATAACAAACTGGATACACAAACAGGATCCAGCATTTTACTGATTACAGGAAACACACCTCATGACAAAGACAGTCCCTACCACAGAGTAAAAGACTAGAAAAATATTTTCCAAGCAAAGGGTCCCAAGAAACAAGAAGGAGCAGCCATTCAAATATCCAACAAATAGACTTTCAACCAAAAGTAATCAAAAAAGATGGGGAAGGACACTACATACTCATCAAAGAAAAAATCCACCAAGATGATCTCTCAATTCTGAACATCTATGCCCCAAATGCAAGGGCACCCGCATTTGTAAATGAAATGTTACTAAAGCTCAAAACACACATTAAATCTCATGCATTAATAGTCGGAGACTTCAATACCACATTCTCACCTATGGACAGATCATGGAAACAGAAACTAATCAGAAACACAGTGAAACTAACAGAATTATGAACCAAATGGATTGAACAGATATCTACAGAAGACTTCACCCCAAAACAAAAAATATATATATATACCTTCTTCTTAGCACCTTTTGGTACTTTCTCCAAAATCCAACATATAATTGGTCACAAAACAGGCCTCAACAGATACAAAATGACTGAAATAATCCCATACATACTATCAGATCACCACAGACTGAGGCTGGTCTTCAATAATGACAAAAACAACAGAAAGTCCACATACACATGGATGCTGAACAACTCTCTACTCAATGATAACTTGGTTAGTGAAGAAATAAAGAAAGAAATTAAAAACTTTTTAGAATTTAATGAAAACTAAGACACATCATACCCAAACTTATAAAACACAATGAAAACAGTGCTAAGAGGAAAATTCAGAGCTCTGGGTGCTTCCATAAAGAAACTGGAGAGGGCATACATTAGCAGCTTGACAACATACATGAAAGCTCTAGAACAAAAAGAAACAAATACACATAAGAGGAGTAGAAGGAGGAAATAAACAAACTCAGGCCTGAAATCAAGCAATTTGAAACAAAGAACTGTCAGGAGCCATAATGGGACAAGCTAATAATTGGCAGATGATCATCCTGAAATGCTTGCCTCAGATTATTATATAATCTGCGATGAGTGTGCCCCATTAGCAAGGCTGTGGTGGACGTGATTTTAGGAAAGATTCCTGCTATTAATATGCTTTCCCATTATTATTATTATTATTATTATTATTATTATTATTATTATTATTAGACATTTGCTACTATCACTAAGCAATAGCACACCCCTTTGTAGCAGATCTCTGCAGACCCATGAAGATGTACTGTCTTGTAATGATACTATATAGACAAATAGATGACTTCTTAAGTCTCAATGATGATCCTATAAGAATTCCTAAAATTATATCAATGATTATTAAACTCTTTTATATCGGGACTGCTATTAAGTCCCTCAGGCATAGTCGAAACTGCAAAGAGAACTCTGCCAGTCTCCTGAGTGTTATCAGTTATTACCCCTAGACCTTCTCCTGCTTAGAGCACATTCCAAGAAGTCATAAAACCATTTAGCTAGGTCACTAGAGGTTATCCACAATTTATTATAGGTACCAGGACAGAAGAGAAAATATTGCCTGAGTTTATCTATACAAAACTTCACTAATTTCTTAAGTTATAGTTTCAAACTTTCTGCGAACCTGTGGAGCTAGACAGGTGATGAATGTCTAGCTAGATAATTACTTCTAATGGATATTCGTGTAAACATTCTGTGTTGTAAACTTCTATCTCAATTTATGATCCAATTTTTGGTGTGAACTTGTGATGAACTTTGTAACATGTGATCATGTACTTTGAATGGTATATAAATACTGAAGACAAAGAGTTCATGGGGGTAGCGAGTTAGGAATCAATTAGTTAGTTAAGACCCCATTGCCCTTTCCTTTCCCCCTGCCTAGAATTTTTCTCCCTTAGAATTTTTACTTTGTTAGAATCTTTCTTCTTCCCCATTTAAGACTTTCCACGTTTCCCCTCAGATAGCTTTCATAGGATACTTTTTACACTTAATAAACTCTACAGCAACTTTTCTAAGTGTCTTTTCTTCCTGCGACCCAGCCATAAGTTAGAGCCCAGCAGTTCCTGCTGAGATAGAACAAAGGCCACTTTGCCTAATCCTCTGCAGTTAGGCTACAGGTGTTAATCACCCTAGCCTGCAGTCTCTTACCCTCAGAAGTTTTTAGGATAGCACAAAGCTATTTACTTAACCCCTTGTTGGTCTTAAGGCTGGGATACTAGTGCCAGTCTCAGGCCACAGGATCCCTGACTGCAGATCAGCACACAGCAGCAGCATAGGGGCTACCTCGAGAAGAACCGGACGGTGGGAGGAGGAGAAGAAAGAAGAAGAAGCTGCA
>JANHMN010000005.1:1278033-1350791 GCA_030674055.1 Rhabdomys pumilio | reverse complement strand
ACACACACACACACACACACACACACACACACACACACACACACCAGGAACTTAGAAATAAAGATTAAATGACCAAAAAATTAGTTACTTTCATTTCCCTTCCTCAAATGTATTTCCTTATCTACTTTCTGTCTCAATGGATTTGCCTTATCTTTATACTTGACATCATAGAATCATATCTAAGCAGCTTCTGGTGTGAATTCTGTGTAGACACATGCTTTCCAGGCCGCTGCTGGGCAAGACTGTGACCAGGATTAAGTTACACACAGCTTGATTCTTACCTGGGTACATCAATTAATTCCAAGAGCCAATCTTGGGATGAGTAACTACAAAGGTTCTACCTGGCTCCCAGGTTAAGGGTGGGGTCAAGAGTAGAATGATACTGCAGAATGATAGCACAGAGGATGGAGACATTAATTCCACCAGCCCATGAGTCTTTATTGAGCCCAAGAAGCTAACCCAAAGGAGATTCCTCAAGGTAACTGGATTCCAGAACCAAGTAGAGAGGAGCTGGTGGAAACCTTAAGAGAGGATGTGCTTCCTGGGGATGCCACAGCAAGAAAGCAGGAATCTTTGCTTGGAAGTGACCATGTTCAATGAATTAGAGTCTCCTACTAATTGTGAAGCCAGCAGCAGCCACATTGCTATGAGCAGAGGAGGACAGTGAGGCACCCTGTTTAGAAAATGTCAAGAAGCAGGCAGTAGCTAGCTATAGTCCAAGGACATATTGTGCACTTGAACAGGCAAAAGGGAAGCACCATGTGAGCACCTTCAGGTGTCATGATTCTGGGAAGACCTACATGGGTTCCTAGTGACAATAAGAGTTGCAGCTAGCAGAGATGGAGGATGAAGAGGGTTGAAGCAGAGAGAGGCAGTCAGCTCCTACTCCCTTTCCCATAGGAGCAGCTCTGCTAACACACACTGTACCCTTGGGGCCCACTGACAAACTGCAACACAGTTGTGTTCTAGATGTCTGACTGAAAGGTTTCCAGGAGCTGTTTTCAGCAGAGCCAGAGAAGGGAAGTAGACTGGAACTCTGAGCTGTTTCCCTACTCATACTCTGGCCCACAAATCCCATTTTCCTGATCCATAGTAGTAGAAAGAGATGGAAGACAATCCCTTGTAAACAAGCCCTTATAAACAAGCAAGGGGTACAGTGGCTCCCACATGCTCTACTGTAAGCCAGGAATGGGAAGGGTGGGGCGTGTGCATTATCCAGGTTTCAATGTAGGCAAATGGCCCTGAGCCACCTCTGTGATTTGGACTCAGAAAAGTGGAAGTGAGGGTAGGAGGGGTGATCTAAGTCCTGGGCCCAATTAAGAGATCAGATGGTGAAGGGTTTGGGGGCCCTTAAGGTAAGGAGGCCCGGGCTGATCCTACAGGCTGATATAAAGTCCTGTAACCCCATAGGCAATGTGCCAAGTCTGACAGGTTCCAGAGACACTGTTTTCCACAGTCATGGCCCAAAGGCTTACAGGTGAACAGACATCGGACCACTATGAGGACAGCACCCATTCAAGCATCTTCACCTATACCAACAGCAACAGCACCAGAGGTGAGCAACAGGTGCACTGAAGGTTCAGTCAGCAGGCCAGGTCTCTCCTTAAAGCTTCCTTAGAACCCAGGGTTGGCAACAACCTACTTTAGCATTGCTGGAGCCACCATTGTAGGAACAGGGACCTCAAGCCAAACTATCTAGAAAGCACACTTTCTGTACTCCATCTTCACAGTATTGTTTTCGTGCCTGTGGCTTCAATGAGACACAATACCTCTGTTTTCTGATGCCAAGGGGTTTGTTTTGTGCAAAGCTTCAAGTGTATATCAAAGTAATGGGAGAGTATCGTAAACTCAGCTTTTATCTGATTTCATCTGTGACCGTTCCAACCCCTTTCCTCCTGATTATTTTTATTTTAAAAATTGTACATTATATATGAGAGAGAATGTAGATAGATAGATGATATAGATAGATAGATAGATAGATAGATAGATAGATAGATAGATAGATAGACCGACAGACAGTTGCAAATAGACATCAGAGGACAACTTGGGAACATATGTGTAGAGAGGTCTGAGGATAACTTGGGGCTCAGTCCTCTTTCCAATATGTGAGGCCCAGGTTCAAACATCAAGCTTGACAACAAGCACCTTTACCTACTAAGCCATCTCACTGGCTCCTCCTGATTCCTGATTCCTAGACACAAATCTAGCACATCATATCCTTATTTATTTAAATTTTATTTTTTATTTATTCTTCACTCATATATTCCCCTCTCTCCACTCCTCCCAGTCTCTTTTCTCTAAGATGATAGGGCTCTACAAAACATAACCATGATGTCATCCTAATATCAAAAATCCAACAATGTTTACTGGATATTATGCATTATCTTAGTTGATGTTAGAAAGATCTTACTTTCAACTGATCATGGCAGCAGATGCTTGTATTTCCAGCACCTAGGAGATAGAAACAGAAAGATCAGAAAGGTACATATGGAGTTTGAGGCCAGTCTGTCGTACATGAAACCCTGTGTCAAAAAAGTAAATTATCCAGTAGTAATGGTGTATACCGTTAGTTCTAGCACTTGTGACATAGAGTTTGAGGCCAATTTGTTCCACATAGCAAGTTCCTGGCCAGCCAAGGCTACATAGTTCAAGTTCTCGGCTACACAGCTCTCAAGACTGTGTCAAAAAGAGATTATGTTTTATTTTGTTTTACATTCAAATTATGTTATTTATTTATCAGAGAAGGCATATTCCACAACACCCACATAGAATTCAGAACTTGTGAGATTAGTGAGTTCTCTTCCAGCATGCGTTTCATGAACCAAACTCAGATTGCCACTGAGTTCTATTGACAGTCCCATACGTGTTTGTTTCTTTGTTCTTTTGTTTTGTTTTGGTTTTGTTTCTGTGTTGAGTCAGAGTTTTCTTATGGTTCTGAAGCCATCCTGGAATTTATAGCCCAGGGTGTCCTTAAACTCATGATTTCCTGCCTCACCCTCCAGAGTACTGGGATTACAGGCATGTACTATGACCAGAAAAAAGTGTTTTATACTTTTTTTTTAAGTTGACTTGAATCAAGGCCCAAATGAAATGTACAGATTCATGTTGATTACTAGATCAAACCCAGTGCCTCATGTATCTACTTCCCCAACCCAATTGCTACATCTTTCATTTTCCTTGCACTTTAAAAAAAAATAACTCTTTTCCTTTGAGCTTTCCCTCCCTTCAAACATTGTTGGTGATAAGCCTATGATGTAACTTAACTTGCCCCTCTGAGTTGTCTTCATTATCACCTTTTTTCTGTAAATTAACAGTTGATCTGAAAGTCTGACTGATGTGAGAGACATCTTTTGGCAGAAGTAATAGAAATAAGTTCTGAGTCAGGAGCTTCTGAGCAAATCTTTATTGGGGCATCAGCTCAAGTAGAACACTCTCAACTTGAGCAGAAAGTACTCAGTATTGATAGAAAAAGAGGTCAGGCTGCTCTGCAGATGGAGGAAGAGAGGTAAGCTTTTCTTTGTTTGCTGGTCTAGCCTAAAGATTTTCTCCTGGCTATATAGCTTTGGTCTCAAAAGATGTTCTGTCTTTTATTTAAGACACTGGCTAATCTTAGAAATCTAGGTGCTGCAGAACTGAGTAGACTCTGACTCAAAGGTCAACGAAGTAAGAGGGGAGACAGATGAGTCAAGCTGCATCATCCCATCCCAGTCAAATGCTATCAGACACCTGCAGGCCAAAGTAAATATAACTATCAGCATAAGCAGCCTTCATGTCCCTGAACAGTAACCTAAGAAACTGTTACTATGACAACCCACACCTCAGAGTTGTTCTCTGAATTGAATGTAGTAGGGAATGACCTTCAGAATTAGTGATATTTGAGCTGAAGAAGTGAATGAGAGAGCACTTACTGCTCTTCTACAGCACCCAAATTCAAACCCCAGAACCCACATCAGGTGTCTCAGAACTGGAGTCTGTAATCCAGCTCCAGGGAATCTGGCACCTCTATCATCTGAGGATAAATCTTTAAAAAGAAGAAATAGCAATCTTGAAGTTAACTGAGAGCCAGCAAAGCTAAAGTTCTTATTTAGCTTTCTCTCAGTTGTTGGACCAACATCTAGCTGGAATCTTGTGTCTCAGTGATGACAACTTTCAGAAATATCTCTTGGGGAATCACAAGTTGCTGACACACAATACCTACACACATAAACAAAATATTTTAAAATCTTTTAACCTAACATTTGACATGTCTTTTTACACTTAGGATGTATGTCCTTAAGTTGTGTAGTTGAGACACTATGCTTTCGATCCCTGTCTTAAAGTAATGCTACTGAAACGATGTGCATTTAGGCTCATTTGTTTTGGTTTTTTTTTCTACTAACCAGAAATTACTTTTTAAAAGATAGATATGCACTAGCACACCTGGAAATCAGATGTTATATTTTAAGTTTAAATTTTAGGTCAGGCATAAGCTACTTTGCTTGTAATCCTAGTATTTAAATGGAGAGGCAGGTAAGTTCAAGGTCAGCTTGGTCCACAGATTAAGTTTCAGACCAGCCAGATCTACATAGCTAAACCCTGTCTCAAAATACACTCTATTTTATAATTTTGTAATATGTTGGTTATAAGGTTCCAAAGGAGGCAGGCATAGTGGTGCATACCTTTAATCCTAGCAATCAGGAGACAGAAGCAGGCAGATCTCTGTGATTTTGAGGCCAGCCTGGTCTACATAGCAAGTTCCAGCACATTGAAGGCTCAGTAGAGATAACTTATCCAATAAGTAAAGAAAAAATATTAAGTTTAAATTTATAATAATAGCAATGATAATGATGATGGTAGTGGTGGTGGTGGTGATGATGATTGTTCCAAAGGAAAATCTAGAACACAAGATAGATTTGAAGAAGTCTGGCTTCCATGACCCAATTGTTTCCTTTCCTGTATTTCTTACAACTTTTTTATATGGAAACTGAATTTTAATAACTTTTTCTTGCTTATTTCTTTATGAATATTGTTCAGGCAGGAAGGACAGGCTGCTCTGGTGTCATTGCTGCCTGGGCCTGGATACTTACTTCTCTTTGTTAGTGCTCTGCCTGGTTTGAAGTCTATCATCTAGAAGGGGCTCTGACTTAGAATCTATGACATTCAATTAATTGCTCTAACCTCTTTGCTTGTCTATGAACTAGAGATTCCAAATACCACTCAGTTCTCCCTTCTTTGCTCCAGTTAATCTGCAGTGTTTTCTCAGAGGAGATACATTGACAATATAAGGGTTCTCTGTTCTCAGGTCTATTAAAATCCCTATTACTTTATACTATTCCCTTCTGCAAAGAGACTAAGACTCTGTGAGTCTGGGGTTATCAATGGTCTGTTCTTACAGCTCATATTGGGGGTTCCTGGAAAGCTGTGCAGGGTTTCCTTTTAGAAACAAATAGGGCTTGTACACAGAGTGAAGCAGAAGTATCACAAGATGCAATTGTGCTGGGGGTGAGATTTACCTGTCCCTCCTAGTACAGCCAGAACAGCCCTGTTTTTCTTGAGCTATTTTGTTTTATGGGGTTTGGTGGGTTTCAGGGGGGGGTTGATGAGTTTTGTTTGCTTTTTGTTTTGTTTTTTAAAATGCATATACTAGAAAATTCTAGCAAGCACAGGTCTCTTCGTGTGTGTTTTCCTAATGCTGTGAAGCCTTATTATCCAATAACAGAGATTGGGGCCTTATCCAATTATTTTGGCAAAAGGCGGCAATGGCAAATGTTCCCCTTTTATAAGGACACCCATCCTACTGAATTAGGGCTCACCCTAACTACATGTATAGGGTTCACATAGAGCAAGGAAAAGTGGGGTCAAGATGCTGGTACAGCTGCATAAAGCTTTGTAAAACTCCTCCTGTATTTTGTACCTCTTGCCTTCAGGTCCCTTTGAAGGTCCCAATTATCACATTGCTCCCAGGTGGGTGTACCACCTCACCACTGCCTGGATGATTCTTGTTGTCGTTGCATCTGTCTTTACTAATGGACTTGTGCTGGCAGCCACCATGAGGTTCAAGAAGCTGCGACATCCTCTGAACTGGATTCTGGTGAACTTGGCAGTTGCTGACCTAGCAGAGACTATTATTGCCAGCACTATCTGTGTTGTGAACCAAATCTATGGCTACTTCGTGCTGGGCCACCCTCTGTGTGTCATAGAAGGCTACATGGTCTCATTGTGTGGTAAGCTGAAAGAAACACAACCTGATATGCCTAAAGTAAACCATACTGCAAACCCTGAGGTTCACAAATGGTGTTCATGTATGAGGCACAGTCTGAAGGGAGATACTCATGGTAGAAGCTGGATCCCAGTCAGCACAAGGGTTGGAGGACAGGTTTACAGGATTCTGAAGACTTCCATCTAAGCACACATTTTCAACTCAGTTTGCTTGAGTCCAATATCAATACAGGCTCTGATTCTATGTACCCAGTTTGGGACTGTGCGGCTCATGTGGAAAGAGATAGATATTGAGCCAGAGAATTCCAGAAACATATGAAAGACAGGATCTGGGCACCTTAAATAGACTCCTGCCTAATTCAGGGATATATGTGTTTTCATCCCTTCTCTCAGTCTGGTTAATGGCACTGGATGAGCTGTTCTCAGAGAAAAACAGTTCCCAGAGCTTTTTGAGATATTGACCAGATTCTAGACACTTTTCTTTACAACCATCACTACAACTAGTTGTCTATGATTTGCTTAGGTTAGGTAACTAAGGGCTGATGAGATGGTTCGAAAGGTAAAGAAGCTTTGCTGCCAAGCATGATGAGCTGTGTTTCATTCCTAGGACCCACATGTTAGAAGAAGAAAACCAACTCCCAGAAATTGTCCTCTAATCTCCATATATACACCATAGCTATACATACATACAAACCCTAAAAAGTAGTGGCTAAGAAGTACCAGTGTGCTAGGTTCTGTACCAGAGAGGGCCCAATAACCAGATGGGGACAACACAATTCCTCTGTTACTCCCTCTCTTACCTTATCTCTAAATGGACAAGAAGAGTCCAGGAGTAGTAGTCAGTCTGGAAGACAGGCTTTGCTGAGCATATATGAAAAGGGAAGGTTTGAATGCCATGCTTATAAGCAGACACTTTGAGAGGTCCAGACTTTGAGTGGGAGACCCACAAACGGGCATGGTTGGAAACCCACTTATCTAGCCGTATACCCAGCAGGCATCTATCAGTAACTGTCCCTGCTTTTGGTTCCCTCACTATTGTTTCTCCTTGCCTCTCATCCATTTGACAGATAAAGTTCAGACCAGAGGGAGTATGGGGTTATATCCCAAAAGCATAGGGGTAGTATAATCAGGAAAGATAAAGTAAACAAAATTTACCTCCCAGGTCCAAGTGCTTTCAGTTATAGAAGTGTACCTTGGCGGTTACATAGCCCTAAGTGGCATTCTCATGTCTGCCTCTGCCTCTGCCTCTGCCTCTGCTAGGCTTGCCTTTGTCCTTCTCACAGTGTATTTCTTGGTTTAATCAGGTGTCCAGTAGTCAGCATATTTTGGTGTCACAGGTGCCTTCACCCTCAGGAATGTTTACAGATGCATAAAATAAAATTCACAACATTACAAAGTTAACAATTATAGGACCCACATGTTAGAAGAAAATTGAGAAACAGTTATCAAAGTTTTAACTATCATTGACATAGTCTTTCATAAAAAATAAAAGTATTGTTGGGCAATGGTGGCACTCACTTTTAATCCCAGAACTCAGGAGACAGAGGCAGCCAGATCTCAGAGTTCGAGGCTAGCCTGGTCTACAGAGTGAATTCCAGGACAGCCAGGGCTACATAGTGAGACCCTGTCTCAAAAAAAAAAAAAAAAAGCAAAACCAAAACATATTAAACTATGGACTAAAATGGAGCTGGAGAGATGTCTTAGTAGTTAAGAGTATCAGTTGCTCTTCCAGAGGTCGTAGGTTCAATTATGTAGCACCCATATGAAAACTCACAACCACTTTGAACTCCAGTTCCAAGAGATATATCACCCTCTTCTGACTTTCATGGGCACTAGGCATAACATGCACTAGGCATACACAGGCACATATGCAGGTGAAACACTCATACACTCAAAATAAAAATAAGTACTTCTTTGAAATTCTTCACTAAAACATTGAACACTAAAACTAAAACAGTGTTCTGTACTAAAGTATTTCAACAAGGATCTGATTTGACTACTAATAAAAATCCAGTCAAGTGACAATGAGTAATAATGTAAGGTGATATGAGAATATCTGTCACTTTTCTATCTGGCTGAGTGAGTCAGAGGTATTACTAATACTGCCAAGTTCATAATAGAAGGTAATACAGAGTGTCCTTTGGAGGTTAGGTGAATGAAAAATGCTTTTCACCACCCTGGTTTGTGGGTCCCTGAAGCTTGTGTATACACCTTTGGGCATAAGACAGAGTAGGAACCTGTGCTACCCTCCAATTAGAGAGAATCTGAATGTCCCCAAACACTTAAAGAAACAGCAAATAAGCAGGAAGTGTACAGATTACATGTTCTGTTTCTTTGGAACAATAACACTTCAATATGGTCATGCCAGTATGGACATGTGTTTCCAGGAATTTCATCAATGACATCAGAGGAAGACAGTCTTAGAGACCAAGGGGACAAAAGGGTTTGCAGGGTCCCTATGGACAAGGCATCCAGCCATAGACCATTCTTGCCTTCTTTTTGGTGATGAGGTTTGCAAGCTGAAGTTGAGGAAAGAGAGCTATGAGAGTTATAAGTTACAAGTGTCGGGATTCTATGACTCAGTAACTAAACTGAGAACTAGGACATCCTGCTCAAGAGCACAAGCAACTATGATTAAAAGGAAGATGAGAGAAGACAGAGGAGAAGGCAAGTCATTGGGTTTAGCATGGAAGCAACATAGATGACCTTAAAGGAGATAGAGAAAGAAGGTGAGACACACATGTCATTAAAAATGGATTGAAAAATTATCCATTCACCAAGAGGTCCATGGTACTCTGTATCTAAAAACATTTCCAAGGATTTGGTGTGGCAGCTAGGAGTCTCAAAAGCTGACAGCCAGGAGAAGGAGGAAGCAGTATGAATAATCCTTTGTTTGGCTTAAAGCCTGGTCTATCTCATCTTCCCTGTAGGGATCACAGGCCTCTGGTCCCTGGCCATCATTTCCTGGGAGAGATGGCTGGTGGTCTGCAAGCCCTTTGGCAATGTGAGATTTGATGCTAAGCTGGCCACTGTGGGAATCGTCTTCTCCTGGGTCTGGGCTGCTGTGTGGACGGCCCCACCAATCTTTGGTTGGAGCAGGTAAGGGTGTAATGATGAAAGGTAGCTCCTGTAGGACCAAGTGTGGAAGGTCAGACTGTGATCTTCGGGGAAATCACTTCTGATTTCTGGGCCCATGTGGCTTCTTGCTTACAAGAAGGATGGAGGAAACTCTCCCCAGGCTCCCAATGAGACACAAACATGAATGCATGGATGTATTTGCCTACATCAAAAGAGGCCCTTGTAGATCACTCCCTAGACTATGAAAATGTTTATCTCAAGTATAAGAAGCTCACAAGAACACTCATTCTTTGGAGGGAAATACTCAAAACTGATGAGGCAATGATTTAGATGTTTGGCTGGGAGGAATGAGACATGAACAATTGATTTTACTGTTGTACATGACGTTCTCGAGTGTGTGTTCCTGTAGTATTGGACAAGGAATGTTATTTCTTTGGGAAGCTTGCATTATTCTGTGAAATAAGCCTTGCAAACAGCTTGTCTTTACCCAGAACCACAATGACTGCCAGTAATTAAGAATGCCCTAGTGCTAGTGCTGGTAGAGGCTTAGACTGGATTATTTCATTTTACTTTCCATGGCTACCCAGTGACATGCCCCTTCATTACAGCCCTGGCATAAACTGGCCTCATAAAAATTTCAGATATTCTTAGTTGTTTCTAAAAAGGAAAAGAAAGAGAAAGACTTCACTTCCTTATGAAAATATTCTAAAATCAAGTAGTGATAATTGCACAACCTTGGAAAAGTTTTGAATGTCATAATTGCAAATTTTATATTATGCATATATTGCCACAAAGAGAAAAGATGACATGAAGTGTATAAATGGACAAGAATTTACCAAAATCCTACTAGACAGTTGTAAGATGATTAGAATATTCTGGAAGTACAACACTGTGTAGATATGAAATGCTATTGACTTGTTTACTTCTAATTGGTTAATTTCTTCTCAATTTAAAAAACCCTCTCACTCAAGTCAGGGGTGTGCCTGGCTGGTTGGGGAGGTTACAGGTTGCCCCAGCTTGAATTAGGATGGGCTGCTGGCCCTTCTCTTTAGGTACTGGCCTTATGGCCTGAAGACATCCTGTGGCCCAGACGTGTTCAGCGGTACCTCGTACCCCGGGGTTCAGTCATATATGATGGTCCTCATGGTCACGTGCTGCATCTTCCCACTCAGCATCATCGTGCTCTGCTACCTCCAAGTGTGGCTGGCCATCCGAGCAGTAAGCCCTTTACCCTCCTGCCCTCATCCCAAACTGGCAAGATGTGTAGGCAAGCTCAGAGGCACACCTGGTAACTCTCCTGCCTCCACACTTCTCTGATCCCAAATCAATTAGTCCACCAGAGTCTCTTAAATGCACTCCCCCCTTTATTTTTGGAGACAAAGACTCAGTATGGAGTCCTGGCTGGCCTGAAATTTGCTATGTAGGTCAGGTTAGATTCAAATTCACAGAAATCTACTTGCCTCTGCCTCTTGAGTGTGTACCACCATGACTGGCTCAAACTTTTTTATCCCTGTGAGTCTTAGTCACTGTTCTATTGCTGTTAAGAGACACCATGAACAAGGCAACTCATAAAAAAGCATTTAATTGGGGGCTTGCTTACAGTTTCAGAGGCTTAGTCCATTATGATCATTGTGAGAAACAAAGGAATGCTGGCCTGCTGTAGGCTTTTGAAACCTCACCTCTAGTGACATACTTCTGCTAACAAAGCCAAACCTTCCAACAAGGCCACCTCTCTTAATCCTTCTTAAATAGTGCCATTCCCTGATGACTAAGCTTTCAAAAACCTATGGAGGGGGCATTCTTATTCAAACTACCACACCATATAAGCAGCTCCCATTCCTATATGAAAATATTAAAAACCAATGGTATGGGACAGAAGGTGTGGCTCAGTGGTAGAATATTTGCCTAGCATGTATTGAAGCCCTGGGTTCCATCCTAAGCACCAAATAAACTGTGAGTGGTGGCTCTTAGGCAGTGAAAGCAGAAGGCTCAAAAATGTTCAAGGTCATTCTCTGCTATATAGCAAATTTAAGGCCAGCCTGATAGCTACATTGAGTAAAGAGATGCAGGGAGTTCCTTTGGGGTATAAATTTGAAGTATTTTTACTATTTAAAAAGTATGTACAATATTTTTTATCATACTCTTTCCCCTCTCTCAACTCTTCTCAGATCCTCCCTACCAAACTTCATCTTCTCTCACACTCTCTGCAACCCCCTCAGGAAAATAAAAACACAAAACAAAGGTCAAAATAAATTAACAAGTAAAATTCATTAAGACAAAAATTACCCAAACAAAAAGTTCACAAAACAAACAAACAGAAAACAATCAAACAAACAAATAACAAACCAATTGTGGAGTCCATTTTGTGTTAGATGGCTACTCCCGGGCATGGGGCCTACCCTGGAGTGTGGCAGATATACCTAGTAACATTTGTTAGAGAAAATTGTTTTCCCCTTTCTCAGCAGGTATCAGTTGCAAATAGCTTCTTAGTTAGGGATGGAACTTTCTGTGCTGAAATTTTGTATGGTTTGAACTTTACAGGTGTTCTGTGTGCTGTTACAGCCCTTAATGCAGAAACGGAGTTAGAAATGTTGTAAGATTCATCCAGACACAACAGGACTGATATACACATAAATGAAGTTCTTGTAGTCTCAAAACCTGGCTTTCTTGTTCTCACTCCACTGAAATGGAAACTGACTGCCTGTCCATTCCTAGAGGACTCAGTAAGGGAGCAGAGCTGTCTGTGCCTCCCCCTGGCCCAGTACAGCCCGCCCAGGGAGCATAACCTACAGAGCACCTGCATCTCTTCCACAGGTGTCTTAGTTACTATTCTATTGCTGTGAAAAGACATCATGACCAAAGCAACTTAATTTTTTTTAAAAAGCATTTGATTAGGGGATGCTTACAATTTCAGAGGGTGAGTCCATGACAAATGTGATGGGAAGCATGGCAGCAAACAGTCAAGAATGGCACTGGAGCAATAGCTGAGAGCTTAATCCTGGTCTGTAAGTTGAAAGCAGAGATAGACTGACCCTGGCATGGGCTTTTAAAACTTCAAGGCTCACCCCTCATGAAGCACCTCCTTCAAGAAGGCCATACCACCTAATCTTCCAAAACAGTTTCATTGTCTAGAGACCAGACATTCAAATACATGAGCCTTTGGGGGCCATTCTCATTCAAACCACTACAATGAGGCTCTTGAGGAAGATCAAGAAGTGAACTCCAGAATGCCACTTGCCCCTAGAACTGCTCGACACTGTCCTGTGTCTGGTGCTCCATCTTAGGAAGTCAATTCTGTAATGAGTCTCTATCTCACAAACATCCCTATCCAGGCCAGGCTATTACTGGGGAGCTCCTACAAAAGATAAGAGTAAGAGAATGTGTAAGCTGGGTACAGTATGGTGAGAGCTCTGTGCTCCTGTAATGGTCTCCCTCCCCAGTATAATTTGTCTCTTTGTTAAACAACTCCCCTACCATTTACTTTGTGTACCATTTGTTAAGTGCCCCAGCACTGTGTAGCACAGGTGGCAGAAAGTCCCTTAAGGTGGTGCTTTACTTATATGAAGGTGCTTTGTGCTCACTCTTGCATGAGCAGTTATTTATAAGCTTTCTGGAGAAGACCATGAGCTCCACCAGGAGACACCATTTACTTTCATGTCTTGTAATGAAGGTTCAAATTGGCTCCTGGGTGGGTGGTCCCATATCAGAATCAATTCCCACAGTGTTTCCCTCCAGCTTCAGCAGTATTAGCTCTTGGCGAGCAGAGCTCATCACCGCCTTTCCAGCTCTTCCTGTATTATAGCCTTCCTGATTCCTTTTACAGTCATCTGTCATTAGTATGCCTTCCATGGCAGACAGTGGCTGTCCTCTAGCCTCTAGAAAACCTGGGGGAAGTATATGTATGGGTCTTGCATTGCCACTGGGTACCTGGCAATTACTATGCCTGGTTTAGTTAAAGCAAACATCACTTCTAGGGCAATA
Organism: Rhabdomys pumilio; assembly: GCA_030674055.1. Lineage (NCBI taxonomy): Eukaryota > Metazoa > Chordata > Mammalia > Rodentia > Muridae > Rhabdomys > Rhabdomys pumilio. The sequence continues at coordinate 1,337,534 of JANHMN010000005.1, read as the reverse complement.
TTCAGGACTCCAGACTCAAACCTGAGCATAAGACTAGATATTCTTGGAAGGGATCAGATACAGGCTAAACTCAGTCTCCTTGGTTCTCCTTCACAAGCTTCTGTGAAACTGTAAACAACAGCTTCAAAGGTCTGGTCTGAGGGTTGTCCTTGGCCAGGTCAGCCACTTGTCCCCACAAGGCCTACAAAAAGCCAGCTCCAGGACTACTCTGGCTCCCAAGTCAGGTCATTCTCTAACTTAGGGTGGGAGGCAGGATTGGGATACTAGGTGGACTATTTCCTATTCCCCATAGATCCCTAGATTTCCCTCTTCTTGCTAGTGTCCTAACTTGGTACCTGAGCAATACCAATAGTCCCTCCATATATAGAGGCCTATCTGAGTAATTCACCGTCCTTGTCTTCTTTAGGTGGCAAAGCAACAAAAAGAATCTGAGTCCACCCAGAAGGCAGAGAAGGAGGTGACACGCATGGTGGTGGTGATGGTCTTCGCATACTGCATCTGCTGGGGGCCCTATACTTTCTTTGCATGCTTTGCTACTGCCCACCCTGGCTATGCCTTCCACCCTCTTGTGGCCTCCATACCATCCTACTTTGCCAAAAGTGCCACTATCTACAACCCCATTATCTATGTCTTTATGAACCGGCAGGTAAGCAAAAGCTTGAGCAAATCAAACTCAAAATGACCAGAACTCAGAGAAGGTTCTTACCTAGAATCAAATCATCAATGAGAAAGCTTTATGGAGAACCTGAGAGTGGGAATTAATGATGATACTCAAAGTAAAATAAGTGTGGAAAGGCTCTATATGTGACCCACCCTGGCCAGACCTCAACTCAACAATGACCTCTGGTATCCTTGCAATATCTCCTCCTGAGTCTGGTACTTAAGAAAGTGTGGTGCACTGCAGGCTCTTCCCTTCTGATGACCCCACAACCGTGGACAAGAATCTTCTACAGGTGCTGCTAGAATTCCGATACACTAAGCATTCAGTGAATACACAATGATCCTAGCTAGGTCTGTTCCTCTTGGGTTTACAGATTCAACTGTAATTTTTTTTTTTTTTCATTTCAAACCTTGACTTTTTTTTTTTTTTTTTTTTTTTTTTTTTTTTTTTTTTTTTTTTTTTAGCTTTTCTTGGTTACACTAGCTGAGAGTTCAAGGGCTTTTACGAGCTCATGAATTAGTTTACAGTGAGCATGCTATGGCCTTACCCAAGGTCTTGTTTGATGGCAACCATTCTTAACTGCCCTATTGGACTTTGACAGAAGTAGCTCGTGGCTCTTAGAGCCCCCTAGTAGATTACAGGTGGACCTTCTGAGGCTCATCACCTTCTAAGTGCCATTTGCCTTCCTCTTTCTTGAATACATCATATGCACTTCATTAAGGAGCATCTACTGTGTGAGTTATTAGTAATCAGAAGTGTTCAATGGAGCCTCTCATTTCATCAGACTCAGTGAACCCTTCCAATTGATTCTTCTTTTCTCTCTTATCTTTCTTCCTCTGGTGCTTGGGATGGAACACAGGCTCTGGCATATGCCAGGCAAGTACTCTATCCCAGATCTCCTCTTCCAAAAAATTGAAAGCAGTCCTAGAAAGAAATCCTTGTGAAAGACAGAAAACAAGGGTAGGAACTGAAGCATATTCTTCTGGGCAGGTGCACAAATTTTGTTTCACTCATTCTGCTAAATTCCAAGAAAACTGGAGCAGGGAATTTCATTCTTGTTCACTGCTATATCTTTCCAGAATAGAGTTAGAGTCAGGCATAAAGTGAAAACTGAGTAGATCTGCCAGCTTTTCAGACAAATTCATGTTGTTATTCAGCCCGTCTCTGATGATCTCTATGTCAACACTTAAGTATTATCATTTTGAGGGTTTTAATGTTATAGGGAATGGAGTTAGCCACAAATAGAATGGAAATTTGGGGACACTTTTAGTTTGGGTTTTCAAAGCTTTGTAGTTAGGCTCCTTAGATGGTATTGGGTTTTTTGTTTGTTTGTTTGTTTTTTATTTTGTTTGTTTTGTTTGTCACTGCCTAAATATCCTGAAGCTATCACAACAAATTGCACAAACTTCATGGCTTAAAACAACAGAATTATAAGCTCCATGTAAGAGTACTTGCCTAGTATACACAAAGTCTTAGGCTAAATTCCTACCTCTACAACAAACAAACAAGAAAACAGAGTTGTAGAACAAAGGAAGTCAGGGCTAAGACATTAAGTTTCTCACAGTTTTAGAGGCCAGATGATACCTAAACCTCAGATTTCTGGCCAATGGAACTGAGAAACTTAATGTCTTAGCCCTGACTTCCTTTGTTCTACAACTAACAGGCATGCTGCTCACATAGCCCTTTTTCTGTATCTGTAGTGTTGTAGAAATTATTTAATCTCAACCCGGGGTTTCTACCCTGCCTTTGATCATTTAGTTCCTGAATAAAAATACACACAACCTTTATATTTACAATAAGCCTTAGACAGTACAAGATCTGGAGAGATGCCTAGCCTCTTTTTGATATTATCAACTATCCTATAGATAAACCCTAATTATTACTTACATAAACTTACTATGTTTCATCTGGACTGCTCTTAGCACCAATTGACCAGCCCTCAGGGCCACGTTTTCTTGACTCCTAACCCATGGTGGCCTCTCCTTCTTCCTCCTGCATTTTCTTCTTCCTCATGGTCCCTCTCCAACCCCCAAGCCCAGGAAACCTAAACCCCATCTATGTCATCTATTGGCTGTTGGCATTTTTATTTACCAATCATAAATAACTTGGGGCCAAGGTGTACATTCAGACTCTCATCTCTGTGAAAACCAGATCTTGGGGGCCTGCACTTAGCATTACAATAGATAACAAAAGACCAAACCTCAGCAATGCCCCTTTTAGTTCAATAAAAGGTTCTTTTCTCTCACATACAATTGAATACAATTATAAAAATTATGAAAATTATAAGGTATAGTATACACTTATAAACATCCAGTCCATTATATTTGGCAATTTAGATAAAGTATTTTATCATTTATCCTAATTTAATGAGTTTACAATCCTGTACCTCAATCATGTTTGATTTTAACTTATATAACCATATGAAAACCATCCTTTTACATCTAGAACACTTCTTTAACACTAAACAACTTAAGTTCAATTGTGAGACTATAACTAGTCTTCAACCCTGTCAAAGATTTAAGAAGGAATATATATATGAGTATGCAGGAATGTAGCTTCCAAATTTAAACACTTGGCAGAGACAGCTGACTGCCTGGACAGTCCTCAATATTCCTTATAATATTGAAGCATCTATCTTCAGCATTCTGGTCCAGAACATCTGACAGACCTTAAGTGAAGCATGAATTATGAAGAACAAGCTTACCCTGTCTTGGCAGAGTTTAGCAGTCAACTGTGTCCATTTGTCCTTTTTGGACAGCATTCTGTTTGTAGATAAAATTAGGTCATTTCATTCCCAGGGGCTAACTTGCCACAGTTGAAGCAACTCCACATGGAGGTATTGATGCTCATCACCTTCCTTAAAGTGGAATGGGGGTACTCTTAGGAGTAGACATGTCTCATAGTCAAAAGATCTTATAATAATGAAATAACATTAAATGCCATATTCTGTGGATCTTTGATGATTTTGAGCTATTTGGGCTAAACATTGATTTTTTTTTTTAGCTATTTACTATTTGAATAATCTTGAAAACATTTTATTGTAATTATATAAATTAGAATCTAACATGACCATGAATTTGACTATCTGACTAACTTACATTACTTAATTATTCTAAACAGTTTGCAGTAGCAGCTATTAAAAGAATTGAGTCTAAGCCTTGTATTCTTAAATGAGTTGCATAGGCACAATGCCTATCTAAGAGTGACAAAATTAATTTTAAATTTCATACCAACATACAAAGATTTATTCCAATGAAACCTTAAACTGTATAAATATACAATTCTGTACCAATGTAAGAAGATACAACTTCAATTCTGTATCAGAATATAAAGATTTATACCAATGTAAGATTATGGCTATAAAATGCTTTAGCAGTAAATTTAATAATCCATCCACATTTGTCTAATTTGCTATAATATTACTATATTCCCCTTTTTTCTATTCAACCCCTTTCCCTTTACCTAAAAAAGACAGGATAGAGAAGAGGAAAGGAGAGATATAAATCCCTGAATCTAAGATTTCTTTTAGTTTCCTCCCTGTCCAAAACTATAATTATTTGTAAATTATTCCTTAAAATGACAACATATATATAATTCATAAAATGATGAAAACCATCCACCTCAATTTAAGAGATTAGGAAGATGATCTTCTTATGGTTGCTTCTTGCATAATTGGGGTAAAGAATTCCTGCTTGGGGCCCAAGGGAAAAAATAGTCAGTTTTTAAAAAGCTAGCTGTAGCATTTTTGCCCAGTTTCTGCATTATCCAGTCTCAGTGTCGTCTGTCCAGTCTCTGTGTTGTCTTTCCAGTCTATGTATTGACTGTCAAGTCTTTGTGTGATCAATCACTTGGGCTAGCCCTTTTGAAGTTGATTTGCATGCATATTTTGGAGAAATCAGTAACTGAGACAGTCTACGGAGAGTGAATCACCTGGGCTGCTTGTGCTGTGAAGACATTCATGTCTCATCTGATAGGTTTTCCCAGGTCAGATCTAATTTTTATAAGTTTTGTTGGTAACCATGTTTTTTCATTCCATGTAGATACATAAGCATAATCACATATCCAACTTGAAACTACTGCAAGTTTCCATCCTAATGTCAACATAGTCTTATGGTATATTGGTTGGCCTAGTTCCTCAGTTTTTTTCGGTAACCCAATGTCAGCTACTGTTGTTCCTTTTTCACCAACATTAAGAAAATTGACAATTAACAAAGCATTATTTAGTCTGTTCCTGGAAGGTTTCCTTCTCCCTTTTTGTTTAATAAGCAGCTCTTTTAAGGTACAATTGGCTCGTTCTGTAGCTCCTTGTCGTTTGTGATGATGTGGTATACCAGTAAGATGCTTTACATTATAATATGCAAAGAATTGCTTCATCTTATTGGATATATATGTGGGAACATTTTCGGTTTTGGTTTGTGCAGGTAGCCTCATAATTGCCATTATTTCCAATAAATGTGTAATTACACAGTCAGCCTTTTCAGAACTTAAAGCAGTTGCCCATTGAAATCCTGAGTATGTGTCAATGGTATGGTGTATATACTTTTGTTTTTCAAGTTCTGCAAAATGAAAAACATCCATCTACCAAATGTCATTTCTTTTGGTACCCTTAGGGTTACTACCAGCAGGTTTGGTTGTATAAAGAACATGTAGAACTTTTGGTAACAAGACATCACTTGTTGCCACATGATGGAAATTTTCTTCTTTAAACCTTTCCCATTAACATGTTTCTCATGAAATTTTAAGGCTTCTAACACATTTCCTATTAGTAATTGGCCAGTTTCATCATTTCCTTGTGCTAATGGACCAGGCAAAAGTGTATGAGAGCGAATATGAGTATAAGTAATATATAATGGATAGTTTCTACTTCTAATGACTTGTTGAAATTGTATAAATAGTGAAGTTAATTCTGAGTTAGGTACAAACTCAGCTGTCTCTATATGCAAAACAACTGTGTCTGCATATAAAGAATCAGTAATCATATTAAGAGATTCAGAACAATCTAATAATACCTTAAGGATAGCATACAATTCTGATTTTTGAACCAATGTATATGGACTGTTGAATTGGATGATTCAGACCTCCTCCATCCATATGTGTAAATAATGAGCTGAGCTTTCCCCATCCCACTCATAATATTCTTAATGGGAGAAGGGAAGGTGTACATCCACAAAGTGACCATACAGCCCAAGCTTCACCTTTAGCACAGTGCACTACTCCTTTCTGCTTTGCTGAATAATGTTTTTTTTTGTTTGTTTTTTTGTTTTTTTGTTTTTTTGTTTTTTTTTTGTCCTTCCAGTTTCGAAACTGCATCTTACAGCTCTTTGGAAAGAAGGTTGATGATAGCTCTGAACTTTCCAGCACCTCCAAGACAGAAGTCTCATCTGTCTCTTCAGTGTCACCTGCATAAAGTCTGCCTCCAACCTGTCCCATCTGCCAAAGCTGTGGCCACCTCTTACCTCCCTTCTCATCCATTCTTGTGAAATAAACATAATTTCTCCTTGCTCAAACCAACAAAGTCCCAAGACATGTCTACAATTTGAGGTTATCTAAGTTGCTTGGTGTTCAGGCACCAGACCTGGAGGAAATACAATGTAGGCAAAGAGACCAGAACATACGTTTTTTTTTTCCACTTTTAATCCAGTCCCCGTGTCTGTAGATATTATGAAAAAAGCATGAAAAACTGGAAGGAGAAGGCAAGTTGGCATCTGCATGTATCTCACTGGGCTTGCAGTTACAGAATTAAGAAAATGAGAGTAACAAGGTAGTTTTCTAAGAGGTCTTACTGGGTGCCCGCAACAACTGAAAGGAAGGAAGAAATTCAGATGAATGGCACTTCTTGACCCTCAGTGTCTATCTGATGGAGGCTTAGCATCCTTTAAGTCTGGTCTCCACTTAAAGGGGATCCAGGCCTGCCAGTCAATAATAGAGATGATATGCCGCTTCTGCCAGGCCAAGGTCCCAAGACCAATGATCATAAATACAATGAAGATGCGCAGGCGTGAGTTGAGCAAGGGCAAGGGGCAAGAACACAATGTAGAGACCATGACCAAAAGGATAGTAGTCAGAGTGAGAAGCAGGCTTATGAATCTGAACAAAAAGTCCTTGGGACGGGTTCTGAGGCTAGCCATCATCTCCAGTTGAGTAGCTTGCTGTAGAGTTTCTAGCTTGGTTATTCTGCTCTTGAAAGTCTCCATTACATCCTGCAGGGAACATACACACATATACTCACCAGAAGTCAGACAGAAATGTGCTTATCTAATCTAGTAATTTATTTGCCTAGGGGTGTTCAAGAAGTACTGTTAAGATGTTTTTCTGTTTTTTCCTTCCTTGTTTATTTATTTATTTAAGACAAGATCTCATTGTATGGTTCCAGCTGGCCTGAAACTTGTTAGATAGACCAGGCTGTTCTCAAACTCACAGAGATCTATCTGCCTCTGCCTCCCAAATCCTGGGATTAAAGGCATGTGCCATCATACCTGATGAGTTGAATCTTTTAGGAGAGATGGGAAGAACCTGTTGGATATGCACAGCAGAGACAGACAGTTGCTGTGGAATGATGGGCACTTCTTGGCCCTCAGTGTCTATCTGATGGAAGTTTAGCATCCTTTAAGTCTGGTCTCCACTTAAAGGGGATCCAGGCCTGCAGGTCAATAATAGAGATGACATGCCTCTTCTGCCAGGCCAGGTCCCAAGCCCAATGATTTATAGGTCACAGACTCGGGGTATAGCTTAGTGATTGCCCCTACAAGAGAAGAACCACTGTCCAAAGTCTCCAAAGCACCTTGGCTGCATGGTAAGGAGTGGAGCTCACACAGAAATGCAGGGTAGACACTGCTGACTCCAAAGCAAAGGTGCAGGTTACTATTGTACCATCAGGCCAGACACAGGCTGAGGGGTCCCAGTGAGAACTATCTACTGCTGGGACTGAGGACCTAGGTGAAAAAGGTCTAACCAGGAACAGGAGTAGGAGCTATGAGTATGGAAAGGATAAAGGGGCAGGAAGCTAGACCCCAAGAAGAGATTCCCAAAGGCTTTCTCTCTACTAGCAATGCAAACATCCCAGCATCCCTTGGGCTTATCAGGCCTCACCCCTGATTTATAGGTTACAGACTCCGGGGTATGGCTCAGTGATTGCCTCTACAATATGAGAACTACTGTCCAAAGTCTCCAAAGCACCTTGGCTGCATGGTAAGGAGTGGAGATCACACAGGCATGCAGGGTGAACACTGCTGACTCTAAAGCAAAGGTGCCGGTTACTATTGTACCATCAGGCCAGACACAGTTATATCTTCTCTTACCTTGGCTTGGGCACATCCAAATTAGATCTATTGATCCCCACATACTTCTCACTAGTCCTTTCTCCCCAATGCCCTCACCCATATTTCCTTGGCTCTTTCATAGGACAAATAGGCCATTTTCTCTTCAGTGCATGCCAGATGCTGTTTGAGGTGGCAAATATCATCCAGGTATCTTTGCAAGTGATCATTCACCTGTTCTTCCATCAGTGATTGTCTAGGATACAAGAGAGAAAGTAACATTCCCTCTGTACCCTTACTCAGAGCTCATGCTGGCAGTGAGTACCCTGAAGCTGAATTTACTAACAACAACAACAACACACACACACACACACACACACACACACACACACACGCGCGCGCGCGCGCGCGCGCACACACACACACACGCACACGCACACGCACACACCCCTAGGATTCTGTCAAAGGGGGCTGAATCCTCTACCTCTGCCTGGGAATACTTACACTAATAGATCTTATTAACAATTATTCTTTACTAACTATTTTACCAAGTGTGTAATATACTAGAAAGTATAGAAATTTTAAGCTACCTATATATGCTATCAAATCCCCCAAATGCTCCCAGGAACAGTGTTGAGGATGCAGTAGTTACTACATAAATGAATCTTTATTATAAAGACTACATTGTTTAAAGTTCCATTTGTATGCAATCCATAAACATGAGTCATATGAGTGGGTGCCAGGAATTGGGAATCAGGAGTGATAAGTAATGACTGCTAGTAGGGTTTATTGTTTCAGGGATGATAAAATGTAAGATTGAATAGTAGATTAACTCTGAATATACTAAGACCCCACTAAAATTGTACGCCTTGGTGGGGAGATAGAATCTCACATTGTAGCCCAAGCTAGCTTTGAACTTGTGATCTTCCTGCTTCTGCTTCCTGAGTGCTGGGATTGCAGGCATGTGCCACTAGACCAAGCTAGACTGTATTCTTTAAATGAGTAAAATGAATGTGATGTGAATTATAACTCAATAAAGTTATTTAAATAAAAGCAAACACTGGGTTGTATTAACAGTATCACAACTCAGTAAATTTAATGAAAATCATGGAAATGCTATTAAAATGGTGAATTTCATGACGTGTAAATTAAATCTCAACCCAGATGTTGAAAAATATAAGCAAAATATAGTACCTCTTGTATATATGAACACAAATAAAGTATTATAACATGCATGGAAAAGATTAACACCTCAATGAGGGTAGTGAGGTCAAACAAAGGGCCGGGAGTAAGAGGTATGACGAGAGTGCCTCTGAATCTCTGTGTGAATGCATACATGCTTAAGTGTGTTACTGAGTGTGTGTGTGTGTGTGTGTGTGTGTGTGTGTGTGTGTGTGTGTGTTACTAAGTTTGAAACCTGTAGTAGCCTCGTACATACTAGGCAAACACTTGACTAGTCCATACAACTGAATCTTTTGAAGTTTTATTTCTTTTTTTTATTTCATTTTTATTTTTTTATTGGATATTTTATTTACATTTCAGATGCCAATCCCTTTCCCCATTTCCCCTCCTTAGAAAACCGCTATCCCGTGACCCCCCCTTTCCCATTTGGCTTTTATACAATTTTTTTAAAATGTTAATCAAGGGTTTTATAAGTATGGTAATGCTCAATCAGAAGTGTAACCTAATACCCAACCTAGCTATGTAAACTATTTTTGACTAGTGGAGACACGTGAACTTCTGCCTCCATGTCCCCTCTCTATTTCTCTCTCTTTTTCTCTCTCATTACCTAGCTTCTCATCTACTTCATCTTCTCCTCTCCTTACTCCATCTTTTCCTCTCGGTGCTGCTTTCCCCTTAGCTCCTCCTACATATTACCCTTCCTGTTAAAATAAAGCTTTTCTCTCAGAATACAATTAGAGCATAATTATTCCTATTTGTACCAGTGAGGTACAAGATAGTCTTAATACCCGGTCCATCCTTTTGTTGACTAGCCAGAACCTCTGCCGTCTCTCTTGACTAGAACACTTAGTTTTGAACCTGGCTTTTTCTTGGCTTTAGAATGAATGTTAGCTGAGAACCCTCCACTCAGATCTTTTCTCTCAAGGTAAATAGCCTGGATTGGCTATGAGTCTATAGGTCTTCAATGCCGTCAGAAATCCAGAATGACTAAATTAACTGAATTTATGGGAAGCACTAAGCATAGCTTCTAAAACTTAGCCAATTTATAGAGACCGCTGAACACCTGGACAACCCTTATACTGCCGAACGTTGGAGCATCAAATCTTCAGCCTTCTGGCCCAAACTCATCTGACAGACCTTAGTGCTGCAGAATTATTAAGGGCTGGTTACTCTGTCTAGGCAGATATAATCAGTCGACTATTCTGCAAGTGTGTCCTTTTCTGGACAGTAATTTGTCTGTAGATGGAGAGAGGCAATTCTTGCCTGGTGGCTGTCTCACCACAACTGGAGTAACTCCAAAGATGCTCAATTTCTTCTTAGAATCCAAGACAGGAAGCTATCAGGAGCAGACAGGTCTCTAATCAAAATTTACACAATATCTTTCCACAAATCCACCAATACAAAGGATAATAGCAGGAAAGCTTTAATACAAGGAGGGAAATTATACCCTAGAAAGAGCAAGAAAGTAACACTCTCCCAACAAATCCAAAAGAAGATAGCCACACAAAGATAATTCCACCTCTAATAACAAAAATAACAGGAAACAACAATCTCCTCTCCTTAATATTTCTTAACATCAATGGACTCAATTCCCCAATTAAAAGACATAGGCTAATGGACTGGATACGTAAACAGGACCCAGCATTTTGCTGCACACAGGAAACCCACCTCAGTGACAAAGACAGACTCTACGTTAGAGTAAAAGGCTGGAAAACAATTTTTCAAGCAAATGGTCCTAAGAAACAAGCTGAAGTAGCCATTCTAAAATCTCCATCCCAAGAACACAAAAGGCTCCACCTGTATAGGTAGTTGAGGGTGGCCTTGCCAAGCATCAGTGGAAGTGGACAGCCTTGGTACCTGAAAGTTTGGATTCCCTAGTATTGGGAAATTTCAAGAGCAAGGAGGTGGGAATGGGAGGATGGTGGGAGCCCACCCTCATAGTAATTGGAGGAGGAGGGATGGGGTAAGGGGCTAGGCATCAGTGAAATTGGAAGGCCTTGGTGCCTGAAAGTTTGGATTCCCTAGTGTTGGGGAATTTGAGAGCGGGGAGGTGGAAATGGGAGGATGGTGGGAGCACACCCTCATAGAAACTCCCAGAATTATATGGATTAGACATGACAGAGACAGGCTGCCAGAAGATTAGATTCCAGAATTCAAACAAAAAATTACTAAATTTTGTTTTACTAAAATTTGTACTAAAATTTAGTAATTTTTTATTAAATTACTAAAATTTGTTTTGAGAATTGTATATTGCAGAATACACAGCCTTGGTGTATCTACTCATCAAGCAAGCTGAGCAGACCTGCTCAAAACTCTGATGTACTGGAATTCCAGCTGGATGCAGTGAAGACACAGTGTCAGAGGCTTATTAACTTACTCTTCCCCCGCCCCTCTTCTAATATCTCAACACCCATAATCAGCTTGAAGAAGTTAATGAAGAGTCAGCGCCCCTATTCCCTGGGTTTGGGGACTGAGGTGGTTAATATTGGGCTGTCTTTCTAGGAAAAAGTAGTGGTTTTGTTGGAACAGGGAGGATTAGCTAGGATTTATTGCATAGCCATAACCTATTGGTAGAAATATGTATAATTGTTATCAAGATGAAGTTATAATTTCTTAAGTGGTATAAAATTTACTTTGATTTCAAATTTAAGGTTTTCATTGGTAAAAGCTTCTTATTGATATAAAAGTGAGATGAATATTGTTACTCTCATAGGCATTGTGCCTGTATAACACATTTAGGAATACAAGGCTTAGACCCAGTCCTTCTTTAACTTTTTTAACTGATTTGAGATGGTTAGCCTGTGAGTGAAGGGCCTATAGCAAATTCATGGCTTTGAGTTTATTGTTAGGGTGTTTTCTATATTTTCTTTAGAAATAGCTGAGAGGAGATAACAGACAACAGTCCAGATTACCTTACATAGCTGGTTTTCAAAACATCAGAAGTCCACAGAATTGACGTTACAAACATTTCTGTATTAATGTTCATTTTGATTAGAGACCTGTCTGCTCCTGACAGCTTCCTGTCTTGGATTCTAAGAAGAAATTGAGCATCTTTGGAGTTACTCCAGTTGTGGTGAGACAGCCACTAGGCAAGAATTGCTTCTTTTCATCTGCAGACAAATTACTGTCCAGAATAGAACACACTTGCGGGACAGTCAACTGATTATATCTGCCAAGACAGAGTAATCAGACCTTAATAATTCTGCATCACTAGGTCTGTCAGATGATCCTGGGCCAGAAGGCTGAAGATCTGAGGCTCCAATGTTTTGTAGTATAGGGACTGTCCAGGTGTTCAGCGGTCTCTATAATTTGGCTAAGTTTTAGAAGCTATGCTTTGTGCTTCCCATAATTTCAGTTAAGTCAGTCATTCTGGGTTTCTGATGGGGTTAAAGACTTATAGTCTCATAACCAATCCCAGCTATTTACTTTGAGGGAAAAGATTTGGGAGGATGGTTTTTAGCTGACATTCATTCTAAAGCCAAGAAAAAAGCCAGGTTCAGAACTAAGTCTTTTAGTTAGGAGAGATAGATGACAGAGGTTCTGGTTAGTCAACAAAATGATGGACTGGTATTAGGTCTATCTTGCACCTTACTGACACAAATTGGTATAGTTATGCTCTAATTGTATTTTGAGAGAAAAGTTTTATTTTAACAGGAAGGGTGATATGTAGGAGGAGTACGGAAAGGAAAAGGAGGAATAAAGAGAGGAGGAGAAGGAGAGGAGGAGCTAGATGATGAGAGAAAGAGTGTGTGTGGGGGGGAGCGGACATGGAGGTGGATGTTCACATGTCTCTGCCAGTCAAAGATAGTTGATTTATCTAGGTTGGGTATTGGATTACACTTCTGATTATATTGGCATTTTATTATTGGGCATTACCAAACTTATAAAGCCTTTGATTAACATTAAAAAAATTGTATAAAAGCAAAAAGGAGAAGGGGGCATGAGATATGGGTTTTCTAGGGAGGGGAAATGGGGAAAGGGGATGGCATCTGAAATGTAAATAAAATATCTAATAAAAATAAATTTAAAAAAGTTATTTGAATTGAGAAAAACTAAGAAGTCTTAATGGAAATGAGTATAAAGAGAACAGTGAGCTAAAACAGGAAAAAATTGGGATAGTCAATTTAAATTGTACACTGTCCTTACTGCTAATAATGCAATGCAGCAGACGTGAAAGCTATTTTTCCTTCTTTTTATTTTTGTTATTTTATTTATTTACATTTCAAATATTGTTTCCCCCCCCCCCAATCCTGGTGCTCCCTCCATGAGCATCCCACCACATCTCCCCTTCATTTCTAAGAGGGTGCTCCCCTACCCACCCATTCTCCACCTCACTCCTCTAGCATGCCCCTTTCTCTAGGTCATCAAGCCTCCACAGGATCAAGTGCCTCCTCTCCCACTGAGGCCTGGAGAGATGGCTCAGCCATTAAAGTCTAGGCTCACAACCGAAACTTATTTCTTTTAAGATTAAAGTTTTCCTGGTGCTGGATCATCTCCTCTAAACTTGTTAACCTTTAATTATATAGAATGTGTGAAGTTTGAATGCATATGAATGACTTAATTTTAATTTGACCCAAAGAAGCAAGGACAAATCTAAAGTAGTCTATGAGCTTTAGAAGCCTCAAGTCTGGGGTTAAGAAAGAATGTAAATAGAATTTGGGGTAGTTTGGTTTAGAAGGTAATTGGAATAGATCTTTGGATTTCCTAGTTTGCAGAAATTTGTAATAAAGGCAATCTTGTTATCTTAATTTTTAGTAATAAGTACACAGAACAGATTAAAATGAACCATTGGCATTCGGGGATTGTTTTTACATGTGTATGTGTGGGCATGCACATTCTAGTGCATCTGGAGGTCAAAATAACTTGTCAGTATTTCTCCACCCATGAGATCAAACTCAGGTTGTCAGGCCACCAGACTTGGTGGCAAGCACCTTTAACTACTGAGCCATGTAGTCCCCCTCCATAGTTAAATATCCCAACTAGTGAGAACAGGATAAATGTACAACAAAGACATATTCCTAAGAAAGTCCCCTGTCCCTAATTATTCCTGATTGGTGAAATAATTTGGTACATGCAAGTGTTTGTGGATTTCAGGCTTAAAACGTCTATAGAATTCTAGCTGGGGGTTGCAGTTCAGCTCCCCAGTATGGACTACATCCCAGATTGATCAGTCTTGGTGGGTGTGGTCAATAAAACATCCCTGTTTGACTGAGATTGGTGTCTGAGTGGTTTGCATGATGATTCCCAGACCCCAACAGTTATAGACTGTAGCAGGATACTTATTCTGCTACATTGTATTTGCAGTGGAACTCAGTGATTAGGCAGTAGAAGAGGAGGTGGAGCTGGGAGAGAAAGAGAGAAAGGAGAGGGAGAAAAGAGAGGAAGGGGAGGAGAAGAAGGAGGTGATCAGCTATGGAGAACCACAGATGGGTCGAAAGCTGTCCTGGGTAGCAACTTCTATCAAAAGGTTAGATATTGGGTAACAACTCTAATTGCGTGGGCATCTTGGTGATTGAGCATTTCTAAATATACAAATCCTTTAGATAACCATTAAGCTTTAAGAGTCTCATTTCTACTAGCTACTGTGAGGATGGCAGGTTTTGTCTGGGGTTCAGCTGAGCTTTGTGGATGCAGCATGGTGGATTGGCAGAGCCATCCCTCACACTGGCATCCTGTGAGTGCCAGGGCCTGTGCCTCTAGCTAGCCAGAGCCCTGGTCAGAGCCGAGGAGCAGCAGGAATTTGGTGGCTACCCAGGAACAAGCCAGATCAATTGCTGTTTTCTAAACATTATCCTTATAATAGACATCTGATATATATATATTGGTTTTTCGAGACAGGGTTTCTCTGTGTAGCCCTGGCTGTCCTGGAACTCACTCTGTAGACCAGGCTGGCCTTGAACTCAGAAATCCACCTGCCTCTGCCTCCCAAGTGCTGGGATTAAAGGCGTGCGCCACCACCGCCCGGCTAACATCTGATATTTTTTGACAAAAAAATGTAAGTGTGTGTGTGTGTGTGTGTGTGTGTGTGTGTGTGTTAGAGAAAAAGTGTCTCTTCAACAAATGGTGCTGTGAACACCAGAATAATGGAACTTAGTTCCTATCTATCACTCAATTAAAAAAAAAATCTATCTCACATGGATCAAAAGTCATAATGTAAGACCTGAAATGCTGAAATTATAAAAAGAGAGGGTAGAAAAATGCTTTAAGATAATAGGCATAGACGTGCAGTAGAGGTTGAGCCCCTCTCGCACACGAGGTACTCGTGTCCTGGTTTCAGCATTTGCAGTGAAGATGTCCCACCCATCCCCAGCAGCCAAGCCCTCCAATTCCAAGAACCCGTGAGTCTTCTTTGATGTGGACATTGGTGGGGAGCAAGTTGGATGAATTGTTTTAGAATTGTTTGCAGATATTGTTCCCAAAACTGCAGAAATTTTTCATGCATTGTGTACAGGAGAAAAAGGAACTGGAGCCACAACTGGGAAACCTCTCTATTTTAAAGGATGCCCTTTCCACCGAATTATTAAGAAATTTATGATTCAGAGTGGAGACTTCTCAAATCAGAATGGGACAGGTGGAGAAAGTATTTATGGTGAAAAATTTGAAGATGAAAAGTTTCATTATAAGCATGATCGAGAGGGTTTGCTGAGCATGGCAAATGCAGGCCCCAATACGAATGGTTCTCAGTTCTTTATCACAACAGTTCCAACTCCTCATTTGGATGGGAAACATGTGGTATTTGGTCAGGTAATAAAAAGACTCAGTGTGGCAAGGATGCTTGAAAATGTTGAAGTGAATGGTGAAAAACCTGCCAAACTGTGTCATTGCAGAATGTGGAGAATTGAAACAAAGGAATGACTGGAGAATATTCCCCAAAGATGGCTCTGGAGATAGTCATCCAGGTTTCCCTGAGGATGCAGATATAGATTTAAAAGATGTAGATAAAATTTTATTAATACCTGAAGACTTAAAAAAAATTGGAAATACTGTTTTCAAGTCTCAGAACTGGGAGATGGCTATTAAAAAAATATGCGAAGGTTTTAAGGTACGTGGATAGTTCAAAGGCTGTTATTGAGAAAGCAGATATACCCAGACTGCAACCTATAGCCTTAAGTTGTGGGATGAATATTGGTGCTTGTAAATTGAAGATGTCAAATTGGCAGGGGGCAATTGACAGTTGCCTGGAGGCTCTTGAAATGAACCCTTCGAATACTAAAGCACTATACCGAAAAGCGCAAGAATGGCAAGGATTAAAAGAATATGATCAAGCATTGGCTGATCTTAAGAATTCACAGGAGATAGCCCCAGGAGATAAAGCTATCCAGGCAGAATTGCTTAAAGTCAAACAAATGATAAAGGCACAGAAAGATAAAGAGAAGGCCGTGTATGCAAAAATGTTTGCTTAATAAGAATTAAACTCTCCTTAACTATTAAACATTGATTATAAAAAGGACAATGTATATTACTGTCTACATGATCCCTGATGCATTTCCCTTGATCTTTGTCATTGTTTACATAGCAGTGCTGACATAGGTTCCTTCTTAATAAAGTGTTGCCAAAAAAAAAAAAAAAAAAGATAATAGGCATAGTCAAGGACTTTCTGAATAAGACTGCCAAGTCTTGCTCAGCCATGTAAGGAATGGAATGACATGGTTCCCACCCCTAGAAGAGAGCCAGGAGGGCATGGACCTCCTTGAGTATTGATGGTTACAGTAGGCATATGACTTGTTTGTATGATAATGTACATAATTTCATGCTCCTCCTTCAAGGAATGTCCTTTCTGCCAAGGTTAATGACTCCATGATAATCAGAAACAGCAATGCAGACTGAGGTGAGAGTGTGGCTAATGTCTCAGCAAAATAGTAAATTTTCCCTAAGGCTGTGGGAAAGAACTCTAAAAGCATAAGTTCAAAAATATATAATTTCTCAACTATGCAATATATAAAGATGCAATATGAATTGTATGAGGGGCTTCTCAGACCAAGAAAAAAAAGAGGCAACTGCACTATGAACCAGCTTGTCAGAAAGATACCAAGGAAGGAGAAAAACAGATTTAAGGGTTGATGATCGAAGGACAAGATCCCACCGAGCTATCTTATTGTCTGTGCCCGTGCTTGCTCTCTTTCTAAGAGTCAAGGGGCTGGGGTCATGAGATGATGATTCATGGGATAATCAAATGGGAACCTGGGCTCTCGTCTTCTGACTGGAACCATGGAGGTTGTTCCAGAGAAGAAAAAGAAGGCTGCCACTGCCAGAAACCCTTAAGAAAAAGGTTCCTGCTGTGCCAGAAACCCTTAAGAAAAAACGAAGGAATTTTGCAGAGTTGAAGGTGAAGCACCTGAGGAAGATGTTTGCCCTGAAGACACTGTGAAAGGCAAGGAGGAAGCTCATTCATGAGAAGGGAAAGCACTATCACAGGAGTACAAGCAGATGTACTGAACTGAGATTTGCATGGCCAGGATGCTAAGGAAAGCTGGGAGCTTCTATGTGCGGGCAGAACCAAAATTGGCATTTGTCATCAGAATCCGAGGTATCAATGGAGTACACCCAAAAGTCCGACAGGTATTGCAGCTTCTTTGTCTTCAACAGCTCTTCAACGGCACCTTTGTTAAGCTCAACAGGGCTTCAGTTAACATGCTGAGGATTGTAGAACCATACATTGCATGGGGGTACCCCAACTGGAAGTCAGTAACCGAGCTCATCTACAAGCGATGCTATGGCAAAATCAATAAGAAGTGGACTGCCTTGACAGATAATTCCTTGATTGCTCAATCTCTTGGAACATTTGGCATCATCTGCATGGAGGATCTAATTCATGAGATCTATACAGTTGGGAAACACTTCAAGGAAGCAAATAACTTCCTGTGGCCTTTCAAATTATCTTCCCCATGAGGTGGAATGAAGAAAAAGACAACTAACTCACATTGTAGAAAGTGGAGATGCTGGAAACAGGAAAGACCAGATAAACAGGCTTATTAGACAGATGAACTAAGGTACCATCCATGGTATTTTTGTAATCTGGTCAGTTAATAAACAGTCACAGCTTGGCAAAAAAAAAAAAAGGGAGGGGGGACCTGGGGTAATGATTGTGTTAATATGTAAACAAAAGACTGGGCTTTTGGTCTCAATGAGATGATCTAGCAGAGAGCTATAGCAGTTCTATAGAATTCTTTTCTAGTGAGAGATGAGCTGTCTGAAAATCACTAAAGAGCAATTGTAGCTCTCTAAGAGTTTTTTCTAACAGAATTTCTGATTTTGGTCTGAAAATTAATTTAGAGTTAACAAAATTCTTTTAGAATTTTTCATAGCTTTTTAAGAAATTTTTTTCTAACAGGATTTCTGACCTTGGTTTAGAAATCCCAAGAATTACTTAGAAATCTAACACAACTCTTTTAGTATGTTTTCTAGCAGCCATCCAGAGAAGGCTGTCTAATGAGCAAAGACAGCTCATTTGGAATGTTTTCTGGCTTTCTGATTTTGATTGAAAACACAAGAATTACTTTTAGAATTTTTCTAACAGGATCTCTGAATTGGTTGGAAAATCAAGAATTTTTATAGTAGTTTTTCTGACTTTGATTGTAAAATACATGAGCTATCCAGAGAGCTTTTAGAATTTTTTCTAGCAAGAGAGCTGTCTCAAGAGAGCAACTACAGAGCCAAGAGCTATCTACAGAGAGCTTTCTAGAGAGTCATCTCAAACAGAACACAAGCTCTCAAGACCCATAACTTGACTTCAAGTCATTTCCCTCTCTTGCTAGGCTGTTGAGGGGATTTGTATTAATTAATGGTTGCCTATGGTGATGACATGAGATGAAGCAAGATACACAAGGTTTGTGAGATACCAGAGAAGGGGCTCAATTGAACTGCAATGGGTCCATTGAGGGATTAAATTTTTGTATTTTTGCTGTCTGTTGTTTTGAGACAGGATTTCACTGTGTATCGAAAACTGGTCTTGAAATCACTACATAGCAAATTCCTGACTTGCTTCTTTTTAAGTTGGTGGATCTCTGTTTTGCCTTAGAGAAAAATAAATAAATTCAAACCACAGCACACTGAAGACAAGCATCCACAAAAGATAGTCACTTTTGAACTGAATATCCATTACATCCAGTGCTTAACATAATCCAGTTCAGACTTGATTCCCAACAAACTTTCCCAGGAAATGGGACATAGGGAACATTGCTTCTCTAATACTAATGGTCTGCTAGGCTCTCACTGCACCTGGATACCTCTTATTGTTCCACTGCACCAAGTAGACTGTCTAGCAGGCACCCTAATTTAACCAGCAAGGGACAAAGCATGGGGCAGCAAGAAAAGAACCACTCATTCCATTGTAGGTAACAGTCACCAAAGAAGAGCACAGGCCTGCTCTTTTCATCTGCCCTCACCCTGACTCTGTCCCTGGCTTCTTCCCAACCCTTCATAGGTGGATTTCAAATTATTTCTTCACTACTTCTTAGCTTGGGAACCAAAATGTAAACAGGGGCTTTCCTTACCTGGTTTTCTTTTCCTGGAGTGACTCCAGTATCCTCTGCACATCAATCATATGACTTTCCTTGAGGCTTTGATGGGAGGCCTGAAGGCTAGCATGGACCTTCTTGGCTTCTGTCAGTTCTTCCTTCATCTTCTGCAAAAGCAGCTTTTGTTGCTGGGCCACATACTTTTTGTCTGAGAATTTCCTCTGCTGCATGCCTGACAAGTGACTCTCTAGAGTAGAGGAACTATCAACGTTGATGGGCAGGCTATCTTCCCCACCTGGCTTGGACAACTTGGAATGTGAAACCTTCCCACCTGGCTGCTTATGGCTGTCTATGCCACTGCCCACTTTCAGCACTGAGCTTGTGGGACTGTAACCCACTTCCAGCTCTTTCAGCTGCTGATGACACTGATAGAGTTTTCGTTCTATGTGAGCAATAGTGGCAGAAGTGCGCTGGTTCACCCTCTCAAAGGCCTTCCGGATGTGTGGGGCCTGGTGCCGGTCAGCTTTGGATACCAGCTTGAGGTAGCTCATGGTATTTTCATCCCTACTGGCCTTCTCCACTCTTAGCTGCTCTGAGAGGTAAAAGATTCGATGCTTGACACCTTCTCTCACATTCCGGGCAAGCTCGCCATCTGAGAAGCTAGTGTGACTGCTAGGGCAATCCTCACGGGAGGAAGACAGAGACCTGTAGGAGGGCATGTTGGGGGGGAGGGTTGCACTTGAGCTCTTGGTACTTTCCACCTGTATTGGGAAACAAGAAAACATACAACAGGTGCTCTGTGAGCTTCAAATAGAAGATTTGAACATGTATGGAGACACTTCAGAAACATACTTGTGTGTATAGACAGTAATGTATACATGATTTGTGTATTCACAATGGGCCCAATGCAGACTGTGGGAAGGTGGGGTTCATTTTCTGGGCCCCAAATTCCTCCTTTTCAGCACCTACTCCTTGCCAGTTTCCTACTACAAATCTCAGATGGGTATAAACTGATGTCTACATCAGCCTCATCTGCCCTTAAATCTCTCTACCTAGTATCTATTCCAAGAATTCTCATTTATTAGGGGTGGTTCTTATAAAGTAAGAATAATTAATAATAATTAATTATTATTTTTAATTATAATAAGTTTATAATTAAAAATTATAATAAGTTTACTTATTCCCATTAATCCATGTGGCTTTCTGTAATGCTATTTCTGAGAGATAGGAGGAGAGGTAGGTAGAGAAATTTCTATGCTAACAGGTTTATTCATTCATTAAATCATTTGTCCCACACGTTATTTACTGAGCATTAATGAGACAAGGTAGGTAGGGAGTCAGCTGAGGGCAATGCACTACTATATAACAAAGGAAGTAAACCACAACATTGAGGTATATGAAGGAATCTTACAAGCATATTGGTGAACAGAAGAAACCAAACAGAAGACCTCACATGGTATCTGGTTCTGTTTGGATAAATTTTAAGAGCATGCAAAAATAAGTATAATCTTGTATAGGGATGTTCACATAGGTGACAAACTTTAAAGGCAAAGCCTAGTCATAAGTAGCATAAGTGAAGTGGAAACTTAAGGGTTCTTTGGAAAGTCAGTTGTGTTAGAAGGTGTTTTGTTGGGGCAAACATATGAAGGAGTGTTTTCCTGAAGTGGACACAGGTAAAAGGCTAAGGCAGACTCATGAAGGAACGCTTAACTGAAGCAGACACAAGAGAAAGGATGTTCTGCTAGAGCAAGCACATGAAAGGACACATGATGAAGGACTCTTTGCTATTGCTCCACCTTACATTGCATAGTTGAGCTCCATCTGTCGGGACTCCACAGAGAGAAACACACCAAAAACCTTTTGGTGGCCTGCTGCAATTTCTTGCCACTTCTGAGGACTCGGGCTGATTGGTAGAGTAATGTCAGCTAAGACAAACACACATGCTGAAGCAAGACACATGGTGAGGCAAGACCCATGGAGGACACATGATGTTTGGAGGGTATAAACAGGACTTGATGCGACAGTGACGGAGGCTGAGCTAGGCTTACTTATAGAGTTTGCTGTGCAAAGCTTGTTGGTTCCTCATCTTCGCTGATCCAATTTGCTTTGCTGAGAGAGTCACAGCTGACTTGGCATCCCTCTGGGTACCTCCTGCTGACTTGTGCCTAGGCAGAGGCCTGGCTGTCTCTGCTAGGTAGTGCCACCGCTGCTGATTCCTGTCTGCTGTCCCGACTCTACCAAGCTGGACTTGGTATCCATGAAGTGTTTGTGAATGGATCAAGCAACAGCTGCTGCTGACCTGTGAATTGAAGTGCCGATTTCCAGACAACACAGATGGCAAAGAACCTTTCTTTTTTTTTTTTATGCTTTTAATTTTATTCGAAAAATTATGCCTACATATTTTTTATTGGATAGTATATTTACATTTCAGATTTTATCCCCTTACCCCATTCCCCCCACAATCCAGGAATCCCCTATCCCATCCCCCTTCTCCTGTTTCTATGAGGATGTGCCCCCACCTACCCCCCACGCCCACCTCTCCACCCTCAAATTCCCCCCCACACTCGGTGTTCAGCCTTCATGGGACCAAGGATCTCCTCTCCCACCTATGCCCGACCAGGCCATCTTCCCCTACATATACAGATGGAATCATGGGTCCCTCCCTATGTGCTCCCAGGCTGGTGGTTTAGACCCTGGGATCTCTGGTTGGTTGGTATTGTTGGTCTCCTCATAGGGCCACAAACCCTTTCAGCTCCTTCAGTCTTCTCTCTAACTCCTCCATTGGGAAACCCTTGATCAATTCAATGGTTAGCTGTGAGCATCTGCCTCTGAATATGTCAGACTCTGGTAGACCTCTAAGGAGACAGCTGTATCAGGCTCCTGTCAGCATGCACTTCCTGACATCCACATCAGTGTCTACCTTTGGTGATTGTACATGAGATGGATACCCAGGTGGAATGGTCTCCAGACGGCCCCTCCTTCAGTTTCTGTCCCACACTTTGTCTCCATATTTGCTCTCGTGAGTATTTTGTTACTCCTTCTAAATAGGACCGAGGCATTCACACTTGGTCTTCCTTCTTCATGAGCTTCATGTGGTCTGTGAGTTGAATCTTGGCTATTTCAAGCTTTTGGGCTAATATCCACTTATCAGTGAGTAAATACCATGTGTGTTCTTTTGTGATTGGGTTACCTCACTCAGGATGACATTTTTTAGTTCCATCCATTTACCTAAGAATTTTTCAAATTCATTGTTTTTAATAGCTGAGTAATACTCCATTGTGTAAATGTACCACATTTTCTGTATCCATTCCTCTGTTGAAGGACATCTGGGTTCTTTCCAGCTTCTGGCTATTATAAATAAGGCTGCTATGAACATAGTGGAGCATATGTCCTTGTTATATGTTGGAGCATCTTCTGGTGTATATGCCCAGGAGTGGTATAGCTGGGCCCTCAGATAATGCTATGTCCAATAGGACCTCATAAAATTACAAAGCTTCTGTAAGGCAAAGGACACTGTCAATAGGACAAAATGTCAACCGACAGATTGGGAAAGAATCTTTACCAATCCTACATCTGATAGAGGGCTAATATCCAATATATACAAAGAACTCAAGAAATTAGACTCCAGACAACCAAATAACCCTATTAAAAATGGGGTACAGAGCTAAACAAGGAATTCTCAACTGAGGAAACTCGAATGGCCAAGAAACACCTAAAGAAATGTTCAGCATCCTTAGTCATCTGGGAAATGAAAATCAAAACAACCTTGAGATACCACCTCACACCAATCCGAATGGCTAAGATCAAAAACTCAGGTGACAGCAGATGCTGGAGAGGATGTGGAGAAAGAGGAACACTCCTCCATTGTTGGTGGGATTGCAAGATGGTGCAACCCGTTATTCTGGAAATCAGTCTGGGGGTTGGTTCCTCAGAAAATTGGACATAGCATTACCCAAAAAACCTTTCTAAACAGGTCTACTTCCCTTATAACCTTTCTTTTCCACTACCTCTGGTAGATGGTAGGCTAAAAAGGAGGTTAAAGAGTTTAAGAACCATCATTAAAAATAAGGTTTGAAAAAAATTAAAGTTACACATAAGCATCAGGAGAAGGATTTCCCTGAAGGTAGAAGAAAGGGTTGTGACTGTAAGGGAGGTGGAGACTACAATTCTTGGTCCGGAAGAGAGTTACTTACATGTTTACCTTACCATTATTACTTTTTACAGGCATTGAGAACATCAATTAATATTTTTGGCTGTGAACCTGGCCTTTGATAGCTGAGCCATCTCTCTAGTTCAAGAAGAACAATTAAGAAAATGGAATCTGCATTTTTATCTCCTTGTACAAAGCTCAAGTCCAAGTGGATAAAGGACCTCCACATAAAGTCAGATACTCTGAAACTAATAGAAGAGAAGGTGGGGAAGACCCTCGAATACCTAAACACAGGGGAAACATTCCTGAACAGAACTTTATGCTCTAAGATCAAGAATTGACACCGGGCAGTGGTGGCGCACGCCTTTAATCCCAGCACTTGGGAGGCAGAGGCAGGTGAATTTGTGAGTTCGAGGCCAGCCTGGACTACATAGTGAGTTCCAGGACAGCCAGGGCTACACAGAGAAACCCTGTCTCGAAAAACCAAAAAAAAAAAAAAAAAAATCAAGAATTGACAAATGGGACCTCATAAAATTGCAAAGCTTCTGTAAGGCAAAGGACACTGTCAATAAGACAAAACAGCAACCAACAGATTGGGAAACGATCATTACCAATACTACATCTGATAGAGGGCTAATATCCAATATATACAAAGAACTCAAGAAATTAGACTCCAGACAACCAAATAAACCTATTAAAAATGGGGTACAGAGCTAAACAAAGAATTCTCAACTGAGGAAACTCAAATGGCCAAGAAGCACCTAAAGAAATGTTCAACACCCTTTGTCATCAGGGAAATGCAAATCAAAATGATCCTGAGATACCACCTCACACCAGCCAGAATGGCTAAGATTAAAAAACTCAGGTGATAGCAGATGCTGGCAAGGATGTGGAGAAAGATGAACACTCCTCCATTATTGGTGGGATTGCAAGCTGATACAACCACTCTGGAAATCAATCTGGTGGTTCCTCAAAAATTAGAAATAGCTCTACCTGAGGACCCAGCTATACCACTCCTGGGCATATACCCAAATGATGGTCCAACATATAACAAGGACACATGCTCAACTATGTTGTTCATAGCAGCCTTATTTATAATAGCCAGAAGCTGGAAAGAACCCAGATGTCCTTCAACAGAGGAATGGATACAGAAAATGTGGTACATTTACACAATGAAGTATTACTCAGCTATTAAAAACAACGACTTCATAAAATTTGTGGGCTGCGCTGGGCAGTGATGGTGCACGCCTTTAATTCCAATGCTTGCGAGGCAGAGGCAGGTGGATTTCTGAGTTCGAGGCCAGCCTGGTCTACAGAGTGAGTTCCAGGACAGCCAGAGAAACCCTGTCTCAAAAAGCCAAAAAAGGAGGAGGAAGAAGAGGAGGAAGAGGAGGAGGAGGAGGGACAGAAAGGAAGAAAGAAAGAAAGAAAGAAAGAAAGAAAGAAAGAAAGAAAGAAAGAAAGGAATAGAAGAAAGAAAGAAAGAAAGAAAGAAAGAAAGAAAGAAAGAAAGAAAGAAAGTAAGTAAGTTAGTTAGTTGCAGGCTGGATGATGGAACTAGAAAATATCATCCTGAGTGAGGTAACCCAGACACAAAAGGACACACAGAGTATGTATTCACTGATAAGTAGATGCTAGTCCAAAGCTCAGAATACCCACTATACAACTCACAGACTATATGAAGCTTAACAAGAAGGAAGACCAAAGTGTTGATGCTTCAATCCTACTTAGAAAGGGAAACAAAATAATCATGGGAGGTAGAGGAAGGGAAGGACCTTGGAAGGAGAGAAGAGGGAGAGGGAAAAGAGGTGGGGACAGGATCAGCTATGGGAAGAAACAGGAGAGAAGTCCAGAGGGTCAGGAAATTAATAGAAATATGTTACAGCGAGGGTGGGGGAGTGGGGAACTGGGGGTAGCCACTAGAAAGTCCCAGATGCCAGGGAAGCGAGAGATTCCCAGGATCCAACAGCATTGACATTAAGCAAAATACCCAACAAAGGGGAAACAGAACCTGTAGAGACCAACTTCAGTAGATAGGCAGGGCCCCCAGTTGAGGGATGGGAACACCCAGCCATCTCAAAAATTTTAATTGTTCCTGTCCAAAGGAAAGACTGGGACAAAAAATGGAACAGAGACTGAAGGAAAGGCCATTCAGAGACTGCCCCACCTTGGGATCCATTCCATGTGTGGACACCAAACCCTGACACTATTGTTGATGCCAAGACGTGCATGCTGACAGGAGCCTGGTATAGCTGAGAAGCTCTGCCAAGCACCTGACTAATACAGATAGATTCTCACAGCCAACCATCAGACTGAGTGTGGGGACCCCATTGGAAGAGGTAAGGCAAGGACTGAAGGAGCTGAAGGGGTTTGCAACCCCATAGGAAGAACAACAATATCAACTAACCAGAGCCCCTGACCCAGAGCTCTCAGGGACTAAACCACCAACCAAAGAGTATACATGGATGGGTCCATAGCTCCAGCTACATATGTACTAGAGGACTGCCTTACTGGCATCAATGGGAGGGGAGGCCCTTGGCCCTGTGGAGGCTTGATGCCCCATGGTAGGGGGACACTAGAGCAGTGAGGTGGGAATTGGTGGGTGGGTGAAAAGCACTCATTTAGAGACAAAGGGGAGGGGGATGGGATAGAAAAGGGAGGTTTGTGGAGGGGAGACTGGGAAGGGAGACAACATTTGAAATGTAAATAAATAAAATAACCAATAAAAATATAAAAATAAAAAATATACTATTAAAGAAAAAAAGAAAGAAATGGGATCTGCACAAAATTCAAGTCCAAGTGGATCAAGAACCTCAATACTAAGCAGGATACAGTAAATCTCATAGAAGAGAAAGTGGGAGATACCCTCAAAGTCATTGGTACAGGAGATAAGTTCCTGAAGAGAACACCAATGGTTCAGGCTCTAAGATCAACAATTGATAAATGGGAACTCGGGCAACTGAAATGCTTCTATAAGGCAAAGGACATTGTTAAAAGGACAAAACAGCAGCTCACAGATTGGGAAAGGATGTTCACCAACCCTACATCTGACAGAGAGCTAATATCCAAAGTTTACAAAGAACTCAAGAATTTAGAGACCAACAACTCAAATAACCCAATAAAAAATGGGGTACAGAACTAAACAGAATTCTCAACAAAGGAATCTCAAATGGCCAAGAAGCATTTAAAATGTTTAAAGTCCTTAGTCATCAGGGAAATGCAACTCAAAACAACTATTTCATCTTACACCCATCAGAAATGGCTATATGATCAAAATCTCTAGAGATAGCACATGCTGTCGAGGTTGTGGACCAAAGGGAACACTCCTCCATTGCTGGTAGAAGTGCAAATTTGTACAAATATTGATTTGGAAATCAATTTGGTGCTTTCTCAGAAAATGGAATAGTCTTACCTCAAGACCCAGCTATACCACTCCTGGGCATATAACCAAAAGATAATCCAACATCCCACAAAGACACTTGCTCAATTATGTTCATAGCAGCTTTATTTATAATAGCCAGAAACTGAAAACAACCTCGGAGTCCCTCAACTTAAGAATGGATAAAGAAAATGTGGTATATCTACACAATGAAATATTATTCAGCTAGTAAAAACAAAGGCATCATGAATTTTGGAGGCAAATGGATAGAAGTTGAGAATATCATCCTGAGTGAGGTAACCCAGTCCCAAGAGGACATGCATGGTATGTACTGATTTATAAGTGGTATTAGCCATAAACTAGGATAACTATGCTATACCCACAGACTTAAAGAAGCTAAACAAGAAAGTAGTCCCAAGTGAAGAAGTTTGAATCCCACTTAGAAGGGAAGATAAAATAGTCATAAGAGGCAGATGGAGGAAAGGAACTGAGAGGGAAGGGGAATGACGAGGAGAATTGGGGGGGGGCGGGGATTCATGATCAGGCGTGGGAAAGGAGAAGAGAAATGACCAGATGGCCACGAAAATTAATGGAAATCTGCAACTCACAGGGGTGAGGAGGTGGGGGCATCTCCAGGAAGAGACAGAGACCTGGGATAAGGGAGGCACCAATGAATCAAGGGGAGTGACCTTAGCTGTGACTAACTACATTGGCAATATGGAATCTGAAGAGGCCACCTCCTGTAGCCAGAACCCCAGTGGGGCCATTGAGACACCAACTCATCCACAAAACTTTTGACCCAAAATTTATACTGCCTACCAGAAATGCAGGGATAGGATATGGAGCAGAGCCTGAGGAATAGCCAACCAATAACTTGCACAGCTTGAGACCCATCCCATGGACAAGAACCAATCCCCGACACTATTAATGATACTCTGTTATGCTTGCAGACAGGAGCAAGTTGTCCTCTGAGAGGCTCCACCCAGCAGCTGACTTAGACAGACACAGACATCCACATCCAAACAGTAGATGAAGCTGGGGACTGTTATGAAAGATATAGGAGAAAGGATTGAAGGCCCAGAAGGGGATAGAAACTCCACAGAAAGACCTACAGAGTCAACTAACGTGAACCCTTGGGGCTCTCAGAGTCTGAACCAAAAACCAAAGAACATACACAGGCTGGACCCCAGCCTCCCTCCTCACATGTAGTAGATGTGCAGCTTGGTCTTCAGGTGGGTCTCAAACAACTGGAATGGGGGCTATCCCTAAAGCTGTTGCCTGCCTGTGGGATATGTTCTTCTAGCTGGGCTGCCTTGTCTGGACTCAGTGGGAGAGGAAGCACCTAGCCTGGCAGAAACTTGAAGTGACAGGGGATACCCAGGAGGTCCCCCACCTGTCCAGAGGGGGAGGGGGAACAATTATGGGAGGGGGTGACTGGGAGGGAGGTAGTGTGTGGTATGTAAAGGGAGTAAGTAAAAAAAAAATATTTTTTAAAAAAGAGAAAGAAATGGAATCTGATAAAAGCTTATTTATTTATTTATTTATTTATTACATTCCAAACACTGTCCCCACTTCCTGGTCTCCCCATCACAGAGAACCTCCCCTTCTCCTTTTCTTAAGATATATGTTTATGCTTTCTGCACCTTTGTGTACATATGCCAGATTCTGCAATTTTAAAAAGTGTTTTAAATGTTCAATAGATGGATTTAATAGCAGATTTTATATGACAAGAGAAAACTGATAAATAGTAAAACAAACCTGGGGGGAAAAGGGTATTTGGAATCCAGCATAGAAGTGTAAAGAAATAGCAATTTTAAATAGTAAAAACAGAAGACAGAATGAGGAGATCTAGCAAAAATCTTCTCACTGTACTAATGTGAGAAGACAAAATGAATATTTTAAAAGAAATTTTTAGAACTAACAAAAGTCACAAAATCCACACATTAAGAAGCTTAATAAATCTCAGGTAGAAAAAAAACAAACAAACTCAGCAATAGATCTGTATCAAGAGACAAGGTATTAAAACCAGAGTGGGGAAACATATTACCTTTAAAACCATGACTTTTAGACTGTAATCTGACTTCTTAATAGCATCAATAAAATCAGGAATAGTATCCTCAATATCAGAAGAGATATACTGTTGGAGAAAAATAAATTAAATCAGATTCAAAGAATTGGAATTCAGAATGTCTTCAGACTTTTCAGCACAATTAGAGGGAGATGAAGTAATGCCTTTGGAGCTTGAAGAATAAATGATTTCCAACCTAGAGTTTTATACTAAAATCATTCTCTAAGATAAGGACTTTTCCCCCTTTCCTTTCTTTTCTCCTCTCTCTTTTGCTTTTCCTTTTCCTTCTCTTCTATTGTCTCCCCTACTTCTAACTTCTTTTCCATCATTTTCCATGATAGGGATTGGACCCAGGACCTCATACGAGGTAAAACTTGCTGCTCACATTCCAAACCCTAACTATGACTGCACAGAGAAACATTTTCAGACATGAAAAAACTCAAATAGTTTGCTTCCTCTACAATCTTTCTCCATATTTTTTAATTTAGGAAACAGTGTGCTGGATGCTGGGGTGAAGAGAGGAAGGTAGAAAGAGAAAAGCAAAAAAAAATCATTTTCTATTTTTCAGACGATAAAAAAAGAGGTGCTCATTGCTCATGACTGGACAGCAGGCCAGGAGAGGAAAAAAAAAAAAAAAGGTTCCTTTGAGGATAAGAAAATGGCTCAGAGGGTAAATTGAGGGCCTGATGCCGGATCCCCAGTGCTTGGGGTGGAAACAGGAGGATCCCAGTGGCTTACTAACCAGCCAGCCTAGCTTAATTGGTGAGCTACAGGTTCAGTGAAGGAGGAGAAGGAGGAGGAAGAAAAGAAGGAAGGAAGGAAGGAAGAAAGAAAGGAAGGAAGGAAGGAAGGAAGGAAGGAAGGAAGGAAGGAGGGAAGGAAATGCTGGAGTGGCTAGAGAGATTGGTCAATGGTTAAGAGTACTTGTTCCTTTTTCAGAAGACCACAGTTTGGTTCCTAGCATACATATGGTGGCTTACAAGTATCTATAACTCTTACAAGTATCTTGAACTCAAGTTCAAGGGGTTCTGATGTCTTCTTCAGCTTTCCTGTACATATGCTTATGGTACATATGCATACATGCAGGCAAAACACAAATATACATAAAATAAATATTAAATAAAAGTTGTAAAAAAATATAAGGTAGAGATAGAGGAAGACATCCTGACATCTTCTCCTGGCCCGAATACATGCAAACATGGGCAAATGCACACATACATAAACACAAAGTTCTTTCTAAGAGTTACTGGGAATCAAGTGACTAGAATGCTAGACATCTTTAAACACATAGGTAGGAGATTTTTACACAGACATTTGGTAGAAGTGCTGAACTCAAGGGAGTACAAATGTTGACTCCAGAGAAAAGAAAATGTTAGATGAGTAAGGAAAAGAAAGTACACTAATTATTCATTTGTGACTAGTGTTCCCTTGGATTTGAGAATTTGATAGTATAAACTCCAAAAAATGATGCACCTGAAATCATCAGTGTGCACTGTGCAAGAAGGAAGGCCAAATATGAAATATGTATGGCTAGAGAGGTGACAGGTGAAAGAGCTACATCATCACCTTTCCTATAATAAATCAACTAACAGTTCCTAAAATACAAAAAGACAATTAAATAGGATTACAAAACCAAATCCTTTAGATAACTGGAGGTAAATGGCAAGCAAAATAGCAAAAGTGTGGAAAATGTTTGATTCTGGAGAGTGGACAGTGGGTGGTGGAGCCTGGGTGTTGATAACTTTTTTATGTTTCATTATATCTTCCTTTAATTAAAAAAAATAAAGCTGCCCTCACCTGAACAGCAAAGTAGAGTTCGTCCTGATTGCAGAGGGGAGAGGTAGATGAGGGTGAGTCAGTTCTGAGAGTCTGAGAGTGGGAGAGCTGGCCCAGCTCCCCGATTGCTGCAGAAACCTTATCTAGGTAACATAGTACAGCTGGCTCTGATGGCGTGGGCACAGATGAGCCAGCCCAGAGGGCATGAGAATGGGAGAATTGGTGCATCTTGCCTACTGTGGCACTGGATGAGCTAGCCAGGGCAGTGCTGGAGAACTCACCCCAGTGGCGTAGTTACAGGAGAGCTTGCCAGCTGACATCTCAACTACTACCCAAGCCCAGATCCAGGGATTTGAGTTGGCCACACCAACAATCTACTCCATTGATGAACTGCTGGAGTGTATGAAGGGACCGGTCCAAATCCAAAACTACAGGATCTCCAAGAGATGGCTCCTAGGATAACAGTGCTTGCTACCAAGCCAGATAACCTGAGCTCCACTCCTGGAACCTACATGGTAAAAGAATATAACTGATTCCCACTAAGTTATCCTTTGACTCCATGTATTAATACTTTGAACACTCACAGCCCCCCCACTCCCAACACACACAAATTACTAAAAAATAATGCTAAAGATGTTGCTCAGAGGGACCATCTAACACACCAAAGGCCCTGGGTAAGATTCCACAGCACTGCTTAAAATTAAATGATGGAGGTGTACAGGCCTTTAACTTCAGCACCTCCAAAAAAGGGAAAGCTGGAGAAGCAAATTTCAAGCTCAGCCTCGGCCTTAGTCAACTTGAGGCTCACCTGAGCCACAGAGACCCTGTCTCAAATCAACAGAAGAAAAGTTCAATCTAAATGTAAACAAACAAAATAACAAAACACAAAGCAAAATTTTAAAAAGGTATTAATCTTTCTTTGCTCTGGCCTACTTCCTCTCCCTTGAGATTATACTGCCTCTTAATAAACTGACCCTGCTTTTGTTACTTAAAAAGTAAATAAAGAGATGGCTCAGTTAATAAGAGTACTGTCTTGCCAGCTGACATCTCAGCTACTACCCAAGCCCAGATCCAGGGCTTTGAGTTGGCCACACCAACAATCTACTCCATTGATGAACTGCTGGAGTGTATGAAGGGACCGGTCCTACAAATCCAAAACTAGGTCTTCCAGAGGACCTGAGTTCAATTCTTAGTACCCACACAGCAGCTCATGACTGTCTATAACTCCAAGGTATCTGACACCCTCATACAGACATACTTGAAGGCAAAACAACAATGCACATAAAATAAGTATTTAGGAAGGAAATTAAAAACAAAACAAAATTGGGATAAGGGTTGGCAGAGAAGACTTCACGGGTAAAAAAGCTCTTGCTTCAAAGTCTGATGACCTGACTTGGATTCTCAGAACCTATCTATAGTGGAAAGAAAGAACTAACTACTAAAAGTTGTCCTTTTAACACCCACACATGCACCATGGAATTATATACTTCTGTATTTGTGCATGCATGCACACACATGCATACATACATGCATGCAAACACATTCCATACACATTAATTAATAATAATAATAAAGTATATTTACAAAATTTAAGCAAGAAAATATGGCCTAGTGGTACATCTATATGTAACCCTAGCACTTGGAAATCTCAGACATGAGGATCTCTGGTTCCAGGCCAGCCTAGGCTACTGATACCATGTCTTTTTTTAAAAAAGACAAAACAAAACCAACAAAACAAAACAAAAATCTACAAGAAGAGCCAGCAAGATTACTCAGCAGGTAAAGGTGCTTGCCATGCAAGCCTAGAGACATGAGTTCAATCCACAAAACCCACAACAAGGTGGAAGAGATCCAACTCCACAAAGTTGTCCTCTGACCTGTACACACACATGCATACACACTAATGATATTTTTAAGAACTGGGAGTGTATCTCAGGAAGAGAGGGCTTACCTGGGATTTATGAGGACTAAGATTTGATCTTCATCACCACAAAAAAGAAAATATAAAGTAAGATGTTAATAAGATGTGGTTATTAATAACTACATATCATGATCTTAGGGAGATTACTTAATATTATAAATATCCAGTTATATATATATTTTTTCATGAAATGACAGTTAAAAATCAAACAGGGCTGTGTACAGTGGCACATGCTTGCAATCCCATCACTTGGGAGACAGCAGCAACAATTCAAGGTCAGCCTGACTACACAGTAAAACCCTATCTCAAAAAAAAAAGCCAACCAAATGAACAAAAAAATCCAAGAGAGAATATCTTGTGAGTCTTAAATTAACTGACTTCAAAGTTTAAAAGAAAAAATGCAAAATATCTATGAAATTTTGGGGGAAAATAGTAAATTAGAGTCTTAGGCTACTCAAAAAATAGAGTGCTACTTTACTTTATGTATAGTATTAGACTCCAGACAGAATAAAGAACTAAACATAAGAAGCACAACTATTAAATATTGAAAGTACATTCAAAAGAGCTCGAGGCATGCTCAGCAGTTAAAAGCATTTGTTGCTCTTATACAGGACCTAGGTTCAGTTCCCAATACCCACATGTTGACTCACAACAATCTGTAACTCCACTTCCTGGGAATCTGATGCCTACTTCTGACCTCCTTAAGTACCACGCATGCATGTGGAATGCACACATACATGCAGGCAAAACATTAATACACATAAAATAAATCAAAATAATTAAATAGTTAATTCAAAAAAATTAAAAGTATATAATAAACATTTTTACAGTCTTTGAATAGAAAAGATGTTTCTAAACAATGTTCAGGCCTAAATGCCATTAAAGTAATTTACATATTTTATTACCTTAAGATCTTGTGATCTACTGTATAGAAGGAAAAATAAAGTTAAATTTTAAGTTTTGTTTAACTTTTTCTCAAAAAATAAAGTATCTAGCTTACCATTAAAAACTAAAACAGATATAGATTAAGCGCATTAAAGGCTAAATAAATATTTATAATAAATGACTAATCAGCAACATACTTTAAAAAATAATATAAATTAATAATCTAAGAACAATGTCACTAAATAAAACATCAAAAGATAGTATCAAATACTTCAGATAGACTGAAATTTGAATAAACATCAAACAATCCTTTTTTAAAAACTGGGAAAGGGACTGAAGAGATTGCTTAATGATTAAGAGTACTTGTTACTCTTAGAGAGGACTTTGGTTAGATTCCCAGCACCCAGATGATGGTTCATAGTCATGTATAATTCTTGTTCCAAGGGATCCAAAGCCCTCTTTCTGATGTCTTCTGGCACTAGGCATGTACATGGTGCACAAACATCCATTCAGGCAAAACATTCATACACATAAAAATAAATACTTTTTTAAAAAACTAAAAACTAAAGTTATCAGCAATTTGCAAATAAAAGCATTAATTAAATACTATTCGCTTATCCATCAGATTGCTAACTTAAAATTAACTTTAAAAGTGCTAATAATGTCCAGTAGTTATGAGAATGGAAGGAAAGGAATACTCACATACTCTGTAAGTAAAATCAATTCAGATTCTTTATCATGCTAAATCAGGCAGCTGATTTTTTAGGCATACTGAAATTTTAAATGCAGGAACCTTTTAACCTAACAAGAACAGCCAAGTCCAGTGGCACTCAGGTGACAATTTTGGAGGTCTTACACAGGAACTCATAACTTTTATGTCAAGATACTGCACTTGGACGACCACGTTACTGAACCTGGCATACCACTAGGTGCCATGGCTGTGTGAAAGGTCATCTTAAGATGAACCATAAGATGAACCGTGTCATGTGTATGGAAAGACATCGCCTAAGAGTTCAAAATAAACACCTGAATAAATAAATATTCTGTCATGATGAAAACTCACCCAAGTCAGGCTCCACAGTCAAGTTACAGGCCGGCTTTGGACTTAACAGTCACTCTGGGCTTGTTGGACAGAAAGTTCTAGAAAGGAAAATAGCTCAGAAATATCTTAAAGTCTCAAGATGGCCAGCTCACCTCACCAGCTGAGAAATCTGACTAGAGACTGGACTGCCTTATGTGAGGTGTAACCATCTAAAACCTTTGGAATTCCAGGATGTACTTTTTAATATGGTGATAAAATGTGAATATCAATGTGACTATTGCAACTATTTTAAGTTACACAATGTTCACTACATTCTCTACATCTCCAGTCATGACTACAGTCTAATTACAGAACATGTTTTTCGCCCCCAAGGAAAACTGTACCTGAACATGGCGGTAGTCCCTTTGAGGAATTGGTAACACAAAGAAAAATATAAAGAAATAAAATTAGTCTGTATAGTGCAGAAAATGCAAGTGACAAATGTTCAAAATTCTCTTGAAATGGCCACACAGAAGCAGCATATAGTCATGTGGCGGAGGTGTAAACTTGTAATGAAAAGCATAAACATCTGTGAAAAGCGGAAGGATACATGCAGGAGAGAGATACTTGTGCAACAACGGCAGACTACACGTGCAGTGAGTGCAGTGGAAGACTACATGCACAACAACAAAGGAGTACATTAGTGGTGGAGGGATATTTGGCGGGACACACATATAACCAAGATAGACTTGTAACCTAGTCACGGACTTGTGGCGGAGGGATGGACAAGCAGAGTTGAGGAATAAGCCCCCATAAGTTAACATATGCGCTTGCGCAAGTGCGGAGGGATCAGTAGGTGACAGGGCAGGGCGTGACTGGGCGGGGCGTGACTGGGCGGGGCATGCCAGAGACTTTTAACTGAGCGGCTCAGTTAAAAGTGCTGCGGAGCAAAACGCAGAGAGAAAATGTCGAAAGCTGAGGCAAGTGGTAAGATGGCCCACAATGCTGGGCCTGATGAGAAGACATTGCAGGTGTTGCGGGACATGGCCAACCGCCTGCGAATCCGTTCCATCAGGGCCACAAGTTCCTCGACCACTAGGTAAGGGGCCTGGGAAGGCCTTACCATGCGGTTCTTCGGTTGTTCTTTCTGAAGCTGTGAGGTGAAGGGAACCTGCCGTTATCCTCCATTTTCTGCCTTCTGGGGGCCACCTACTGGTTCTAGATGCTCATGAGGTTCAGTCCTCTTCAGCCCTGGTGGCAGGGGTACACCCCTGACTACATTGTGACCAAAGTTCTGGAAGCCTATAAGACCTCCTTAGTAAGGAAAAATCTAGAACACAGTCGGGTGAATGAGCATTGTTCCCTAGTATTTGTCAAGCTAGCTCTAGTTTGGCATTTTAGCTAGAAATGGCATTTTGTGTATAAGCAATTGCAATGGAATTGGGTTGTACATGACTGTTTGACCATTACTCAGGAAAATAAATTCACCTCTGTCGAGAGCATACCAGAAGGTCAGTGCTCTAGGAGGTAGGGCAGGAAAGAGTAAATGTGAGAGGCAGCACACAAAAAGTGTACTTTCAAAAAATAGTGGATGGTTTGCAAAAAAATATAGTGGGTTTGCTGATATTTGTTGAAGGTAATTTTGCACTGATATTGATAAAGAATGGGTTGTTTTGTCTATATGGTCCAGGCCAGCCCTGAACTGAATCCAAAGAATTCTCCTGCCTCCACAGTATTTGGGATTAAGGTCTATAACACTGCTTGTCCACAGTTTTACTCTTCTTTTTCTTTCTTTCTTTCTTTCCTTCTTTCTTTCTTTCTTTCTTTCTTTCTATTTTTCTTTTTCTTTTGGAGGGTTCCATTCTCTTTACATAGTCCTGGCTGTCCTAGAATCCTGGAATTCAAAGTGTAGACCAAGTTGATGTGTAACTCACAAAGATTCTTCTACCTCTGCCTCCGCCTCCGCCTCAGCCTCCACCTCCTGAGTGCTGGGATTAAAGGCACACACCACTACACCTGTCGTCTTCATAGGTTTTCAATGAACTAGAACTTGTATGTCAGGCTTACTAATACTGACCAGGTCTTGTTAAGTTTTCTCTTTCTAGGAATTTTTTTCAGTTACTTTGATTAACAAAGTTTTTTTTAGGATACAGTTGTTTATGTTATTGTAAAAGTTCTTGTTCATTTCTGTAGGAATGACAGTATCGCCCCCATTTTTTATTTTCTGAGTTATTTCAGTCTTTTCATAGTTTTGATTTTTTTTTTGTTCTAGCTAAAGCTTTGCTAATCTTTCACAAGAACCAACTTGGGATCCTATGGATTCTACTTAAGAGCAAAGACTTGCCTAACATGCCCTGGTCTTAATCACCAGCATTGCACAAAAAATAAGTTTAGTTTGGTAGATTTTTCTCCCCCATTTGCTACGCCATTTTTATTTCTACTATGATCTTTCTTTGTAATATTTTTCCTTTGGTTTGTATAAGAGTTCATTATTTAATTTCCACAACTCTGTTGAATGTTTTCTGTGTTTCTGTTAGTTTCTAATTTCATGTCTTGTAGCCACACAAAGTACTATGTATGTTTTTTTTTTCCTCATTCCCTGGGGTTGAGATTGCATTTCAGCATTAGACTATTTGCCTAGCATGTGCAAGGCTGTAAGTTCCATCCCCAGCACTACAAAAATAATTTGTCCTGAAACCTGAACTATGACGTTAAGAGGACAGTGTACTTAAGACACAAGATTTTTTTTGTTTTACGTTTTTGTTTTATGGTTCTTAATATTATCTCAGGTCTACCACCATGCCAACCCCTACTGAGATTACAGGTATATAGCATCATAATTAGACTTTTTTTTTTCTGGAGACAGGATTTTTTAGTGTAGCCCTGTCTGTCCTGAAACTCACTCTGTAGATCATGCTGGCCTCAACCTCAGAGATCTGCCTGACTCTGCCTCCCAAGTGCTGGGATTAAAGGCATACACCAACTGTTCAGCCAAGGTTTTTTCTTTTTTCTTTGAATGAAGCAAATACATTTATTTGTGTCTTTTAATTTTATCAAATACAGAGAAATAGGTTTAAGAAGGTAAATATTAGACAGGCATAGTGCCACATGCCTTTAATCTTTGAGTTGGAGGCTAGTCTTGATCTACAGAGTTAGTTCTGGGACAGTCATTTAAAAAGAAATGCTTATTACAAGCCTACCATATCCTGAAATAGATTAGATAGTACAGAAGTTTCTCCCCATTGTTTTGGGTTTTTTTGTTTGTTTGTTTTTGTTTTGTTTTGTTTTTCGAGACAGGGTTTCTCTGTGTAGTCCTGGCTGTCCTGGAACTCACTCTGTAGACCAGGCTGGCCTCGAACTCAGAAATCCACCTGCCTCTGCCTCCCAAGTGCTGGGATTAAAGGTGTGTGCCACCACCACCCGGCCCTGTTTTGTTTTTTAAAGCTTAGGTTTGGTAACTGAATTTGGGTCCTTTGTTTTAGAAGGCAGACACTTCTTTGATTTTTATAATATTTGGGGGGGGGTGGGGAATAAGATGAGATGATCTTTCATTATAGTTGTTTGTTTTATTTTTCGATGCTGGGGATCAAACTTGGTCACCCACATGTTACTTCTAAGCTAGCTTCCAGCTTCAGCCTCTTGAATCCTGGGATTACAGGTATTGGCCACCATGTCTAACCCTTATTATAGTTTAGATTTACATTTTTTGATAACTAATGATGCTAAATATTTTTATATAGTTATATAGACTGTGACATGAAGTTTAAGCCAAATAAACATTTCTTCTCAAGTTGTTTTTGGTCAGAGTGTTTCATTAGTAACAGACAAACAACTAGAGTAACAAGATCTGGTTCCCAGATGTCTTTCATGCTCTTAGATCACAGACCTACAACACTTCTTCCTCCTA
This sequence comes from Rhabdomys pumilio, assembly GCA_030674055.1. Classification (NCBI taxonomy): domain Eukaryota; kingdom Metazoa; phylum Chordata; class Mammalia; order Rodentia; family Muridae; genus Rhabdomys; species Rhabdomys pumilio. Next base: position 1,298,871 of record JANHMN010000005.1, on the reverse strand, counting down.
GCTGTGAAGCCGAAGGCAAATAAGCCTTAGTACTTCATCTTTTGGAATGGAGTAAGAGCCTACACTCAAGAGTAGGAGACTATCGGACAGATTGAGATTATGAGTTGATTATTGAGATTATCAGCAAGAAACGTGATATGACGCAAGGGCCCTGAAAAGGTTTCTTATCCCACATTAATTTTAAATAGGCTCCTTTTTGTAGTTCAGCATGGCCTGGGACTATGTAATTTAGGCTGGCCTAAACTTGGTAATTTTCTTGTCTCAGCTGCCTAAGTGTATAGATTACAGGTATGTGTCATCACACCCAGCTAGGGTTCTTTTCTTTTTCTTATCAACTATTATGCATTGAGGGGCACAACTTGGGAGTGGCAAAGGCTAGAATAAAAGTATGTACACCCCCAAAGGGAATAATTTGCTTCCAAGCAATGCTTATCTTTCTCTGAGCATAAGAATGTTTCAAGATATTGTTCACACAAAGATTTCTTTGGCTACTTCCCAGGCCTACTTATCTAGAAAAATAAAAGAAAGCTGGCAAAATTAAAAGCCCTTCAGTGTTGGGTTGATGCTTCTTCCAAGTCATCCTCAGTTTTTTGCAGGTTCAGCAAGGCAGATTCACTGAAGTCACCTGAATCTCAAAGCACAACAGAGAATGCAAGAATTATGATCTGCCAATGGGGACTTCAATACTAGGTGGAGTGTGGTAAAGTACTACCAAAAAAAAATAAAGAAAAGAAAAACAAAAGATGGCCAGCTGCTACATGCTCTTTCCTGGCATACATGTCATACAGTTCCAAATGGGCCTATTGGGTATTGTTTCTTCTGTTTCTATTCTGTGGAATAGTTTGAAGAGAATTGGTATTAGGTCTTCCTGGAAGGTCTGATAGAATTCTGCATTAAAACCATCTGGTCCCGGACTTTTTTTGGTGGGGAGACTTTTAATGACTGCTTCTATTTCTTTAGGGGTTATGAGACTGTTTAGATGGTTTATCTGCTCCTGTTTTAATTTTGATACTTGGTGTCTGTCCTCAGAAAATTGGAAATAGATCTACCTGAAGACCCAGCTATACCACAGCCTGCTTTCTTACACAGTATAGGCCCCCTTGCCTAGGGATAGTACTGCCCACAGTGTGGTACAACTGGGCCTTCCAAAATCAATCATCAACCAAGACAGATTGTATGAGACATAGAAATGAGCCACTCCTATTGAGGTAATTCTTCAATTGAGGTTCCTTCTTAGGTGACACTAAGTTGTGTCAAGTTGACAATAAAAACTAACTAACATACTCCACCTCTTGTCAACTTGACACAAACTTGTCACTGTCAAACCATAACCTTTCCTTTCTTGTTTGTCCCCTAGATTTCATGTTAATGTCATGTTATAAAATACAGTACAACTTTTTTAATCACATTTTTTAAGAATACCAACACTTTACAGGTTTAGTGCTTCTTTAAAAGATCAAAGTCTCTTAACTGGGATCCTACAAAATAAAAAAAAATAAGTTACATAGTTTCTACAAAAGGGAGAACCAGGGTATAGAAACAAACTAAAACCCCAAATCCAGACATATAAATCAAATCCTGTAGCTCAATGTTCAGCATCTCAGAGTCACTTGTGATATAATATTCTGGGCTCCAAAGATGAAGGTAGTTCCACCTTCTGATTTTGGCATCTGCAGCACTCAGAGCTTATCCCCTAAGCTCAGGTTTGATACACTTCACATCTGCTGCTGTCATTGGTAGATAGTGGCAATGAATAAATTTAATGTGTCTGGCAGCTCAGAAACAAGGTATCTCCCACCAAAGCAGCAACACTTTGTCATGGCTTTGTGTCCTGTAGAGGGGGCACATTCTCTCCATGGAACACTGGTAACCTGCTATTAAAAATTAATGGATATTAGCTAGAGGGAGATAGAGTGACAGAAATGATTAATTACAAACATTGACACTGACTAGAATACTCAAACACTTTTGTGTTTCTAGTCTTGAAGAACCCATATTCTCCCAAAAGATTTAACATCTAGCTTATGCAAAACTGGACTAAAGACTTTATGAAAATGTTTTACATTTCACTGAGTTTCTCCCTCTGTGTTCTAAAAGCTCCAGTTGCTATCACCACACTGTGGACAATGGGCATCTTCCTTATCTTTGTTACTACAGTTTCCAATTTAGGGTAGACCCCAAGTTTGACTCATGGTCATATTATGACATTGATCTGAGACTTTGTAGATATGGCAAAGGGGATTTCATCCAGTATGGTGGGAGGAATAGTTCCAATGAGTAAAAAAGAGTAGCCTGTACTTGGTACCACAAATCTGCCCAAAGCCCATGTCCTGCAGCTGTTCTATATTAACTATGTCTCTTTTCTCTTACAGGGACTACCGTTTGTTAAAGTGGCAACAGGATGACCTGGGCAAGGACTAGGGGCTGCCTGTGGGATGGCATATACTGGCAAGTACTTTGACTAAGCCAAGTAAAGCGCTTAAGAATGTATTTCACTGCCCCACCTTTGCACTTTGCCTCATTAGTTTGAGAAGCCAGTGATAGTTTTGAAAGTTCTGGTTACACAGTATTAAAGCAGTAAATAAATTACATTTGTGGAACTGTTCTAGCATCTCTGATTGGATGTTAATGGTGACTGCAGTATTAGAACACTAATATTTTCTGAGACAGCTTCATGTTTTGTCCTGAAATTTTTCACTGTGGAATGAACAACACATACTTTGCATTAGGAGCCCCAAAATGTTAGTGACACAAGTATTACTTACACAGGTCCTTTACTGGGTTGGTTCACAGTCTCTCTTTTGGACCTGTGCTTATCTGCTACTTGTAATGCCTACAAGTGAAATGCCTGGTTTAGACCTGGATCTTCCTGCAGCCTCTCCTGCATGTGGTGAGCCTAAATCCAGAGCTCCTCTGGTTCAGTTTCTCCAGGGTGTGGAGCTTCTCTTTCCCAGGATCTCAGGAGATAGCTAACTAGATCTCTGGAAAACTTGTTCCAACTCATAGAATCCCTTTGGAAGTACTTGGTTATGTTTCTTCCACCCCTCTAGCAGCCTTCTTGTTCTATTTTCACAGAACTGCTAAAAAGTTTTATCCATGATAGCCTCTTAGTTACTACCTTGACTTTAATAACTGTTCTTAAGAGATAGGAAGATAGATGGCTCAGCAGTTAAGAGCACTCACTGGTTGGTCTTCCAGAGGACCCAGATCGGATTCTCAGCACCCACATGGTAGTTCACAACTGTCTGTAACTCCAGTTCCAGAGGATCTGACACTGTTTTAGACATAACACACAAAGAAAGCATTCATACACATAAAATAAAACATTTTTTACAAAATCTTTTCTTAAACCCGCAGTACTTTCATGAGATCTAGGGTGCATTTTTTTTTTTTAATAAATGGCTCATGTCTCTGCTGCAGAGAAGTGTACTGTTTATAGTAGAGCAAAGCTCCCTAGGTAGGATGTTTCCATTACTACAATGATTATAAATAAAAGTTTACATTCAGAACTGCTTTAAAAATGGACCATTCTGAAAAACAAAACATATGTACCTTGTTTACATGTTTCAGGGACCTGCTTTCTCTTTCCCTCTTGCTTGCTGGCAAACCAAGAAAAGGAACAGAAGCAGCTTAAAAAATAGTATTAGAGCTATTATGAGACTGCTAGTTACCGGGCACTGGTGGCCCACTCCTTTAATCCCAGCACTTGGGAGGCAGAGGCAGGCAGATTTCTGAGTTCGAGGAGTTCGAGGCCAGTCTGGTCTACAGAGTGAGTTCCAGGACAGCCAGGGCTACACAGAGAAACCCTGTCTCGAAAAACAAAAAAAAAAAAAAAAAAAAGAAAAGAAAAAAAAAAGAAAAAGAAAAAAACAAAACAAAAAAAGAGAGACTGCTAGTCAAAAATAAAGTCCATCTCACGAGGCTCAGATTTCATTTCCTCCACTGCTAAGCTAGGGAAGAATTGATGAAGAAAATTATCTTAAGGACATTGGAATCTGAAGCAGCTCCCAAGCTCTCTGCCTTCCTCCCTCCCTCCCTCCCATCCTTGGCCCCTCTCCACTCCTATCCTCCTTCCCTTTCTTCCCTTCCCCTCACTCCCCCCTCTGTCTTTCTATCTCCTTGAAATGCATTTGTTTGAGTGGCCCAAGTGAGCCCCAGAAGGGTCCTAATTATTTCTTCATTTGTTTCTAGCTACAGGATGTTCTGTCTTCTGGGGAATGAGGAATCCACAGAAGGCTCTGTTTGGGAGGCATTTGCCTTTGCATCCTACTACAATATGGACAATCTCATGGCAGTCTTTGATGTGAACTGCATTGGACACAGTAGCTCCATGTCTGTTGAGCACTGCATTGCCATCTACCAGAAGCATTCTGAAGCCTTTGGGTAATTGTGCCTCTGTTCCTGTGTCTTTTTTTTTTTTTTTTTTTTTTTTTTTTTGGTTTTTCGAGACAAGGTTTCTCTGTGTAGTCCTGGCTGTCCTGGCACTCACTCTGTAGACCAGGCTGGCCTCGAACTCAGAAATCCGCCTGACTCTGCCTCCCAAGTGCTGGGATTAAAGGTGCGCGCCACCACCGCCTGGCCTCCTGTGTCTTTTCTGTTCCATCTTTCTTCTACTACAATGTAGAAGAAAGTTAGATATTACAGTATCGAACCTCCTCAATGACAGGTGGAATACTTATGTAGTAGATGGCCATGATGTGGAGATCCTGTGTCGTGTATTCTCACAGGCAGCTCAAGTGAGAGGCAAGCCCACTGCTGTGGTTGCCAAAACCTTCAAGCCCCGAGGCATGCCAAGTATTTCCTTCCTGTGAGTATTCAAAACATTTGTCCATGGAGTAGAACAGGCAGAAAGAGGCATTGACTAGGCTGATGATTTCCTTAGTGAACAGCATTAATGCTGGTAACATGCTAGAGGCTGCTTCTATCTCTTGACTTCACTAGCTAATGTGTCTGGTTAGAATAGGAGGGGATAGGTCAAATTTCTACCAAGTAAACAATGTTTTTCTACCCTTGTAAGGGAGTGGCTAGTGGAACAGTTCACAAGAGAGAACAGTTCTCTAATAGGGAAGGATCTGTATGGTTCATAGTCAGAAAGTATGGTATATGTAGGGTTAAGCCCACAAGTAAAGTGGTATATGCATATTCACTTGTCTAGACCCAGACTTTCTGGAAGAACACATAGAGAACAGAAGGTTGGGAACTGGGGGCTAGGGAAAGAGAGATTTTTTTAATAAAATAATTTTATTCTAATTAACTCATAAATGAGAACATCAGCTAGTTTAAGGAAGTCACTCAAACACTTGCCCAATCCCAAACTATACAGTTAGTATGGCCATTCTGAAGTAGTGAAATTTCAGTTCAGATTTTTCACTTTCTTTTTTTTTTTTTTTTAATTTTATTCAATCTTTTTTTTACACTCCAGATTTTATCCCCTTCCCAGTCTACCCTCTGACTGTTTCGCATCCCATACCTCCCCTTTATCTCCACGAGGATGTTTCCACCCCACCTCCCCAACCCACCAGACACCCCCCCCCCCCCACTCTCTGGGGCCTCCAGTCTCATGAGGGTTAGGTGCATCTTCTCTGACTGAACCCAGACCTGGCAGTATATGTATACAGACCTGCTGTATATGTGTTGGAGACCTCATATCAGCTGGTGTATGCTGCCTGGTTGGTGGTCCAGTGTCTGAGAGATGTCAGGGGTCCAGGTTAGTTGAGACTGCTGGTCCTCCTCCAGAGTCACCCTCCTCAGCTTCTTCCAGCTTCTCTTTAATTCAACCACAGGGATCAGCAGCTTCTATCTATGTAGCTGCCTGCAGCCACGATCACCAGGTTCTCCTGACATGAAGCCTAGGGATTAACGGGAAGGAGGGCGAGAGAAACATGGGGCCAAGACAAAGTATTCTGATCAAGGCCCGAAGTTTAATAATTGGCTTTCACATATAAAGGGGAAGCCCCACCCCCCAGAGTCTCTTCTCGGTACCGCTCAGAGGCTAGGTGAGGAGATAGTAGTCTGGAAGGGGTCAAGGCTAGCTCAGCAGGCAGTCCATTCTTCTTAGCTCTGTAGCAGACCTCAGGGCAAGGCAATGCCTCCTTCTAGGTCCTATTGTTGTTTGGTCTTGCTGTGGTCAATGACTTGCAGGCCTGCTTAGGCCTGGGGGAAGGGCACATATCTATTGTTTGGGTATAAATATCTGCATCTGACTCTTTCAGCTGCTTGTTGGCTCTTTCAAAGGGTAGTCATGAGAAGCCCCTTTTTGTGAGCACTCCATAGCCTCAGTAATAGTGTCACGCCTTGGGGCTTCCCCCTGAGCTGAATCCCACTTTGGGCCTGTCAGTGGACCTCCTTTTCCTCAGGCTTTTCTCCATTTTATCCATGCACTTCTTTCAGACAGGAACTATTCTGGGTCAGAGCTTTTGACTGTGGGATGGCAACCCCCTCCCTCACTTGTTGCCCTGTCTTCCTGCAGGAGGTGGGCTCTACAAGTTTCCTCTCCCTACTGTTGGGCATTTCATCTAAGGTCCCTCCCTTTGAATCCTGAGAGTCCCTCACCTCCCAGGTCTCTGGTGCATTCTGGAGGGTACCCCCACCTCCTACCTCCCTATGTTGCCTACTTTCATTCATTCTGCTGGCCCTCAGGGCTTCAGTCCTTTCCCTCTCCCAATACCAGATTAGGTTCCCCTCTTCCCCTCCCTGACTCCTATCCTCCCCAGGTCCCTCCCTCTTCCCTCCTCCTGTGATTGCTTTCTTCTCTCTCCCAAGTGTAATTGAGGAATTCTCACTTGGACCCTTCAGCTTGTTAACCTTTTTGAGTTCTGTGGACTGTATTCTGGGTATTCTGTACTTTTTAACTAATATTCACTTATTAGTGAGTACATACCATGCATGTCCTTTTGGGTTTGAGTTACTTCACTCAGGATGATATTTTCCAGTTCCATTCATTTGCCTGGAAAACTCAGTATGTCCATGTTCTTAATAGGTGAGTAGTATTCCATTGTGTAAATGAACTACATTTTCTTTGGTTCATCTGGGTTGTTTCCAGCTTTTGGCTATCACAAAGAAGGGAGCTATGAACATAGTGGAACACATGCCCCTGTGGCATGGTGGAGCATCTTTTGGGTATATGCCCAAGAGTGGTATAGCTAGGTCTTCAGGTAGATCTATTTCCAATTTCCTGAGGAACCTCCAGATTGATTTCCAGAGTGGTTGTACCAGTTTGCAATCCCACCAACAATGGAGGAGTGTTCCTCTATTTTTCACTTTCATTATTACATTTTTTTATTCACTTAATCCACTGTGGAGTGGGAGGACTGTGAAAGAGTTTAAAACTAGGAGGGAAATGAGACATAATACAAGATGTAACTTTGCACATTTCAAGATTGTCATTTGGAATTTTCGACCTCAAATTTAGTTTCTCAGGTTTAAGTAGTTGAAAAAGGTATGGGTAATCATTTTTTAAAATGATATATATTTTTTTAGAATAAAACTGATGTAGGACCCCTCCTCCAAAAAACAGCCTTATTCTGGTTCTACAGATTTGGTAAATTACAACTTCAACAATGAGCCCCTATCAGAACCTTAATGTTGTCCTTGCCGACACCTGTGCCTTACATGCTTCCTTACATACCCAGTCACTAAGAGTGCATCTCATACGTTCCTTCCTCCTTCTTCCTGCTATCTTAGTTGTCATCTTTATTGAACCACAGCAGCTTCATGAAGAATCTGTCTGCTTCCTGATTACTCTTGCAAGCACAGTACTGCAACAGCATTCTGTCTGTCTATAACACATCTGATCTTTCACTCCCCTTCTAAACCTTTTGTCATTTTAATCTTTTTTTTTTTTTTTTTTTTTTTTTTTTTTTTTTTTTTTTTTTTTTTTGGTTTTTCGAGACAGGGTTTCTCTGTGTATCCCTGGCTGTCCTGGAACTCACTCTGTAGACCAGGCTGGCCTCGAACTCAGAAATCCGCCTGCCTCTGCCTCCCAAGTGCTGGGATTAAAGGCGTGGGCCACCACCGCCCGGCATCATTGCATTTTCTTACTGTTCACTAAAGGGATTTATTTTTAAAAAGTTGTATTGTGTTTTAGGTGTTTCAGGTAGTCCGGATACCAATCCAGATGAGGCACATTAGTATAAATACCCATTCAGACACTGAGAAATACTTGTCTGCAGTCTTTTCTGAAACTTACTATATACCAAATCTGAATAAAGATAACACATCCCAAAATTGTTTTCTGTGTGGTCACAAACTAATTGGAATAAGCAGCATGGGTAGAGGGAAGGGAGAATTGTGAGCAACTGAACACATATTTAGGTAGAAGCAGAGCAAGATTGCTGTTCTACTTTTTTGTATTGTGGGGTGGTGATCTTTGAGGAATATGATGTAGGAAATTATGCTGATGAAAACTTCATTCTAGTATCAGTAACCTGCCAGGGATTACTGGGAACAAAAAAAGTCTGAAAAGGGATTGAAGAAAGGTAATTAGCAAGAGGGTAGAAAACTAAAGTTGGCCCTGATAGAGCAAAAAAAAAAAAAAATGTTGCTGACTAATAGAAGGATCTGGAACTGTATAAAAAGCAAAAAGGCAAGTATCTAGGAGCTAGTTTCTTAGTTAACAGACGGACCCCTGCTCATGAATTACAGAAATTGCATAGGAAAGATAAGTCAGCTGATGACAAATCATCTAGATAGTTGTGGCAGCTTACATTTGCTGCTAGAATGCTACTTTTGTACATTCAAGAACCAACCATACAAGTGGCTGGCTCCCTGTGAGAACTTAACTGTAGAAAGCAGGTCTGGCTGGAGCTTGGAGTGGAAACAGCTAGATGAGTGAAACTGAAGCACAGATGGTAGCCCAGGGAGAAACTATAGCTGAGAGACAAGGCAACTGAGACATAGAAGCACTGTAGTATGGGCAGGAATATAGCAGCCTGAGAAAGGGCCCTAGAATCTTCAACCAAAATTGGGTTCAGTAAAAATTTGAAAATCAGGACAGCTTGCAGAAACTAGTGAATCTATCATATATAGAGCATCTGGGTTTCTGAGGTTAGACAGTTGTCCTAGGCAACACAGTGTACATAGGACACTCCTTTTCCAAGCCTGAAAGATGTAGACTGCTTCTCTGTACATTGTGATTTCTGTATACTGATCCCATATACTCAAGGACATCCTTAGTTACAGCAGCATCCTAGGGTATCCTAAAAGTATGTTATTCGATATTTGACTGGCAAAATGAATAAGACACTTCAGTGTGAAAAAGTCTAATTCCTTGAGGGTGAAAAGTAGAATGAGCTAGAGAGACAATACTTTGGGAAGCTCTTAAGGAGAGGAGGACACCGGATCAGAGACTGGTATGGCTGGGTAGGGCTGACTCAGAAAGAGAGGGCATTGGGTTAACTTGGACAGGAGTAGTACTGTGTGTCCAGCCAACTGATTACTGAACTGAAAGATCACTTGCTAACCTAACCCAGAATATTTTAGTGATCTTTCAAGGAAGGTAGATATGTAAAAGCTCAATATAAATTACAGCAAGTGTTTAACCATGTAAGGTTTTGCTGCAGTTCAGGGTGCTCTGGAGCACTAAGAGTAGCTGCTTCTCAAGAATGATGGAAGGAGTTGAGGGTAGGTTCCTGGTAGAGTTGTATTCATGCTTTTGTTGGTCTGTGATTTTCTTAGGTGATGACAACCCCTACCATATGGCCGTGGAAGACCTGGCCATGTTCCGAGCAATTCCCAATTGTATTGTTTTTTATCCAAGTGATGCCATATCCACAAGGCATGCTGTTTTCTTAGCAGCCAATACTAAGGTATGTTTAAAGGATGCCAGATCAGTCAGAAAATGCTTCTGGACTCTACTATAAGCTTTGAACTGATGACAGTTTTGTTTAGTTTTGTTTTGTTTTCCTAACATAAAATACAAAATTTGGTGCTAGAAGCTGAGGATGTGACTCAGTTGCTAGCATATTTATGTAGCATGCATGAGGCCCTGGGTTTGATCCCCTGTACCATATAAACTGGTCATGGAGATATATTGTGGATAGCCCCAGCCTCCTGTTTTGATGGTAGTTTCACTCCTGGGAGGGGCTGCGGAGGAGGAGTGAATCTTGTGAACCTTCTGTCCAATTGAATTTGTAAAATAAAGGCTAGAGCCAGTGATTGGTCACTAGAAGGGGGTGGAGATAAAGGCTTAGGGGAGAAGTCAGAAGGGGAGGAGTCAGAAGAGGAAGTTGCTGGGAGAGAAGCTACAGAGAGGACACAGGAGCTGGAGGTGGAAGGACAACGGAGAAGAACGTGGCTTAGAAAACCACAAGTTGTAAGGGATCTCATAGCTGGGAATAGAGTAGTGCAATGGTAAATCTGCCCAATCTGGGCTTGCAGTTTATAATCATAAATATTGAGTTGTGTTTTCCTTGACCGGACTTATTTGGGTCAGAGATTTACCAAAACAGAGGTACATACCTAAAATCTTAGCATTTAGGAAATAGAGCCTGAAAGGTCAAATTTTCAAGGTCATATTCAGCTATATCAATAGTTTTAAGCCAGCCTGGGATGCATGAAACCCTGTCACAAAAAAAAAAAAAATACAGCTTTTACAACAACAGGTGACTATGTACATGAATGTATTGGGATTGTAAAACACTCAAATGAAAGCCTAGTATAGGGCTAGAGAGATGGCTCAGTGGATAAATAACTACACAAGTGAAAGGACCAGAATTCAGGTCTCTAGTACCCACATAAAAAACTGGACAGGGATCCAGGTGTAGTGATACACATCTTTAATCCTAGCACTTGAGCTTGAAAATGTGTGCATTCAAGTTGACAATAAAGTTATATTTATACCTTCTCATTGAAAATGACTGGGTCACTTCATATTCACATGTTTAAAGTCTATTGATGGACGAATCATTACTAACTGTATTGTGGTAAAATTAATTTCTGATGTGTTTTGAGCTTTCATATCAACACAAATCAATGCCTCTGCCCTGAATTTTTGTTCCGTGGGAACAGGAAAACTCAGTGCATATTTTAGAAATCTTCCCAAACCAAAAGATGTGACAACATAGAAAACTTATCACTGAGGACATCACTAGGGTCCTGTTTGAGGGGACCTGTGTCTGTAGCAAAGTCAAATGTTGTACTGGCTGATTTTGTGTGTCAACTTGACACAAGCTAGAGTCACCAGAGAGGAAAGAGACCCAGTTGAGGAAATGCCTCCATATGATTGAGCTGTAAAGCATTTTCTCAATTATTGATTAATGAGAAAGGGCCCAGTCCATTGTGGGTGAGGTCGTCCCTGAGCTGGTTGTCCTAGGTCTAAGAAAGTAGGCTGAGCAAGTCATGGGAAGAATGCTAGTAAGCAAAACACACACACACACACACACACACACTCACTCACTCGTGGCCTCTGTATCAGCTCATGCTGCCAGATTCCAGCCCTGTTTGAATTCTTGTCCTGACTTCCTCCAATGATGGGCTGTGATCTAAACATAAGCCAAATAAACATTCTTGTCCCCAACTTGCTTTTTAGTTGTGATGTTTCATCAATAGAAACCCTGAGTAAGACAAATGTGTAACCTTTTTACTGGTAGTTAAGCTTCTCCCTCACTCCAGAGTATGCATTTTGTTGTTAATATGTTCACGAAGCTGGGCAGTGGTGATGCACAGCTTTGATCCTAACACTCGGGAGACAAAGGCAGATGAATCTCTGTGAGTTCAAGGCCAGCCTGGTCTACAAAGCAAGTCTCAGGACAGAAACCCTGCCTTGATTAAAAAAAAAAAAAAGAAGGCCAGGCGGTGGTGGCGCATGCCTTTAATTCCAGCACTTGGGAGGCAGAGACAGGCGGATTACTGAGTTCGAGGCCAGCCTGGTCTACAGAGTGAGTTCCAGGACAGCCAGGGATACACAGAGAAACCCTATCTCAAAAACCAAAAAATAAAATAAAATAAAATAAAAAAGAACTGTTCACTCCTCTTTTCTATAACATAATTATAATATTCCTCCCTTCTCTTAACTTTCTCCAAGTCCTCCCAAATATCCCTCCTTGCTCACTTTCAAATTCATGGCCTCTTTATTCATTAATTGGTGTGTGTTGGGGTGTGTGTGCGTGCACGCTATTTGTAAATATAACCTGCTCATGATGTTACTTGTACATTTATATTTTCAGGGCTGGCCATTTGGTGTGCTCTTACTGGAGAGGACTTATTTCTCCCACTCTCGGTATTCCTTAGTTACCTGTTGTACTTTGTATAGGGTAGAAACATCCTCCTGGGCTTCCCCACCCACATCTATGTTAGTTTGTCTATTATTGTTATCCATGTTTAGCTCACGTTTAGGCATATTGGTAAGAGTTTATGTGTGTAGCCTTTAACATTCCTAGGAGACACAGTCTTGTAGCACACTCCATATTCCTCTGGTTCTTACACCCCCTCTTTCTCAGTGTTCCCTGAAGTTTATATTTGGGAGCATTTTATAGATGTATCCATTGGGATTGGGCTCCACAGCTCTGCAGTTTGATTGGCTGTGTTTTTCTGTAATGATCTCCATCTGTTGCAGTTTCATTTTCTTAACTGTGGTTTCTGGTTTACATTCATGCCACAGGAAATGTGCTTCATTCGTACCAGCCAAACAGAAACTGCAGTTATTTACACCACTCAAGAAACCTTTCAGATTGGACAGGCTAAGGTAAGAGTATAAGTTTTCCTGTATTGTCCAGTATCCATTATATAGAGAGCCATTCTAACCCTTACATGATATGTTTTGGTCACTTTTCCTTTACTAAGTCTGCTGTGATCTTTACCTGCTAGATCTGTACTTCTTTCCAAATGGAGTCTCTTTTTTGTATTTTGTTTTGAGACAGTATTTTATTATGTATCCCAGGCTGGCCTCAATCTTGGAAACCTCCTGCCTTACCCTCTCATGTGCAGGGGATGATAGACATGTGGCAGTATACCCAGCTTTGTTGAATCCTTTTATATGAGAAGGGTTTGTTTCATTTTTATGGTGCTAGAGATTGAGATTAGGTCCTTATGCATGCTAGGCAAATACTCTATCTCTGGGTACATTGCCAGCCAATTTTTTTCTATTTGTATTTACTAACTCTATGTGTTTGTGTGTGGCAGATGCATCACTGCATGCAGGTGTCCCAGGCTTTCTTTGACATCTCTGCTTGGCTGTGAGGGCCCCAGACTGACAATAGTATTCAGATAACAGTGTTTCTTTATGCATTGAAATTCATCCAATCTGAATTGGCATGCAGCTGTGGAGGTCACAGAACAATCTTGGGGACAGGACAACATTGATTCTCTCTTCCCACCATGTGGATCTAATGAATAGAACTCAGGTCATCAGGCCTGATGACCAGAACCTTTACCTGCTAAGCTGTCTAGACTATACAATTGTAAGTCCTTTCTTAAAGTTTTATTTTAAAATAAAGTCTCACAAAATTGCCCATGTTTTCCTTAAGCTTGAAATCTTTCTGCCTCTGGTTCCTGGGTGACTGGGAATACTACACCTGGCTTTTAGGAGAATTAATTTACGAATAAATTTGTTGGCATTAGTTCAAAAGCAAAGTATCTTTGAGAAGACTTTCCATAGTAACCATATTTTGTTTTCGTTGCCACTATACCAGATTGCCCGCTGTAGTGACAATGACAAGGTCATAGTTATTGGAGCAGGAGTCACTCTGCATGAAGCCCTAGTGGCTGCTGCTGAGCTCTCTAAAGAAGGTCAGTTGATTGTGAAAAAATTAAAGTTATAAGCCAGGAACAAGTAGAATGTCACCTATGTGCTATACCCAGACTGATCTCTGGGTGATGGAATTAAAGTCATGTGCTGCCACCATCACCCAGCTGTCTCTGTTTCTTAAACTAAGCTGATATTATTTTTCTCCAGATATATACTCTGTTCCTGTCATTGACTTGTTTACCATTAAACCTCTGGACATTGCCACCATCATTTCTAATGCAAAAGCCACAGGTGGCCAAATTATCACCGTGGAGGATCACTATCCCGAAGGTGGGTTGGGTACTTTGGATATGCTTTTGCAAGTATGTTTTGGTAGAAAGTGTTTTTGTTTTGACTGTAGATATACCATGTTTTCTAAATAGCCTACCATTAGTTCAGTATACCTTTTTTATGATTCTTACAAGTGTATCTATGTAGGGGCCTCTCAGCCATCTAGAGTGGTTTCTTGAATGTACTTTCTGTGTTCTTATCATAGAGCCCAGTCAACTAGGGTGGGTCAGTAGCAGCTCTGAAGTAGCTAATTGAGCAATAGACAGGAAAATAGTCACAACACTTATACAACTTCATTTGAGTTTTGAATTATTAATAGTTTACTCCCAAGCCCCTTAAAAACTAGCTCCTCCTGGTCAGTGGTGGCACACACCTTTAATATAGCACTCAAGCAAAGACAAAGTATCTTTGAGCTTGAAATCAGCTGGGTCTATATAGCATGTTCCAGATCTGCTGGGATACATAGACCTGTGTCAAAAAACAACTATATCCTTGCAAACAAAACAGCAAGTGGCAAACAATAAAGAGTACTTCAGGAAGATAAGGCTGGGGCTATGTTTGGGCCTAGAAGAATAGGTAGGAGAGACAACATTCTGTTTTTATTACACAAGGCCCTAAGACCATATCTCATTAGGTATTTCTCTGGAAGGGCTCTCAAATCCAGCATGAAAGTGTGAGAACCTCTGGTAGATGAGAGAAATACATGCCCCCATGAAAAGTACAAAGAACACTTTCTACAAAGACCATGTCTGCCCAAGGATACACATAATTAATGATAAGGCACCCCATGATTCTATTGAAAACTAATGTGTTAACAGTTTCTACCAGACATTTGTACCAAAATTTACCTGATTCTTGGCAGAAAATGGGCAGTTGTTGTAGTCTGCATTGTTTGTACACATAGCCTAGGCACAAAAGCTACCACCCTATGAAGAGGGAGAGGTAATAGCAGTGAAGAACGCTTGTACCAGCCAAAGGCCACCCTATCACTATGTGTACAAATAATGCAGGCTACAACAAGATGTGGAATTAGAAATGAGAACTCTTTAAGCCAGTTGGAGCATGACTATTTGAGTAAATCAACGAGTAGGGAAGTACTTTGCCCTGAGAGCAACAGATTTAAAAGTCTACATCACATAATTGTTAAGGTTTACTAACTTTGAAAAAAAAGGTCAATATCATTTGTTTCTGTAGGTGGCATTGGAGGAGCTGTTTATGCAGCAGTCTCCATGGAACCTAACATTGTGGTTCATCAGCTGGCAGTGATGGATGTGCCTCGGAGTGGAAGATGCAGTGAAGCACTAGATTTTTCTGGAATCAGTTCCAGACACATCATTGTGGCTGTGAAATGCGTCCTAATGAATTAAATTAGTTGTTGGCTTGATCTTAGAAGATTAGCTTCTTTGTATGTTTATGCTTGTGCTAAAACCATCATTAAGATAGAAATGATTGTGCTTTGTTCTCCTTAAAGGCAAAACCAGTTAACATCTTTGTTCCACATTCAGAAATTCTAATTTCCCTTTAATCTGTGACTACACGTACAAATATCACTATTTTAATCATCAAAGTGGGTCATAAAGTTTATAATGGCAGAATAGCTAACAAGATTACCACCTGACACTAAACTTTCTTTTAAGACTGAATATAAGTGGATTAAGAAGCAATGTAGAAGTGACAGTTTAAAAGTATTTCTTTCATAAGTAAAGCAAATGTGTGTTGAATTGTAGTCCTCAGCCCACCTTTCACAGAACTAGACCCCTGAAATACATAGTGCTTTTCAACTTGAGTTACCATGTATACTGCCTTCCTACCTGCAGATTCCTGAGTTATGTATAACTTCAGATGCTCTTCATTTTTCTCTGATGTTTCCCTTTATATCCCCTCCACAATTCACAGGTTGATGAACAGAACAAAAGCAGTTGTGCTGTTGTGATGACTGTTCTGTGAAGGCATAAGGACATTTGATTGCCACACTATGCTGTTTGATGTTAATAAAGCATTTCAAAACCAATTACTTTATTCAGTCTGTGCCTTCTATAATATTTAGATCCCTCTTGCAGTAGTCTTAAGGAAGGGACTTCTATCTCAACCAGACAAAACCATAGTCCCTGGCATTAAACCTAGGATGGGGTAATGGGCTGCAGACTAGGCCACTCATTGTAAAATAATATACCCTTGAAAATCTACCCTAGTCAAGTCCTTCCATCATCTGGAATATAAGCTGGGACTGAATTTCAAAAGCATACTGGATATCACATTATTCTCATTAAGTGGACATTGGGAATTTGGGGAGGCATGACCATATTGCTTCTGGAGTTGTGCAACAATGTATGGTAGAGATTTAACCTGGACTAGGTATCATTAGAGCCTGCTCATTCTACTCCCACCCCTACTCCACTGATTGGGTGTCTTGCTCTGTAAAAGGAAAATCATAAAGACTGAAAAAGTGGGCTGTAGTGATGGCTCAGTAGTTAAAGAGTACTTTGCTTCCAGGTTTGGTTCCTAGCACCTACATCAGGTGGTTCACAACTGACTGTAACTCAAGTTCTGTGGAATCTGACACTTCTGGTCTCTGCCACACATTTGTGGCATACATTCACAGACATACCATACATACTCTTAAGTAAAATCTTCAATTGACTGGGTGTGATGACACATGTCTTTAAGCCAAGCACTTAAGAGGCAAAGGCATGAAGTCTGAGTTTGAGGACACCCTGGTCTACATAGTGAGGCACAGGCCAGCCAAGGCTAAGTAATAAGACCCTGTCTTAAAAGAAAAAATAAGCAGAACAATGGTGGCTCATGACTAAATCCCAGCACTCAGGAGGCAAATGCTCGTGGGTCTCTGTAAGTTCAAGGCCAGCCTTGTCTACAAAGAGTGTTCCAGGACAGCTAGATTATACATAGAAACCTTGTCCTAGGGGGAAGAAAAAACTTTGAAATTAGTGATCATCACAGTAGTTTTGGAAAATAAATTTTGCTGGGTACTGTGGCACTTATAATCCTAGCACTTAGGAGGATAAGAAGTTTGAGGTCATTTCAGCAATATAGTGACTTGGAGGCCAACCTATACTACTGTCTCAAAACATTTTTACCTTATTTCCCCATCTTGGGTAATCACTTTCTCATACAATTTGCTCCTTTTAAAGCATACAGTTCAGAGGGTTTTATGTACTTGGAGTTAATTTTAGAATGCTGCTATCTCCCAAACTCCATACCTATTTCCCCTCCCAGCTTGTAGCAATCACTGATTTATTTTTGTCTGGATTACACTTTTAAGAGGATATTTGGTAAAAATTGAATCAATATATAAGCTTTTTGTATCTGGCTTTCAAAAAACATAATGCTTCCTGCCACGTCGTTTGTGGAGAGTTGGAGGTCTGTAGGAGCCCGTAGGCGCCTGTCAGGTTACCCCAGGCCCTGGGACTCGGCCTGTGTATTCCGACTACACTCAGGGGGATAGCTGGGGTGAGGGTGAAGGCGACGAAGACAAGGGATGCGACCAAGTGGCCCGCGACTTGCGGGCAGAGTTCTCGGCCAGGGCCTCATCGTCAGAGACCAAGAGGGCCCCGCTACTCCCACCCGTCTTGCCAGATAAGCACAATGGCATCTTCCCGGCGACTGCGGCCAAGCCAACCTAGGCTCGGCGGCATGGCCCATCCAAGCCCTTTCCATTCTCTGTTCGATGCTCTTCGTCATCCTCCTCGCTTTCCTCCTCGCCATCGCCTACCTGATCTTTAAAGAATTGCATGCAGAAAACTTGAAAAATGAAGACGATATACATACTGGGCTATTAGGATTTTGGTCTCTGCTGATAATATCTCTAACTGCTGGATTATCCTGTTGCACCTTTTCTTGGACAGTGACTTACTTTGATTCTTTTGAACCAGGAATGTTTCTGCCTACTCCTCTTTCACCTGCTAGGTTCAAGAAACTGACTGGACATTCTTTCCACATGGGCTACAGCATGGCAATTTTGAATGATGTTGTAGCTGCTCTCACTGTGGCATGGTGCCTCATGTAAACCCACAATAGAGCATCAGTGTTGGTGAAAGTTATGATTGTTTTTGAAGTAACAGAAACGAAATTGCCTACTTAGAAGACTATGAAATGTGATTCAGATACATACTACCATCATCATTATGGAAGACCTTATAGAGGCCATTTCTTAAATGTATAAGATGTTTACTTCATCTTTTTACTTTTGTGTAGCTTATCAGTCACAGAAGATATTTTAATGGAAATCAAACTTGGACACTTGAATACAGGATAATGCCTACCTTTCTATGTATATTCCATTTTTTACTAGCAGATATTGATATTACTGGTTGAGGTAGAAATATTTATGTACTTCATTAAGAAAACAGTACTGAGGCCAAGTGCGATAGCAAGACCTTCAAGCCCAGCACTTTGGAGACATAAGCAGTTTTTGTGGGTTTGAGGTTAGCCTATAGTTGCACAATGATATCATTTCAAGAAAAAGAAGAAAACAATTCCTATTCTTTGACATCTTGTAGAAGCTACATAAATCAGAGTTTTTGATAATCAGTAGAATGCATATATACATTTATATTTTTGTAGAGTATAGCTAGGGGTTTTATATATTTTTATAATACTGAATTTGTGTTTTTTAAATGATTACATTTATACCTATATGGTTGTAAATTTTATTTCTTAGCTGGTGTAAACCTGTCCTTTAGTATTTTGTCTCTTTTAAAAAAGCATTAAAGTACATTGACTTGAGTTTAAGTTTAAGTAAATTTATTTTTTAACAAAAACATACTACAAATTCAGGGTAAATTATTTGTTATTATGATGTTAAGAAATTTGAGACTTTTAGCCATTTCTATTTTCCACAATTGAAAGTATTTATTTTGATGTATATATTAAGGCAACAAAATGTGTACTATTTTGTTTTTAGTAAATGAAAACCTAAAAAAAAAAAAAACATAATGCTCTTTGTATATATGTACACGAACATGGAAGCCAGAGGACAAACTTTGTTAGTGTTCCTCTTGATGCCCACCATCTACCTTTTTGGCCTGGAGCTCACCAATTAAGCTAGGTTGGCTAGCCAGTAAACTCCAGGGATCCACCTGTCTCTGTCTTCCCAGTGCTGGGATTATCAAAGGGGAATAAGCTTGTCTGATTTATTTTACATGAGTTCTGGGGAATCAAATCCTTGCTACCATAAGACAAGCACTACATACTGAACCACCTGCCGAGTCTCAAGCATAATGTTTTTGAGGTTCATTTGTGTAGCTATGCTCATAATCATTCCTTTTTTGATGCAGAGGAGTCAGCCCATCTATTGTAAACAAGGCTGGCCTTGAACTTGCTCTGCCTATAACAGAGGGTGACATCGAATACTTTATCCTCTGCCTCTCCCAAGTGGTCATTATTCTTTTTAATTTATTGATTAATTTATTTATTTACATTTCAAATGTTGTCCCCCTTCCTGGTCTCCCCTCCACAAATCACCTATCCCATTTCCCCCTCCCCTTTGCCTCTAAGAGGGTGCTCCCCCACCCACCCACCTCATCCCTCTAGCATCCCCCTATGCTGGGGCAAAAGCTTCCATGGCCACATAATATCCTTGTTTACATAAACCCTATTTTATTTAATCATTGAGTAGACATTAGATTTGTTTACAGTTTTAGCTATTGTGAATAGTGCCATTCTGAGCCACAAATATAGGTTTGTGCTAGGTAAATTTTCATTTAGTATGTATGACTGGAATTTCTGGGCTATATGGTAATTCTGTTTGCTTCTTTGTATGTAGAATAAGTGTGTGGTTAAACACAATTTTATGAAAGAGTAAATGAAATGGAAAGATTATCAGCAATCTGTAAAGCAAATATAAAAGCCATTAATACAGGAAAGCCACACTATGAGCAACCATGCATTCAGCTGGAAGTGCTAGATTCAGAATGTCTGCAATTCACACTGCACATGAGCATATGCTAGCAATGTAAATGAGACAATAAATGTGCCCAATGGAAGTATAATCCCAAAAGGCAAGATAAAAGCCCTAAAGCCTCAGTTCTGGCTCCTAGATGATGCTGGACAGAAAGGGACAGATAAAAGCCAGACTTGGGCTAAAAAACCATGATCACAGAAAAGAAATCAAGTCCCATTGCCAGGGGTTCTCAATGTTGCCTTGGAGTGGCCAAGGTATATAGTATCCAAGTGATGAGCCTCGTTTACTAAGCACTTTAGACTGAAAGTTTATTAATTCATGAGGCTGGAAGTTTGTAGGCTCATTAACAACCCCTGAAAGATGCCATAAACTTTTGCAGTTGGAACCAGCCCCTGAATCTTCTAATTCCCTCACATGGAGAAACACCAGTTGGAGTTTAGTGCCAATAATCTGGTTTTAAATCTAGATCTGTTAATGGGAGATTACCTAGGTAACCTTTATGTCTCTTTTTTTTTTTTTTTTTTTTTTTTGATTTCTAAAAGGGATAATGGAACTTCCAATAGTGCCTGTTTCAGGGTTGTAGTCAAGATTTTACAAAACAAAACATCTTCCATCCTGGTGGGTTCCTGCTTCCCCTCAGCTCCAGCCATACCCCACTTGTCCCACCTCCTCAGTTGATCCTCACACTTGCCACTCTCCTGAAACTGACCATATTGGGGTAGCAGAGACTCTGTTTTGTTTTTCCTCTCATTTGCTAGGCAGCCCTGCAGCCCTCCTCTGCAGTCCTGTCTACTCACTTGGCTCTCCATTCTCCAGGTCCTTGCTCAGATTCATTCTCATTCTCATTCTCATTCTCATTCTCATTCTCATTCTCATTCTCATTCTCATTCTCATTCTCATTCTC